>CM035117.1:5260786-5860786 GCA_020205555.1 Panax stipuleanatus | reverse complement strand
AGACTGATATGGGTCCTGAGGTGTTAGTAACCTTGGGGACCCAGATCTTTACGATTTTGGGCCTTCTATGCACAGTGGTATGATAACAACATGCAACATTATAATTTATTCGATCATATTCAAAACATTTTGTACAGTGCATGCTAAAGTGTGTGTATGGACTTCTCATCCATTTGAACTTGTGTGAGTACTGGTTTGCTTTACCCGTATATTTCATTTTTCTCTTCCATGCAACCTTGGTATTCATATTATATGTTGAGTAATCTTCAACATCATACTTCCTACTAGGTTGACTCGTGGAGTCTGTTTTTTTTTACTCTATGATTCGTCGAGGTAGGTTTGTGGTGACTGAGTTTCTCTTCTCTTTTCTGAATCCCAAGCCAGCACGAGATCCTTCATGTTGCATGGTTTCTTCCTTCTGTGTGGATTTCACAAATACAATGCTTCTACTTTGGTTAAAGGCACTGATACAGTTGGTATCCTTAACCTTTTCCACACTTGATTCTGAGGTAGACTCTTCATAGCCTAAACCAGTTCTGTCAGAATTACTTTTCTGACTAGAGATCATAGAGTTCATGCATGATGAAGATCTATTCCACATAGAAATAGTTTTTTCTAGATCCTCAATTTTAGAGATCAGTTTTGACTCTCTTTGAGTACTCAGATTATTTGTCTATTTTAAGATCTTATTTTCAGCTTCAAACCGAGAGAGAGAAGTAGAGCATAATAAAGTTATTTCCAGTTCTTTCTAAATTTTCTCTTTCTCGAATTGAACGTCAAAGTAGTCTTTGGACACAATTCTGAATCTCCTCTTATATTGATATAGATCATATGTCATATCATTAAGAGCAATTCTTAAGCGATCTATACTTACATTAGGATCGTTAAAGTCAAATACCTCTTCTGTGTTTACCTCAGGATGATCAACATTTTTTGTGTGGTTTGCATCTTTGGCCATTAAACATAGATTGGCTCTTTGGGGTTCTTCTTCATCTCCAAACTCAGTATTTGTATCATTATCTGAGTCACTCCATGAACTTCCAGCTACAAGACCTTTTTCTTTCTTCTGATGCTTCTTGTAGCCTCTGAACTCCTTCTTTGGATTTGTTCTTCGTTTGAGTTCTTCTTTGATTAGCTTGTTGCAGTTTGTCATGAAGTGACCAGGCTTTTTGCAGTTGTAGCATATTTCATTTATCTGCTCCTGACTGCTGATGTTCCTGTACTTTTTAGGTCTGTCGCTTCTTACTTTGCGCATGAACCTTCTTAGCTTTCTGGCCAGCATTGCGGCTTCGTCAGCATCATCAATTTCATCAGATGAGGATTCAGCTTCATCATAGGCATTGGAGATGTCTTCTTCAGCTTTGAGAGCAGCTCCTTTGTCCTTCTTTCTTCCTTCAGATAGAGTCTCTGCTCGTTGAGTGAGCTCGAGTTCATATGTAAGAAGGTTGCCATAGAGTTGTTGAATAGTCATTCCATGCAAGTTCTTTGACTCTCGAATAGTAATAGTTTTGGCATCCCACTTGCTTGGCAAGGACCTCATGAACTTAATGATAACATCTTTGTTTGGATAGACCTTTCCATAAGCTCGGAGACAGTTGAGTAGCAATGTGAATCTTTCATATGTAGAAGTGACATTTTCTCCAGGAACATGGGCAAACATCTCATACTGTTGAGTCAGTAGAGATTGTTTGTTTTCTCTAACTTCTTCAGTTCCTTCATGCATGATGAGCAATGCATCCCAGACTTCTTTAGCAGTTTTGCAGTTGACCACGTTTTCAAATAGAACATCTTCTAAAGACTGGAACAAGATATTCTTAGCCTTTTTGTCTAGCTGCACATTCTTCTTCTCATTTTCAGTCCATTCAGACTTTATCTTTTCCACCATGTTGTTTGGATCTTTTGTAGTTGGTGCAAGCTTCCTTGGAACATAGGGCCCATTCAGAACAGTTTCAAATAGATCATCATCTATTGAATCCATGTAAGCCTGCATCCGAACTTTCCAGTTAGCGAATTTATCTTTGTTGCACATTGGTGGTTTGCTTCCTCCACCTATCCTAGTCTCGCTTATCATTATGCCATAGGATCTTCTCAAGCTTGTATGCTTAGATGTGAGAACCTGCTCTGATACTAATTGTTAGTTCCCAAAGGCACGTTAGTTATCTAGAAGGGGGTTGAATAGATATTTTTAAAATAAATTTCTTAGGTCTAAAATACTTAGTCAGTATTAATGATACTGACTGCAGCAGAATATATGTTTTGTTCCCCTTCAAGATAATGCAGTTAAGGTTAGATAAGCAGTTATAGCAGTTATAACAGATATGGCAGTTATAGCAGTTAATGAGAGACAATGAGACATAGGGTTTTAAGTGGTTCAGAGCCAGCACGACCCCTAATCCACTCTTCTACTCCACGAGTAGGAAATCCACTAAGGATATCTTCTTACAACTGGATCACTCAGATCCCTTCAAGGCCAGCAGTCCTGGAACTTCACTTAGTTCACTTTTGAACTCTTCAAGTCCTTTGACTTGGATCTGCTCTTAGTTCACTTCTGAACTCTTCAAGTCTTTTGACTTGGATCTGCTCTTAGTTCACTTCTGAACTCTTCAAGTCCTTTGACTTGGATCTTCACTTAGTTCACTTTTGAACTCTTCAAGTCCCCTGACTTGGTACCTCACTTGGATCGGCAGTTGATAGTTGAGTTGTGCTACTCAGTTGCAGTTCAGCTTTTGTCTTTCAAAAAACTGAGTAGCGAAGAAAGCTTTCTTCAGTCTCGTAGTGTTGCTCGTTGAGTGTTCTTGAGCTTTTTCAATGTATTCTTTCTTTTTGCGTCTTGCTTACTTGGTCTGAATCCTTGTCTGATTTCCTTATAAAAGAGCCATTCAAAAATAGCCGTTTTGAATGCTCCCGTTGCTTCATTTAATGCTCCAGACGTTTTCTGTGAAGTGATGTTGACATCCTGCTTTTCTGCTGCTCTGCCGCCTGGCTCACTAACACAGCAGACTGTATCTTTCACCTAACACCTGAAAAGGTGTTTTCTGCAGGCTACTTTAGTCCTATCCTTAGCTTGTACAATACGCTTCTTCGATTTGGACTAAGGATGAATATGGAAGTATTGGGACTATCACTTTGTCAACGGCTATAAGCCTTTCTTCTTTTGTTGCTCTTCCTCCCTTTATTAGATCTTTAATCTTTGATGTTGACTGGAGGAACACTACGATTATGGTCATTGTGACACAATCGTTGTGTGTTGGCTTTGCACAGCGTGATTCAGACTTCTTCGTACAGCACACTACGATTTCTCTTAAGCTCTCGGTAGACTACGATTCCTTGCTTGCTTGTCTTGCAGACTTCACACTTCTGATAGCACTCTACGATTCCTAACTTGGCTCGGCAGATGCTTTTCAACTTTTATGACTCTCAGTGTGGCTTCTGAGGCAAACTACGATTCTTTGATGCATTCACTTGAGCTCGACGATTCTTGCCTTGGCCTCTGCAGACTTGATTCTTCGGCAGACTTCTAGTTTGTATATCTTCACTCAAGCTCCACGTTTTCTGCCTTAACTTCTGTAGGCTTGAATCTCTTGGCAGACTATGATTCCGATATCTTTGCTTAAGCTCCACGATTCTGCCTTGTCTTTCGAATGCTGTCTTTGACAGACTACGATTCTGTCAAGACTTTAACTTTTATAGCTTAAATAGATCAACCTAACAAGTTTGATCTTTTCTTCTATACATTCATTAACAAAATTGATAAACATTAAGGCTCAGATCAACCTAACATGTTTGATCTATCATCTAAGTCCTTGTACAATGATTCTCTTAAGGACTGTACACTTAAGCATTTATATTTACTTTCAATATCAAATCTGAATATGCAATTCCCAACATCATCAGTTTTAATTTTTAACTGATGATATCCAGAATGAAGATCGATCTTTGAGAAGAATTGTGCACATTGCAACTGGTCGAACAGATCATCAATGCGAGGTAACGGATACCTATTCTTGATGGTGACATGGTTCAACTCTCGATAGTCAATACATAGTCGCATAGTACCATCTTTCTTCTTTATGAATAAAATAGGAGCACCCCAAGAAGACGTACTAGGACGAATAAATTCGATGTCTAACAACTCCTGTAGTTGGACCTTTAACTCTTGAAGTTTAATAGGAGTCATTCGATATGGGGCTTTAGAAATGGGTTTTGTACCTGGTTCAAGGTCAATAAAGAATTCAACTTCACGTTCTGGGGTAGACCAGGAAGTTCTTCGGGAAATACATCAGAAAACTCATTAACAACAAAAATATCATTCAAATCTGATGTATTTTGATTTAAATCAGTGACATGGGCTAAGAAAGCTTGACATCCGTTTTTCAATAAACGAATAGCTTTATGACTTGAAACGACAATGATTGATTTTAGTAGTTTGGTTGTTTGAATTCGCACAACAGGTTGGTTAGGAATATAAAAACTAACAACCTTACGAAAATAATCAATTTTGGCATGATAAGTGGTTAACTAGTCAATTCCTAAAATCACGTCAAATACAAGTATTTTTAAAGATATAAGATCAACAGGTAGGGTAAGGGTACCAATTTGAATTAAGCAAGATTTGTAAACCGTAGATGTAACGAAGATTTCTCCTAACGGAGTTTCAACAGATAAGTCAAAGTCTAATTTTTCGGAAGTCAAGTTCAAACGTTGAGCACAAGTAGGTAAAATAAAAGAATGGGTAGCACCGGTATCTAATAAGGTATAGACTTCGCAAGAGTTTACGATTAACTAATCCGTGATAACTTCGTTCGGGTTCCTCGTATTTTGGGAAGTCACGACAACCGCTCTCCCTTGAACCACTGACTTTGACTTGTTTGGGACAATCTTTGGTGTCACTATCCCAGCTGGACTTAACTTTGCTATAAAGCACATTCCACCCTCAACTGCTTCGTCGCATTCTTGATCCATGATTTGAATTATTACTCTTCGATCCATATTGAATTGGGGTTGACCGTTCTGCACATGGTAATTCCAAACTCGATGTTGGATTCTCTCAATTGCTGTCCAAAAAGTGAAATCCATATCGTCTATTTTGGTCTTCTTGGATCGGACGTCTTTTTCTAAAATATCAATGCGTCGTGAGGCTTTTACCCATACATCTTCAATTCTCACTCGTTCAGTTGTTTCTTCTTTCAGCTGATCGTTGACATTTGCATTTTCAAATTCCAGCTCTAATATCATATGCTCTGCCAGAGAGAGCTTCTGTTTAAGCCTCGCATATCGAGTAGCAAAATCTTGAATTACTGTATCCCTTTCTTGAATTGTTGTATCCCTTTGTTCCACGGCCGCCTACTGTTCTTCACCCTGTTCTTCTAACTCATGAATACGATTTTGCAGTTCTACATTTCGATCATAAAATTCTCCTAATAAATCTTCCTCAGGTTCCTCTTCTTCCTCACTCTCAGCTGCTACCTCTGCGACTATCTCGGGTGCAATTATTAATTATTCACTTACTACATGGATATCTCTAAAAAAAAATTCCTCCGGTATCACATTATTCTGGTTGGTGATTAGCAGTGTCTCAGTTGTCTCAAATGCTACATTGTTTAGATTTTCAGCTGCCATTCTCAAATATTACATATTAACCCTATGTTCTGATCGACCAATTAAATAACAAATAAGCTTAGGTAGGACACATTAGCGAAGGATTTACTTATCTCTCCCCTCCTAGTTTTATTCCCAAATCTTCGCCAGAGATCATATTCCTAAGCTCTGATACCAACTGTGACGTCCCCAAAAATAGGTTCAATACCAACCCATTCTGAGTCGCCAAATACATGGTATAGAATTCAAATACAATCTTTTATAACATACGGTCGTGCAAACTACGACCACACAAACTGCGTTTATGTGGTTTTTGGCACATAAACGCAGCGGAAATTAAAAATTTTTGAAACCCTAAAACAGGATCCATGCGAAAACATATTAATTCAGAGGTTAAGATATGTTTTACCGATTATTCAAGCCTGAAAGGAGACGATGGAGATTCTGGAACTGCTTCGAATCCTCAACGCAATCCAACGGAACTGCGCCTCTACGGTATCCACACGAACGTCCCGCGAATCGTCACACGATCTGCAGCAAGGAAAGCTGCGGTACTAGCCGCCAAGGATCTGGACTTTTTGAAATTTTTCTCTCTAGTCTCTCTCTAAGAGCGGCTAGGGTTTTGATATCGAATAATACCTTAGACGGCTGATATATCATATATATAGCAGTTAAAGGAATTAACCAAAACCTAATCCAATTAGAAATATAAAATCCGAATTTATATATATATATATATATATTATATCTTAATTAAGTCTTACTTAATTAATATACATATATATATATACAAATTATCCTATTAATTTAAATACTATCAATCATATTGATATATTTAAATCCATACAATTTAAATTAATTCCCTTTTAATTACGTTCTAAGTGTGTGACCATATAGGTTATTATTATGTTGGCAATAATTTTAAAATCATATTATAAAATTATAAACAGTGAGCGGCATCTAGTAATGCATCACTGCTACCCAAATAATAATAAGATCGGTGATTCGATACAACCTTTTCGTGACCAATGTTTCAATGTAATTTAATCCTTTTAACCTTGACATCCTAGATTAAACTCGAGGCATGGAATGTGTCATCCTCTTCATAATTTAATCTGAGTTTTCTTGATCGATGAGTAGACTATATGAAACAAATCACTATTTGAGCATGGCCATGCATTTCATAGTCCTACTCAATCAAGAGGCCTATGGATATCACCCCTAATATATTGGAGGGTTAAATTCCATCTAGATCACTCATATTCCTCACACGATTCATGATGTACCCAATAATCACCTTTATCGTCCATCTATTAAAGGTGGCCTTTGATGATATCAAAGTACATAAATTCTCGTGTAGTAATATAGTGATTTCAGGTCGGAGGATCATTACATCATTGTCACTATGAGAATTGCTTATGACACTTTGCATAATGCTCCACGTAGAATTCTCATGGTGGGTCTTCCCAGTACATTGTTCTCTAACATGTACCTATGCATTGACTCAATATCTCATATATTTATGACCAATGAGATTTGGCCATCAGTCAATCCACATACTAGTCTCAATGTATTATTGTTGTCCCATTAACAATGACACTCGACTAGGGACATTTAAGAGTAATGATACTAATTCTAACTATATGATCTCATGTTCAAGTCACATACTTGAAGCCATATAATTTGTATCACTATTCTAAGGACTTTTATTATGTTAACATTTATATAACGCAGTAAATAAAATCATAATAAAATAATTCATTTATTCAATCAAATATAATATCAAAAATGTTTAAGCAATTACGTCAAAGAATTAGCCTCTAGGGCATAAACTCTAACATCTTCATGAATACGAAAGAAATAATACCCCTTACCTTAATAAAAATTTGGATACTGCACTAGTGTAATAGCAGAATACTCTTCTTCTTTCTCTCTTATTCTCTCTATACTTTCTCTCTCTATAGCTTTAGTGAATTGGTGAGAAATAATGAAGAAATGAGCTTCTATTTATAGGCTTGGCAAAGTAAGGGTAAAATAGTCTTTTCGCCATAATTTATGACATCATCCCTTACATCATCGATCCTATGACATCATTACTTACCTCATCGTTCCGATGACATCATTGCTTACCTCATCGTTCCGATGACAATGGCTTACATAATAAGAATTTAAATTCAATTTATTCTTTTCCACCTTATTTTACTTTTATACCATGAATTTACTATAATAATGTTACCATTTAAATTATAAAAATCATACTATTATATAATCACATCATACTACTATAATGTAACATTATAATAATATATTTGAATGAATTATTTTATCAGAAAAGATAAAATACCAACTTTCAACAAATGTCACATGCTAAAAATTTCTCTATTTAAATCCACATTAAATAAATATTTCCTTATCATATATATCAACAATTAATTATTCACAAATAATATTACAGAACTACAATATTGACAACCAGGTCGTTCCCAGGAAAGAGGGGGCCTTCCGATAAGGATTTCTTCTTACTGGCCCGCAATTAAATAACCCCTCCTAGATAGAACTTCTTTAGATATTGTCAATAATGCTATTTAATAATATTATTCTAATAATATGAATTATTGATTTGATAATTTAAAATAATGTGCAATGACAATTATTGAATCAATAATATAAAATATCAACGTAGCAACTATTGAATCAATAAAATATTGAACAGTAATTACTGTAACAATTATTGAGTAGTGACTTTTTACGTAAGAATCAATAATTAGAATTACTGTGCAACACCGTGTGCTACTGTATTTTAACCACCAGGTATTTCAACAGTTGTAACGGTAAAAGTTTTACCATTATTTTTGTAAAAATGTTATTCCTGTCGCTTTCTATATCCGACCTTCATTCCGTTGTGGGGTCCACCAATGACTGCGCCGTCGTACGAATATTCTCTAACAAAAAGAATATTCCTCAACCAAACGAATATTTCCCGACCCAACGAATATTTTATAACTATTTGCTTACTTTATTAAATTTGCACATATCACTCATAATTTATCACATTTATTAAATCAACACCTTACTATTTCCAAAATAATATTTAAAAAAAATTAAATCTTTATTCATAAAAGTTGGGGTCTTACACTTTCATCCTCTTGTGCTTTCATTATATTCAACTTCTCTTGCTCTTGAAAATATATTCTGTCCATGTTCTCTTGTCTCTTTTGTTGATTCAATTTCATCTGATGCTTGAATTTCTTAAACCTCAATTCCATAGGTGTACTAGTATCACCGGTTCCTTTGCCCTTTTTAAATAATGCTTTCGAAGCCTTTCTTTCCATTCCTGCAGAGATTGTATATTCAATATCATCATCTTCACCCAAATGTACTTCTTCGATGGTTGATGGAGAAGATGCTGCTGGACTTGACTTTCTAGTACTTTTCTGTTTTTTTCACCATTATCTGTTCTCCATTTCGGTGCATCCTTTAATATTCTCTAACAATGCATAAATCCAAATTGCTGGTTTTGGATACTTTTAAACATCTCTAATGCTTGACATATCTATTTTTAAAATTATTTACAAAGAATTAAGTATAAAATATAAGAATAAACTTAATAAAATTTTACATGAAAAAATTGAAATACCTTATCTTGTTCACCTAAACCACTTTGTTGCATTCTTTCAATTGAAGCATAATATCCACAAAATTTATTCACCGCGAGTTGAATTGTTGACCAACGTTTCGCCAAAGCAGTAGAATTGCGTTCAGACTCAAAATTTTTGTATTCATGAAAGTATTCGTGAACTCTTTCCCAATATCTTCCATGTTTCTGATCGTTTCCTTGAATTGGATTCATGCTTACATTAAGCCATGCGAAAACAAGAAGTGTATCTTCATCAATTGTGTAATTTCTCTTTCGCCCTGTTCTTTTATTGAACTCATTTTCGGGAGTCTGAATTGGTACATCAGTTTGAATTGGAAATTCATCCAACAAATTTGGATCATCAAGTGAGAAACCTTCAGATAATAATGAAGAATAATACATCGGAGGACCATGATTTTCCATCTAAAAAATAAATTAAAGAGATATTATCAATAAAAACTAAAATTAAATATAACAAAAATACAATAATTAACAAAATACTTACAATTATTAAATATTGAAGTAGTTGATTGAGATGGTAAAATGGATTGAATAATTGTACATATTTATAGATTTTCCAAATAAGGTTTTCAATTTCTATCCGTTGGTTCCTTGATTTAGTTGTTTCTCATCACCGAAAAATTGACCAGATTAAATATAGTCCATCTGCTGGAGTATAATCCACATCCTATACTATATTTAGTCTAAGATTCTCGCAGCTCCGGCCTGCTGGAATTGCTCTAAGAGGCTAAGACAAACATATAATCTAGTGGACCCACGGTCTCAAACACCTGTAGACTCTGACACACAAAGTCGATCTGTTTATGATTACTATAGTAATAATTATATACTAATACGAATTTTTAGAAATTTAAATCATAAAATTTTAAAATAACAAAAAAAAAATATTAGAAGTGAGGATTTTCTGATAAAACTAAATTTATAGGGACAAAAAGGAAAATAGATTTGTGACATATTATCAAATAAATACTACTATTACTGTTCAATTGTCAAAAAAAAATCATTGTTGCTGTAAGAGTATAAACGGTTGAATTATAAAGGTGAAGGGTGTAGGAGTATTTTAGTCTTTTAGACATCTATCCCTGCGTATCCTCTCTACTCTCTCTCACCAAATTATCCACAATTGAGTGTAACATTAAATGACATGTTTTCTATTTTGATATTTTTTTATTTAAAGAAGAAGAAAAAAAATACTCCAGAACGTTTCTGTTGGATACTTTACTAAATAAAAATTAAGAATATTTATATTCATTCTTAATACTGAAATAAAAATAAGAATATTTTGTCTTTGTAGGAACATTACAAATCATTTTTATAAATCTTGTGCAGATTAGAGAGAAACTACAGTAATGATGGTTAGACTGTTATTTCGTGGAGGTGATATGTTAATATCCTTCTTGCAACGTTTATAATTTGAGAAGAGACGTGAATGGTGTTAAAAAAAATAGAATTTAGGTGCGGTTTGATTGCATCTTAATGTATTAAAAATAATTTATATTTTAATGTATTTTAACAATCTATATCTATGTATTAAGAGGTCATATGAATAGTTTAGACTCATATTTGTATATTAACTATTTAGATAATTTTTTAATACAAAAATATAAACGGTTAAAATACATTAAAAAATGAGTTGTTAAGATGAGTTAACATACAATCAAACACCATCTTAACGTGCCTTTAACGTGCCTTCATCTAAAGTCTTAAAATTTTATTATTTGATATGACAAACATTTTGGTGATAAATATATTAAATTATTGAATCATTGGGTGGATAAATGTACTCCCTCCGTCTTTTAATATAAGACGTTTTAAAAAAAAATTGTCCCTTAATATATGACGTTTTAAAATTTCAAGTAAACATTAATTGTTTAGCTTTCAATATTACCCCAAGTATTAAATATAATTTTGGTTCTCTCACTATTTTTTGTCCAATAAATAACAATCTTTTTTTTTTAATATAAGGACAATATAAATATTTAATATTATATTTAATGTTATATAATTATTTTCTTAATATTTATGCAGAACTCTAAAAAATCTTATATTGAAGGAGGGAGGGAGTAACATCTATTCGTTTCTTTTCACTCTTGTACCATCCCCACGTATGTATAAATATTAGTGGACAGCAACATTCAAATTTTGTTCAATACAGCATGTATATAATACTAGTATTAATCAATTCCATTGATTTTTCAGTCAACCTAATGTTGACTTAAGTATTTTCATTGCCAATAAATAATTTTAAATAAGGGAGGCCTAGTATGAGGGAGTATTTAATAGTAATATTAATGACATAATTTTTGTTGTTTTATTAATGGGTGTTTTTAACATGTGCTAACATGTGTCTTAGCACACAGTTTAAGAGAATATTATTTTAAACTGTGTGCATATTTTTTTTACTTTTTATATTTGTATCAAATTCAAAATAATATGTACACAATTCAAAAAAATATTCTTTTAAATTATGTGATTAATATGTGCCCTACGTACACATATTAAGAAATTTCATATTAAGAAATTTCTAATTCCTACAACGGTGGTGAGTCTTTTGAGACTTGAAATTTGAAGACTGGCATGGTACTTTTAGCTTAAAAAATAGTACTACTACAGTAAACTCTTGCACCAGCCTTAGAAATGTCAAGTACTAGTTTATTGTCCTCCTATTATGCCATAAATAAATACGAGTACATCAATGAGGGATCGACAAGCCATTAATTCTGCAACTACTCAAAAGTCAGGGCGGTAGCTATTTTGCTAGCTACCTGCGATTCCATTTTATTAATATCTCCGTTCCTTAAAGAATATAATTTTAGTCCAAAAAAATTATTTCTTAAAGAATATAATTTTAAGAATTCAAATCCTTCTTTTTTTTAAATTTGCCTTCATTTTAATTAATGCACTAAATAGAAAAATTAATGCACTAAAAAAAGAGAAAGACTAATTTTGTCATTTTATCCCACTTATTGATTTGTGTGCTTTTTGTTAAAACTGCACTCTTTAAAGAACGGAGGTAGTAATAATATAAGTCATTTTAAAATTGTGTACAAGTATTAAACAAATGATTATAAAATACTCAATCCGTTCTTAAAATATTATCGTTTAAGGTTTTGGTACATGGATTAAGAAAGTCATTTAATACTAGTAAAATTTATTTGAAATTCCATCACTACCTCTTTATGGAAAATTGAAAACTATTAATACAAGGGATATAATTTATTGGGACAATGAGAGAAAATAGGGGTAATATAAAAAAATAAATACTCCCTCCGTCCCTTAATATTAGACGTTTTAGATAAATTTTTATGTCCCTTAATATATGACGTTTTAAAATTTCAAGTAAGCATTAATTGCTTAGTTTTCAATATTATCCCAAGTATTAAATATAGCTTTGATTCTCTCACTATTTTTTGCCCAATAAATAACAATATCTTTTTTCAATACAAGAACAATATAGACATTTGATATTATATTTAATGCTATACAATTATTTTTTTAATGCTTGTGCAGAACTCTAAAAAGTCTTATATTAAGGGACAGAGGGAGTAATTTATTCTTCTAAGAAGTTGTAAACGACAAACATTCTGGAATAAATTTTTTCTTCTAAAACGATAATCTTTTAGAAACGGAGGGAGTATTAAATATAATATCAATTATCTATATTGCCCTTAAATTAAAAAAAGAAAATATTATTTATTGAACAGATAATTGTGAGAGAACTTTTGAGCTATTTAATACTTTGGGTAATATTGAAAACTAATCAATTAATATTTACTTGAAATTTTAAAACGACTTATATTAAGAGATAAAAATATTTATTTAAAACGACTTATATTAAGGAACACAAAGAGTATGAATCCGGTTACTATGAAGTTAACTTCATGGTAAGTTAGATCAATTGACTAATATAATGCTCATTAGCGTAACCAGGGGGGTCGAGGGGGGCATCGACCCCCCAACAAAATTTTGCACAGGCTATATATATATATCTACACACACACACATGTATATATGTATAATAATAGTAGTTTATAATAACAGTCTAAAATTTTTTACATGCGCTCTATAAATTAAAAAATAGAATAAATTTTATTTTACAATGAAATTCAAATGAAAGAACTTAAAACACAATTAAATTTATGTTGTTACTTGAGATTGAAGAATGATCACAAAAATCAAGTTCTTTATTTACCAACTTATTTTTTACAAATATTTTATATTTTTAAATATCATGAATTTACTTTAGAGATTCTTCCCTTTGTTGATTTTTTTTTGAATTAATTTTCTTTGGTCTATATAAAAAATTGATATTTTCACATAAAAAAATAATATTTCTACATGAATTCCTCTCACGTATTTCTAAAAAAAATAATAATATTTTTACATAAATTTTGAAATTGACCAAAACTTTGAGACGTTTTCAAACTACGCAGAGTCGCAAAATATAGTTATTTCCTCTCAGTACGTCGTACAGCTAAAAGAAGCACTCCAAGCGTCAATAAATAATTTTTTTTACGGATGTATTTTGACCCCCCCTCTAAAAACGTTCTAGTTTCGTCACTGACAGCGCTGACACGCAGGGAGAGATCACTTTTCGTTTACGTATTGACACTATATTATTCAATTGATAAAAATTAATTTTATACTAATCACTCGCAATTAACCGAGTAGCTAACTTTTTGATGTCGTTGGGCAGGAAGAAAAACAAAAAAAAGACCAAGTGATTGTTCGTCGATTAGCAGTGCGCCAGTGCCTTTAGAGCAATTTTAGGAGGCCCGAATTGAACAAATTCTATACTATATTTAGTTTAGGAATCAGATTTGGCTCCAGCAGATGAAGTAAATATACTCCTTCGACGACACTCAGCGACTAAATCTGCGAATCAAAGTTGATGGACTATAATCTGGACTATAATTTTAACTATATTTTAATGGCAGAGATGGCTAAAGAAAAGGAGAAGAAACTGAAGGTATGTGGAGAAGGAGATGAAGACTGATCTGCTGATGAAGATGAAGATGAAGGGGCAGATAGCTTAACGGAATTTTTTTTTTGGCCACAACGGTAATAATAAAATAGTTAGAACGGCAAAAAAAATAAAATTGGGCACAACGGTAATAAAAGCAACGGTAATAAATTGAAATCTATAAATATGTACAATTATTCAATATATTTTACCATCTCTCAATCAACTACTTCAACATTTAGTAATTGTAAGTATTTTGTTAATAATAATTTATATTTTTATTATATTTAATTTATGTTTTTTTAATGATAATATATCTCTAATTTATTTTTTAGATGAAAAATTATGGTCCTTTCCAGTATTATTCTTCATTATTATCTGAAGATTTCTCTCTTGATGATCCAAATTTGTTGGATGAATTCTCGACTCAAACTGACGTACCAATTCAGACTCCTGAAAATGAGTCCAATAAAAGAGCAGGGCGAAAGGGAAATTACATAATTGATGAAGATGTCCTTCTTGTTTCTGGATGGCTTAATGTCAACATGGATCCAATTCAAGGAAACGATCAGAAACATGGAAGATATTGAGAAAGAGTTCACGAATACTTTCACGAATACAAAAATTTTGAGTCTGAACGCAATTCTACTGTTTTGGCGAAACGTTGGTCAACAATTCAACTCGCGGTGAACAAATTTTGTGGATATTATGCTTCAATTGAAAGAATGCAACAAAGCGGTGTGGGTGAACAAGATAAGGTATTTTAATTTTTTGTGTTAAAATTTTATTAAGTTTATTCTTAATAGTTTATACTTAATGTTGTAAATAATTTTTAAAATAGATATGTCAAGCATTGGAGATGTTCAAAACTATGCAAAAGCAACCGTTTGAATTTATGCACTGTTGGAAACTATTAAAGGATGCACATAAATAGAGAACAGACAATAGTGGGAAAAAACAGAAAAGTATTAGAAAGTCAAGTCCAGCAGCATCTTCTCCATCAACCGTAGAAGAAGTAAGTTTGGGTGAAGATAATGATATTGAAGATACAATCGCTGCAGGATTAGAGAGGCCAATGGGAAGCAAGGCTTCGAAAGCATTATTTAAAAAGGACAAAGGAATAACTGATACCAGTACACCTTTGGAATTGAGGTTTGAGAAGTTCGAGCATCAGATGAAATTGAATCAAGAAAAGAGACAAGTGAACATGGACATAATATATTTTGAAGAGCAAGAAAGATTGAATATGAAGAAAGCAAAAGAGGATGAAAGGATCATGATGACTGACACCACTAACATGGAGCCCGAATTAGCTGAATTTTACAAACAGCGCAAGAAAAAAATCATAAAAAGAGTTACATCTAGTAGTTGACTTGCCTATTATTATAGAATCATGATTTGCTTATTATTGTAGTAGGATGTAATGGATTACGCTCCGCCATGTAGTGACCATAAGTGTTGAATAATATCTTATTGAAGTTGAGAATTAACTTGTATATCCCTTATGCGATGATTGGCTTCAATGAATTCAAGTAATTGTGGGGTACGCTCATGAGACACTTCTACAGTTGGAATCTCATTATGTGTATCATAGGCTGCTGGTTCTTGATTTTCATCATATTCATCCTCAATGATCATATTATGTAGTATTATGCATGCAGTCATAATGTCCTTTAGTGTTGTTTGATCCCAAAATCGTGCAGGACCACGAACGATCGCAAAACGTGCTTGGAGTACCCCAAATGCTCGCTCAACATCCTTCCTAAGCACCTCTTGAGTCTTAGCAAATAGTTTTTTTTATTCCCCTGAGGTGCCGAAATGGTTTTAACAAATGTTGTCCATGGGGGATATATACCATCAGCAAGGTAATAACTCATCGTGTACTCATATCTATTAATTGAGTAGTTCACAGCTGGAGCACGACCTTCAGTCAAAGCAGAGAAGATAGATGATCTCTCTAAAACATTAATATCATTGTGAGAGCCTGGTAATCCAAAAAATGCATGCCATATCCAAAGATCGTATGAAGCCACCGCTTTTAAAATAATTGTTGGCTCATGCACATTTCCAGAATACATACCATGCCACGCAACCGGACAATTCTTTCATTTCCAATGCATGCAGTCGATGCTCCCCAACATCCCAGAAAAACCACGCTCTTCAGCTTTTAATAGCAATCTAACGAGGTCATTACTATTAGGGGATCTCAGATATTCATCACCAAAAATTGCAATGACTGCTTTTACAAACCTTTTAAGACTCAATATAGTCGTGCTTTCACCGATTCGCACATAATCATCAACGAAATCTGTTGAAACAACATAGGCAAGCATCCGTATTTGACAATTATCTTTTGAAGAGAAGATAAATCGAGTTTTCCTGCAGCATTCATTTTTTGGACAAAGTAGGAATCATACGCTTCAACTGCTTGTTGAATTCGGAGGAAGAATGGGCATTGCATTCGAAACCTTCTCCGAAATAGATACGGGGTATGTAGGATGTTTAGCAAAATAATCACAAAAAAATCGATTATGACCTTCATGTCTACCCCGATCAATGGTAATACGACCTTGCACAGAACCACGATGACGTGATGTATGCCTATTGATATTTTGTTGTTCTTCTTCAACAGCCGCCAAGCCTAAAAAGTGTCCATATGATTCTTCATCTTCTTCTTCCATGTGTAACATAGCTGATTCGAATTGACGAGACATAATTAAAATAACGTATTTGACTGAAAGGTTGAACTTGAGATGAGTGAATATGAGAGACTGAATGTGCCTTATATTTATAGAGGTTGTTTGTTCTTTAAAATATAGCTGCTGGAATATGGCCGTTGGAATATAGCCGTTTGAATTTATTGATTATTTTAATCTTTTTATATTATAGTCCACGGGATAGTCCGCGAGATAGTCCATCTGCTGGAATGCTTAAAGACTAAAAGACATCTGCTGATGCCATATGGACTAAATATAGTCTAGCAGATAGTCCATCTGCTGGAGATGCTCTTATAGAAGAAGTTCTAAATGCACCAAATTGTACTTGCTAATTTGTTTTTATTTAATACTCCCTCTGTTCCTAAAAAATTGTCGTTTTAGAAGAAAAAATTTGTTTCAAAATGTTTGTCGTTCATAACTTCCTAGAAGAATAAATTATTTACTTTTCGATATTACCCCTATCTTCTCTCATTGTCCCAATAAATTCTCTCCTTTGTATTAATAGTTTTCAATTTCCATAAAGGAGTAGTGATAGAATTTCAAACAAATTTTACTAGTATTAAATGATTTTCTTAATCCATATGCCAAAATCTTAAACGATAATATTTTAAGAACGGAGGGAGTACTATTAATAATTTATTTAACTTATAAGGGTTCAAAAATTTAATAGTATATTATAAATTATATGTTCACTAATATTGGACACCAATTAAATGCTATTAATTGAACAAATCTATCTCCTTGTCTCTCTGTGTCACTAAAACGACTACCGGCTACACCTGACAAAAAATAAATTTAGTTTAGTTATGAGTTATAAAATATAGTTATGCTTTCATAATAAATTAAAATTATATAATTTATTTTTAATATAAATTATGTAGGTTGAAACCAAACCGTTGTGAGTTGAATATAGATGATAGATCAACCCGTTTTTTAGAAGTCATGGCAGAAAATAGAAATAGCTTTTAGTAAACACTGACATCTTTTCCCTACTTTATATTGTGTTTGTAAGTTTTTTTTTAGGGAAAGGAAAGAAAAATAATTAAATTTTTTTAAAATATCATGTTTGTGAGTATTTTTTTAGGGAGGAATGGATGATTTAGAGGTAAAGTTAATTTTATTTTTAGGTCAAAATTTTTCCTCCAAAAGTGGGAGGATTTGGAGGGATGAGACGGTTAGATATTTTATATGAGCTCTTCTATGAGAACATGATAATTGGCCATGAGTATTTTAAAATTGGGGAGTCAAAACAAAATAGGTGAAATTATAAAACACTCATGTCCAATTATCATGTTCACATAGAATTTTTCATTTTATATTAATATTTCAAAATAAATTATCTCATTTATTATATTAACATGTAATAGTAATATAGTAATAATGCAGTATAAAAATAAAAATATTTTTCCTTCCCTTTCCTTCCTTTCTTCTAAACTCAACTCATAAAACAAAAAAAAAATATAATTAAAATTCAAAAATACGAATACGTTGCGGCCTATAGTAGTAGGCAAAAAGTGTGAGTTACAAATTCCCCCCCTATGTTAATTACTCTAGTGTTTAAGATATTTTGTTTGTTTGTTTTGAAAAGACTACTTTTGATGGTAGTATTAAATGACATTATGTCCTATCGTGTTTTCAATTACAATTTTATCAAGATTTTATTTGATTTAAGGTTGTAGAGTACCGTGAATATAATAATTAACGGTAGTAGTATAAAATAACTACTCTTTCAGTTCCCTATTTAATATTCTAATTTTTTTAAAGATTTTTCAAAATAAATGTCCTAACAATTTTCGAGGGAGGATAACTTTTAAGGGTCAGATTTGAATATTTTCCACCATTATTAAAAATATTTCAGTAATATATCAAGTTCTTTGAACATGCATATTTAATGCATGCATGCATTTATCTTTTTCCAAATGAACTCCTCAAGTCCCATTAACTAATATACTATGATCAATGATCAATATATTTAATGTCTTAGAATATGGACGGCTAAGCTAATTAATACTACTATAATGGAGTACTACTATAATAGTAGTAGTTCTTCCAAGTTCCCACGGCCCCGCAAAAAAACTTTTGACCATGATGAAGCAATTAGACTATTATTATCAGAATTGTGGTGAGTTTACTGATCACAATACTTCCATTCTTTAATTTCTTTTGCAATTAGAAATAACTTCCATATATAGCTTGTGCCCAAATCCAAGTTCAACCCCAACAACATGTGGTTCGGTTGGTGTACTGCACCCATGCTATATATATATATATATATATATATATATATATATATATATGAGGTCCCGTTCCCCCACCCCCACCCCCCACACCCACACCCACACCCATAAAAACTAAAATTTCATTTTCTTTTGACAGGTTTAAAGGCACTATTGTGCATAGTTGAAGAGGACAAAACACGTCATATTCTGTCAAGGAAACAACAGCTGCATATTCCAATGTTTCTTAGGTAGGTATGTAGCTATTGCATTTTAATTTTAGGTCGAAGTTTGAGATCTGGAATACTAAACAACACTATTACTATATTACACTTACATATATAAATATAAAAAATGATATGATTTAATAATGTATTTCTTTTAAAATTAATTTTAATTTTAGGTCAGAGTTTGAGTTTGAGTTTGAGTTTGGAAGAATAAGATCGGAATTATATATAATTTTTCTTTGTTATATTTGTGAGTTTTATACAATAAAGGATGGAATGTGATTTTAATTAAATTTTTCCTTGTTTGTGTGTTTAGAGGTAGAGAATAGAACAGAAATGATTCTTATTTTTAAACAACACTATTACTATATTACACTTACATATATAAATATAAGAAATGATATGATTTAATAATGTATTTCTTTTAAAATTAATTTGCTTAGTTTTTTTTTACTTTGTTACACGCACATATATATATATTTATTTATCGACTTACTTACTTGTACTATATTTATTTTTGTTAAAAAGCCATACTTAGAATTTGAATAATCACAAAAATCCATTTCGAAACGAAATTAATATCTAGAAAAAATTAATAACAATAACTTCATGAGTTAACACCCAAAAAACAAACAAGCATAAAGTTTGTTTTTTAAAATATATAGATGACATTAAATAAAATAATTAACTTTGGACCAAAATCATATTCAACAACTTAAGTTTATCATTAATAAAAGGAACCAATTGTCTAAAATGAAAACTCCACCAATCAAATTTAAAAGAAAATAGAGACGTTAAAAAAACTAAAACTAAAACAAAGAAATTACATGTTCTATTTTAAAGTATACTCTGTTGGGAAAAATCACTTTTCAAATACCGTTGTCTTTGATAAATTAAATGGATAAAATATCAGTATACGCCAAATAGATTAAATCCGCAGTTCCACCAAAATAATAACTTCTGCAGGAAATAATGAGTAAAAATATCCAACCACGAGACACCAAGATTTTACGTGAAAAACCCTCTAAAACTAAAAGGTAAAAATCACTGGACAAATTCCGAATAATTCACTATAATAAACTGGGAGAATACAAAGATATCTTAATTTGAGTACAAACTCAAATTACTTCACCACAATAACTATGTGATGGAACCCAAATAGAACACCCTTTTATTTGAACTATCTTTCTCTCCATTTTTCTCTCTTTTTCTTCCACCCTTCCACCCTCCCGGGTGGGATTTCTCCCTCTTTCTCTTCTCACTCTCAGATGAGGTCTCTCCTCTTCTTGGTGTATATTGTATGCTGCCTTCTTCTCCTTTTATAGCCGAATGTTGAGGGAGGAGCATTAATGAGTGGAAGGTTGGGAGAAAATTCAAAGGGCCGGACGGAAGAAAAAGAAATGGGGGGAGGAACATTTAATGGGGAAGGACTTGTTGACCAACATACTCTCCTTAAACAAACAATTTCAAGTTGGTTAGAATGAAGTTTTAACTTTTAGAGACGTTCATCATTTTTTCTGAAGTCATGAGTCGTAAGCTTCTTCAAGAATTAAGCTCCAATAACATCAACTACTCATTTTTAAGGTTCGTTCCCAACATTGATTACCTCCCCTACGCGACTAAACAAGTTATTGAAATCATCATCTTGTCTCGTAACAACCTTCCTCTTCTTTGCTTTTGAAGTAGCTCCAGTTTGTAAAGCATTTCCTCAATAAACAATGAATTCATATTGGGTGTCCAGTGCAAGTTCTCTTTTTTAGGATCAATACTGGAGAGTTTTTTACAATCCTAAGGTCTAAGTTAATTCGTTCTACTTGGAGGAATTTTCGAACAAGTAAGTAAGAGAGTTTGTCAAGTTACAGCACCTCAGAGCAGCGGATACAGGGTCGTTAATTTACTAAGCCTGGCTACAGAGATTTTCAACATGCATTTAACAAGTCATAAAGTAGTTCACTTTCGAAGGGAAAAAAATTGAATCAATTTTACCTCCAAATTCCCTCCTTCCTAAAAAAACAAACTCACAAATATAGAATTTGAAATGATTTTAATTATTTTTCCTTCACTTCCTTTCCCTTTCCTCGGAAATTTTTTTTACAGACAAACGTATTTAAAGTGTGTAATGCAGGCAAAATGATTGTGTTTACAGACACAGTATTAAAGTGTGTAATTTTATTTTGATAGTAGTATTAGATGACATCATGTCCTAGTTTTCAATTACAATTTATAGCTAATTTTTATTTGATTTAAGTTCGTGGAGCAACATG
Source organism: Panax stipuleanatus (assembly GCA_020205555.1). NCBI lineage: Eukaryota > Viridiplantae > Streptophyta > Magnoliopsida > Apiales > Araliaceae > Panax > Panax stipuleanatus. Next base: position 5,839,143 of record CM035117.1, on the reverse strand, counting down.
AATGTAATGGTGTAAAATAAGTATAAACTTTTAATGAACACCATTATTAATAATGATCTCTACTATTTTAAATCCAATAAAAATTTACATGTTTATATATACGTATACATATATATTTAGTAAAGATTTGAAGCGAGTGTAGATAAATTATCAAAACTCAAAAAAAATTGCTAATTTAAATTTGGAGTAGCTTGTTATTGAGTTTATCTTTTAAATTTGGAGTTGCTAATTCCCAAAAGAAGAGAAGTGAAATTCATCTTCGGGGCAGATACTTTTTATGTTAAAGCCATCGATAGGTTGGGCTACACTTCCACAAGGACCGGGCCTTTTGGCCCAATTGAATTTTAGGAAGATAATTTTCAAAATTACCCGCCTATTTTCCAACTCAACAGTCTTTAGAGCATTTAATTTGATCTCCTTCTTGGACTCTGTTTCTAATTCAAATTCTCCTATATCTGCTCTATATATAACACCGTTTCAAATTTCAGGCAGGATTTGGGAATGAAGGGGGAGGAGTTGACAGAGCAGGAAACTGCACTCTATGATCGTCAGATTAGGGTTTGGGGTGTGGATGCTCAACGAAGGTATATTATTATTACTTGCTTTGACTTGAGTTCTGTTACTAGTTTACATCTTCTGAATCTATTTTCTAATTCCATTTCCTTTTCTCGTTAAATTTTATGTCAATTCAACTCTTATGTTAAATGGCGTAATCATTAAAACTTATTTGCAGTTAAAATTGTATCTTTTTTGTGCGTGTCTTTGAGATTTCATTGTTTCTTGCAGACTAAGCAAATCTCAAATATTAGTCAGTGGCCTCACAGGGACTGCTATTGAGGTAATTTCTGAAACTGTTGGTAAAATTCGTTTATATATCTCTATCTATTTCTATATGTATACTTATTTATATTTATATGAGCACAAGTTACGCATTTTGGGCATCGCATAAAACCAAGGGCTCTTAAATTGGGATGGATGGTGTGTTAAAGTTGTAATAATATGGTTCTTGCCAGGTTTGATGCTAACACACTAGTAATATTATATTTGTCGAAGTAGTCTTCATTAATTGTTGACAAAGGAAAGCTGCAACATTGCAATTTAGCTTTAATTTATTGGTGGTGTAGTTTTGCAAGAACATTGTTCTAGCAGGAGTCGGCAGCGTGACGCTAAATGATGATCGTGCAGTAACTGAAGAAGCTTTATCAGTGAATTTCTTAATTCCTTTTGATGAGATAGAGTTTAGTGGAAAATCTGTAGCTGAAATTTATTCTGATTCCCTGAAAAATTTCAATCCTATGGTTTGTGTTTCTGCTGAAAAAGGTTTGCTTCTTTTGTGTCCCTGGTTTATTTATTTATTGATAAATCTGTTACATATATCTGACAACTCCTGAACTTTATTCTCTCTATTTCTATTTGATAAGTAAATACCATTTTTGTTCTTGCAGGTGGTTTATCTAGCTTTAGTGTGGACTTCTTCGGCAAGTTTGATGTTGTCGTTGTTAGTAGTTGCTCCCTTGCAACAAAAGTATATTACTAGCTCTCACTTGCTAGTTTAAAGTAACATGTTCATTTTCTCAACCACTCTAGATCTTTAGATAGACTGCACTTAGTCATGATGATTACCTTTATGTTCTGTTTGCAATTATTTGGAGCCACTTTGTCTTGCAATGATAACTCCTTAGTTTTTCTAATTCTTGTGCCACAGAGAATGGTCAATGAGAAGTGCCGCAAGTTGTCAAAGCATGTTGCATTTTATGCAGTAAACTGTAGAGATTCTTGTGGTGAAATATTTGTTGATCTGCAGAACTATGCCTATTCGAAGGTTATATACCAACTATCTTTATTTGTTAGCTTTCTACTAGTGCAATATTTAGATCCATTTATGCTTTATAGTGTTTTATCAGTTCATTTTTCATACATTCTTACTGAACCTCAATGTGGTTGAAGAAGAAGATTTGAGTTTTTTCTTTTTGGCAGAAAAAACTTGATGCCACTACTGAATGCAAACTGCAGTATCCCAGTTTTGAGGTATGATATCATAACGGAGTTCAGTTTTCCTTTATAGTATCTTATTAGCACATGCAAGATATTCTCGCTTTAGACCATTTGGAAATTTGATTATTTAATTCAGATGTCAAAATTGCCAACATCTGTAATATGTAAATATATTTTAACCAAAATAAGGGAATTTCGTAAAGAATGTGGTTCTTTTACAGTGATAAGGTATTATTTCAAATGCCACTGAATTGAAATATCATTTTGTAATATCTTATGATTGCCAGTTACTATCCTTGTATTGCAGGAATCAATAGACATTCCTTGGAGATATCTCCCTAGGAGAGTGTCGAAGCTGTACTTTGCTATGAGAGGTAATAATTTTATTCTGTGAAGTAAATGAGTAAATTTTGAGAGGTAAAAGCCATTATCTCTCTCTCTCTCTCTCTCTCTTCCCCCACCCCCACCCCCCACCCCCCACCCCCCACCCCCCACCCCCACCCCATTTGCCAAGGTTCTATGCAAGCTAATAAATTCAAGTGGATAGAGACATTACATGAGATGTTTGTAGAAAAAGAAACACCGGGAAGAGGAATCTTTTATAGAGAAGATTTGAAATTCTTGGATACAGAACGGAGATCGGCTCAAGGAAAATGAAACCCATAATCTTTTAATTAACTTGATTACTTAATTATCTGTAATTTTAACCTAAGCATTAGACTTACCTATAAGATAACGGTTTATGAGCAACCCCGTGTACGAGGACTTGAGCAGGAACACACGTTGCTTAACCATTTCTCGTATGCTATCATGTTGAGTAATTAGCATGACAGGCACATGAAGATCTATCTAATTAGATCATTTATTAAGTTTTTCAATGAAATTGGTTGCAGGTATAGGAAAATGGGGGAGGAAAATTTTCTGACCTAATATCCTCCCCCTCTGCCTCCCCCATTCACAATAAAATGTAATAGACATCAATATTGTCATTCTTTGTTCTTTTTCTCATCACACCTCCCCGGATATATTATCATTAATTTCAATTGGAAAATGATCCAAATTATTTTAGCAGTGATTGAAAGGTTTGAAGATGTTGAGAGTCGTTATCATGGGGATACTTCAACTGCAGACCTTCCTGATGTTCTGAAGTTAAGAAATGAACTTTGCAAGGCACATGTATGTTACTTGTTTTTTTTAGAAAAAAATAAAATCTTTTTCCGTAATACTGTCATGCATTTTCTTAAATAGGCTATATGTATGTATGCCCTTGCAGTCGATGAATGAATCTCAAATTCCTGATTCTCTCCTAGAGAGATTGGTAGGCGGCGCAAGTGAATTTCCTCCTGTATGTGCAATAATTGGGGGAATTCTTGGGCAGGTGATCATATAATCCGTTGTACTTTAGTTTGATGTTCTTAGTGTTTTCCACCTAATTTGAATCCATTTCCTATTACCACAGGAAGTGATTAAAGCAATATCAGGCAAAGGAGACCCTCTAAAATTTCTTTTACTACGATGCTGTGGATGGCAAAGGCGTAACAGAAGACCTATCAAATTCTTAAAAAGAGGACCCTAGGAAGAGGATTGGAACAATCTCATGGGTATCGACTAGTTTTCCCATTCGACCCCCATGTCTGTGGGAAACTCGTCACATTGCTTAATTGTGGTTGGTAAGAAAATTATACCCATTTCCCAAGGCCTTTTCATTTATTCTGATGCATGAATGTTGTTATTTATTTCCACCAAACTTTAGTTGACCATCATTGTATTGAAACACAGAAGCAGGAAAGTCTACCATTCAAGTTGATAATCCTTTTGTGTCGTTTGTGGCGAAGTCTAATCCAGGACTCTCTCGTCCTAGATTTTTGCATAAAGTAGTCCGTCAAGTGAAACCCAGACCCAATAATTTGTCATATCAAAAGTTGAACAAATCATAATAAGGGAATCTTATTATTGCAGCCAATTGGTTGAGTTGGCATTTATCGTCTCGTTGGTCATTCCCATTTTAATAATTTGAACTGAAACTGGGACTATTCATTCACACAAAAGAGAAATAGTTAACCCAAGCAAGCTTGCAGGCGGATCCACTATTCGGCCCAAAAATGTCCAATAAAAGGAAACCTCGGATGCAGAATAAAAATGTCTGCATCTCCATCTACATCAGACTGAAAATATAAAAATGAAGATGCGTTGTGTGTGTAGCGTAGGACCCGACCTAGTAGGTAGTGGTGTAGTGGTGGTGGTGGTAGTGGTAGTGGTAGTAGTAGCCTTTTAGAAATATGTTATTAATTAGTCGAATACTAGAAGAAACAGTAAGGTTTTTTGATTGATAATCTTTTGGCATTGTTTTTAAAATATGATTGACTCAATAATATTTCTACATACACAATCAGTTCATGCGAGAAATACAGAAACGCATTATATTCGTAAGGTGCGACCATGTTATGGAGTGGGATCCACTCGAAATCCTCACTCACAGGTCAATCACCATGATATGTTGGCCGTTTTGTAAGACATTTCAGCCTTTTCTAATGTTAATTATAGTACGATTCCATTACCAATTTTTTTTTTATCCATTCATTGTCCACCTTACAAAGGCTTGATTGGCACTTCTTTCCCTTCAAGTTGTCACTTATTTTTAAAGTAGTTCCTAAAGTACTACTTTCGTCAGTTAGGTCCTTAAAGTGACATTTTATTAGCGTTTCTGTTCCTTCAACCTATTTTAAGTTAAACCCAATCCATTTTGACCAAGTTTAACCCAACCCGACCTTATTTGACCCAGCGAATTTTTTAATATTTTAAATTATAATAATATTTTTTAAATTAATTTAAAATAATAATTATATTTAACATTTTTAAAAATAATATTTAAAATAATAAATATTTTATTATTTAAAAATAAAATAATTATTTTAAAAATAGTTATTTTTAATATTTAAAAATAAAATATTAGTTTTTAAAAAAAATAAAAATAAAAATTAAATTTAATATTCTAAAATAAATATTTTTTTGAATATTTTTTATTTTTAATGTTTTAAAAGCAAAAAATAATTTTGTAAATATTATTTTTAAAAATATTATTTACTTTTAAAATATTAAAAATAATATTTATTTTAGAATATTAAAAATAATATTTTTTTTTAAAATTTTTAAATTTTTTTTGAATAATTATTATATTTATATTTATATTTAATTTTAATTTTAATTTTTTAATATTTACTTTTAATATTCTAAAATAATTATTATTTTTAATATTCTAAAATAAATATTTTTAATAATTATTGTTTTTGAAGGAAAAATAATATTTAATATTTTGAAATACTTATTAAAAAAATTAAAAAAATTATTATTTAATAATAATAATTAGTAAGGTTATTTTAAGTTTTAAAATAATAATTAATAAGCTTATTTTATTTTTTAAAATAATATTTATTAAGATTATTTTAATTTTTTTTAATAATTATAAATTTTTTAATTTTTTTAATAATTATTTCAGAATATTAAATATTATGTTTCCTTCAAAACAATAATTATTACAAATATTTAGTTTAGAATATTAAAAATAATAATTATTTTAGAATATTAAAAGTAAATATTAAAAAATTAAAATAAATATAAATATAATAAATATTCAAAATTTTTGTTATGAAAAAACTAAGATAATTCTTATTTTTAATATTCTAAAATAAATATTATTTTTAATATTTTAAAAGTAAATATTATTTTTAAAAATTATATTTACAAAAATATTTTTTACTTTTAAAATATTAAAAATAAAAATTATTTAAAAAATATTTATTTTAGAATATTAAATATAATTATTATTTTTTTTTATAAAAAACTAATATTTTATTTTTAAATATTAAAAATAACTATTTCTAAAATAATTATTTTATTTTAAAATATTAAATTAATTATTATTTTAATAATAATAATTTATTTTAAATAATTAAATATTATTTTTTAAAAATATTAAATATAATTATTATTTTAAACTTATTTTAAAAATACTATTATATTTTAAAATATTAAAATTTTGGGTTGGGTCAAATTGGGTCGGGTTGGGTTAAACGAGGTCAAAATGGGTCGGATTTAGGTTAAAATGGGTTGAAGGAACAGAAACGCCAATAAAATACCACTTTAAGGACCTAACTGACGAAAATGGTACTTTAGGGACGACTTTGAAATTGGGTGGCAACTTGGAGTAACAGAAGTGCCAATCAACCACCTTACAAATTACAATTAGTAATACATACATACATATATATATATATATATATTGGTTCGGATCTTAAGCTCACCCAACTCACCCCCCTTTAGCGGCGGACTGGGCGACGGTTTGATCGGTCACTATATATACAACCGTCGTTTTAGCTTTTAGCGACAGATAACATATTACAATTAGTAATACATACATATATATATTGGTTCGAATCTTAAGCTCACTCAACTCACTCCCCTTTAGCGGCGGACTGGGCGACGGTTTGGTCCGTCACTATATATACAACAGTCGTCTTAGCTTTTAGCGACAGATAACATATAGCGACGGACAACATATAGACAATGGTTGTATATATAGCGACTGATGAACCGTCGCCTGGTCCGTCGCTAAAAGGGGGTGAGTTGGGTGAGCCTAAGATCCTTTAGCGACAGACCGGGCGACGGTTCGGTCGTCGCTATATATACAACGGTCGTCTTAACTTTTAGCGACGAACAACATATAGACGACGGTTATATATATAGTGACGGACGAACCGTCGCCCGGACCGTCGCTAAAGGGGGTGAGTTTTGAAAGCTTTTAATTGGGTGAGTCTAAGATCCTTATCGTGTGTATATATATATATGTGTTGGGTATGTTTGTTGAGTAACATTGCTAGCATTATTAATTACCAGTCAACCATTAAATTTATTCAGCAAATCTTGTGAAATAAATATGATTTGTCAAAATTGGTAATACTGTCTTTATTTTTCTTGTGCAATTTTATAAAGTGTAAATGAGGTTCTTGTCTAAGCATAACATTTTTGATTCAGGATTTGTGCAATGTTCGCAAGAACAGTATGAAAAACTCTCTCTCTCTCTCTCTCTCTCTCTCTCTCTCTCTCTATATATATATATATATATATATATATATATATATATATATATATATATATATATATATATATATACACGTGTTATATCCATCTAATCATAAGTGGGACATGGTAACATGCAAATTGTATAATTAATTAATCCTGAAGCCATTAGCTATTAAGTTTGTGGTTATATGCAAAAAATGGGTGGGTTTGGTTTTTATTGGTGCACCCACCAGTTTCAATAGTCTGTCACCATGAATCTTCCATAGGCCCAAGAGTGAGGCCCAATTGTTCCACAAAGAAACAATCGTCTCGCGTTTAAAAGTTGTTCATCTGTACTAAATATATATATATATATATATATTCTTGTTTTGCATTTAAGAAGCAAAATAATAGAGAAAACGTGATAGGTTTATTAATTAATTTCTCATTTTTATTAGCGAACAAGTGTCTCAGAAAAAGTTAATAATAAAATATTCGGGTTTTGAATTTGCTGCCGCATAGATGAATTCTGTAGATAAATTGGGAATATTTATTTAACAAATAATGCACTTGAGGTCGAAGTTTTTATAAGAATGTATGGCAGGTGATATGCCACGTGAAAGCATGTAGAATTAGTTTAAAGTGTGGAAATTAATTAGAGATTAAGGAGGAATTGAAAAGGGAATATTATATAGTAGTGGTGGTAGTAGTAGTAGTATAATATGGGCTAATTAAAAAGTGAAATGGGCGGTCGGAGTAGGTCCTATTTCCTAGTGAATGAGACTGGTCGGTCGATAGTCATATATCCAGCAACTACGGCCATTCATTTCTCGTTCTATCCCTTCATTTATCAACACTACTACTACTACGACTACTACATATTTTCACTTCTTCCTTCTGGACAATAAACCAACCCCAAGTTGTAGGGGATGAGATATGAATTTTACAATAATCACCAATTTCACATTAAAAAATAAAAGAAAAAAAAGAGAGACGAGGAATTCAAATTAATTTAAATCATTTCATAGCTTAACTTATTGACTGGTACGTAGAGTTTAATTGGTTGGTTCTCAACTTAATTAGGCCTCAAAGTAAATCCAGTGAGGACTAATTCACAGTAGTAGGTCTGCCTCAGCTCCAGCCTCCAAGTTTTGAGTAATTCAGACTATATAGTAGGTCAACATATATATATATATATATGTATGTATGTTTTACTCCTGCCACCACCAACGGCTGTGGCATCTAGTTCTAGCTCCCATTCATGTTACTAGCTACTTGACTTTAATTTGAGGGCCAACATTAAAAGGCCTACAGAGATCGATATCACTAATATAGCTAGTGACTCTAAAAAATCCTTCTATGGGGACAGCGAATTCCGACGGAGGGGGACGACCGGCCGATTTTTTTTTTTTTTTTTTTAATTCTCAAATATTTAATGTGATTTATTAAAATTAAAATTTTTATAAAATGCAGTGATTTATGTATTATTTGGATACATATAAAAAATAGTGTTGCACAGATTGTACAATTTTATTTTTTACATTATCCAAATAACACATAAATCACTGTATTTTATAAAAAATTTAGTTCCAATAAATCACATTAATTGTTTGGGAGTCAAAAACAAACAAACAAAAAAAATCCTACCGGTCGCCACCCCGGTTATTGGACTCTAAATTAATAGTAGTATACATGGAATTTCTTAACATGTGAAGCACACAGTTTAAGAGAATATTTTCTTAAATTGTGTGTATATTCTCTTAAACTGGGTGTACATGGGTGGATCTGTATTGGGGGCAGCATAGGCAGCTACCCCTGCTGAATTTTTTTTATATAGGCATAGGGATAGGGCAGATATGTAAATTAATAAAATTAAGGAGGACAGATTAATGAAATAGTTAAATTTGAAGTGGGTTAAAAAATTTCATAAACCAATTCTAAATACAAGTAGAAAAATCTTCTTATTTTAAAGTTTGGTGAAATCTTAGAAATATTTTTTGTATAATTTTTGATTTTGAATGTCAGCGTATGAACTGTGAGGGATTGTTTGATTCAAGTTTTATTTTTATTTTTTGTTATTGATTCGGTTGAATGTGGTTACTTTTGTTTGGTCTGATTGAATTTTTATTTTTGAGTTGTTTGATCTTCAATTAAAAATGGGATCATTTTTGTTGAGTAATTTCTGTCTTTTATTGTGATAGCTTACAATGAATTTGCCTTATTTTATAATGAAAAATGAAAAATAAAAAATAATTATGAGCCTTTAGCAACCCCTCATTTTTAGTTGTTATAATCACTTAATTCCTTGTATCTAATTAATAAACACTGTATAATTTTTGGTGTTCTGAGTATAAATTTTGGATAGTTTATTTCTCTTATTTCAAGTAAAACTTATTTAAAATAAAACTTATTTGAAACTTATAAAAAGATACCAAAACTAGTTTATGCTTTGAAATTAATTCATAGTTGTTTGAATATAGAAATCAAATTTGGTTTGAGAGTTTGAGCATTTGCGAAATAATTCAAATTGAACTATGATAAGTAACCAAAGTAACTTTCTCAATTGTATCTAAATATTTTTTATTAATTTTTTTTTAAATTTTGATTATGAATATTTATTACAATTTGTAAACATTATTATAATTAAATAATATTATGATTAGTTCAATTTTTTTTATTTAATTTAAACAAAAAAAAAATTAGTTAAAATCCGCCCCTGCTGAAAGAAATTTTTGAATCCGCCCTTGTAGGTGTAAATATGAAAATCAAAAAAATATATATACAATTTAAAAAAATATTTTTTAAAATTATGTGCATAGACCCTACATATATTTAGCAATATTTGCAGTGCACTACTTTTGCCGTGTGTGTCCGGAAAAATCTCAAAAAAGTCGACCGGAAATGATATGATATGCATGCATGGCAGCATATATATAATATAATATAAATACAGGTGCAGTACTGTTCGGTTGCATCACTTCCTAACATACACATGCATGAAATCTTATCGCCAATAACATGCAATGATGCAATATCCATACAATAAGTGTAGGAGAATATTTTTTTTAGTGACATTTTAGCGATTTTTTTTTTATTTTTTTAGAGTATTTTTTAAAAAATAAATAATATTTATTTTAATTAAAACTTTTATAAAAAATAATATTTTAGATATAATTTGAATACATACAAGAAACAATGTGTTTATATACTGTACAGACTATGTTTCTTGTATGTATCTAAATTATATCTAAAACACTATTTTTTATAAAAATTTCAGTTAAAATAAATACTATACATTTTTTAGGAGTACTCTAAAAAAACCAAAAAAAAAAAATTGCTAGAATGTCATTAAAAAAGTGTCCCCTTAGAAGGAATCATATTCATATAGTTAGTTTGTTCTACCATCCACAAAACAAGAATATATATTTTATTTATATCCACCATTAAAGATTTTTCTTTAGTTGTTACAAGACTTAAAAAAGAAGAAGTTTAGTTGGACTAATTAAAATATACATGTACGTTCATGATGATTTTAATACAATTTAATTCTGATCGGTAGCACCTCCTATATATTACATAAAAATTGTGGAATTCAAAATTGAGTACCTCTTAATTAATTAAGTTTGTTGTTCAAAATAATGAGTGGACTCAAGGCTTCAAATTTCAACTCATTATTGTTGTACATATATACGCCTAGGGCTATATATATATATATATATATGAGTTATATGTATATAATTGTGCAATGACGACGATTTTTTTGGGTTATAGCGACGGTTCATCGTCGTTTCAACCGTCGCCATAGTCGCATAGGCGAATGTGTACTACACAACTGTGTATATACATTTTTTCATATATATAAATCGGGGTGTCGTTGGTTAAACCGGAGTGTCGGTTGGTGAAACTAGTGAATGTAGTATGCATACAAGCCAATCATGTATGATGATAAATCGTATACTTTGGAGGCAATCTTATTTATTTATTAATAAAAATATTCATTTATTAAAGGCATTTAATTATCTACATGGTGCTGTTTTTATAATATGTAAATAACCCATAGTTTTAAGCAATGCTTTTAGAATCATGATGATGATCATGCCAATGAGATCTAAATTCTTAGAAAGCTCTAAAACTAAAATAGTTCCTAATCATGGGATTACTAAAAAGGGGATTAGTAAATCCGGATAGATTAGTATATATGTTGCTTGCTCATTAGATGAGGATGATTGATCTCATAATCATTTGTGTAGAGACACTAAAGCAAGTATGTAGGTGCTTATTGGAGAATAAGTTCACTGAACGTGACTCGCTATGGAATACCTAATGGAGTTTTACTCGCCTGTCAATAGGAATTCCTAATGTGATAGTAGTACAAGTGATCCTTGGACTTGAGATCATCATAGTATCTTGTATGTAATGAATTATACTTTGACTTATTCCTTAAAGCCCTTTAGGGTATATAAAAAGGTATGCTTGGGTATAATGAGTTACATATGGAGACAATGAATGATCAATAAAGAATCTACCACCTCTAGTAAATGAGGAGATATGTCCTATGTGATTCGTTAAATTACAACCCAGGAATCCTTGGCCAAGGTAAAATAAAATTAGAAAGGAGTTTCTAATTTACATTATTTGGAGTTGTGCATTTTCTAATCGAAATACATATAATTAAATAAAATAAGACTTGACAGTAAATTTATGTCTTATATTTAATTGGGACATTGTATGGTGGAAGGATTGAATTGTATGGTAACTATTTACTCACAGGTTCTTTTATGATTAATGTTGAAATCTATATTATCTGGAAAGTTGTTGATCGCTAGGGAGGCTTATCCCTATTGTAGAATAAATATTATTTATTTAAATAGATTATTAGTTTAATTTATTTATTTAAATAAGATTAGAATTGTTCTAATTGATTTATTCACAACCGGTTTAATATGGAGAACCTAAAGGGTCACACCATAAAAGGAAGAATAATTATTTAAGAAGGTAATGGCATAATCGTAATAATGCATTAAGTGAAATTAATTTAATCTATGGTGATAGAATAAATTAAATAGCTTAATATTTATTATTTAATATTTTGGAAATATTAAATATAAATTAATAAGAGGAGTCTTATTAATATTATTATTATTATTATTTTAATTTCTAAAGGAGTTTAGTAATTAATTTAATATTAGTACTCTCATTTATTCCTAATAAGATTAGGAGACAAATTAATTAAATGAATTTAATTAATTATTTCCCATGTGGTGGGAAGCCTAAATTAATTAAAGGAGTTTAATTAATTAAAAGAAATCCCATGTCTAATAGGATTAGAAGGGTTGACCAATATCTATATAAGAGGATTCTTATAATAGATATTACTTGATGCAATTCCAATTGTTGGAGAGTACTCCTTTTCTATAGAGGATAAAAAACTAAGCCAATCACCCTCCTTCTTGATAATTCATCTTCCTTGGTGGATCACCTCTAGAGGCCAAACACTTGGGTGGCTAACGTTGATCAAAGGAAGGAATCTAATCCGAAAATTCAAAGAGATCACGAAGAACAAGGAGTTGAACTAGTACCTGTGAAAGCTTCGGTCTACAAGGGTATGATTCCATAACTTCTTATTTATCGTTTTAAATTAATAATTTGCATAAAGGATGATCCGGGTAATGGTTTTGTAGAAATTTTTTTAAACTCTGATATACCATGCTTCCGCTAATTTTTGCAATTTGATTGCGTCACGATTTCGTACAAACCCAACATATACGCCTAGGGCTATATATATATATATATATATATATATATATATATATATATATATGAGCTATATGTATATAATCGTGCAATGACGACGATTTTTTTGGGTTATAGCGACGGTTCATCGTCGTTTCAACCGTCGCCATAGTCGCATTGGCGAATGTGTACTACACAACTGTGTATATACATTTTTCCATATATATAAATCGGGGTGTCGTTGGTTAAACCGGAGTGTCGGTTGGTTAAACTAGTGTGTCGTTTTTGGTATCCTAGAATCCACAAATTAATACTGCAGACGAGAGTCTTTCACAAGGAGAGACATTTATGTCATTTGTCCCGTCCGCATTATTAAATTGTGAAATACTGAAAATTAAACTACGGACGGGAGCAATTTAGGTCGTTAGATATCCGGATGGACGATCGGAATTTGTTGCAAGGATAGATAATTTTTTACAACGTTGTAAATGGAACATCTCCCACATATATATGGGAGATGTTCCATATATATATATATATATATATATGCAGAAGGGGAAGATGGGTTAGGGATGTGGCTACTGAATTTTAGAAGGCAGCTTAAAGAGTGGGATGAGAGGGACTTGGCTGAATTAAGAAGCATTATTAATGGTGTGAAGCTTGATAGTCTTAAAGAAGATAAAGTAATATGATGTGGGGATATTAAAGGTCAGTTTTCAGTAAAAAAATGTACTCAGTTAATGGAGGATTCAAAAGATCTGTCTAATGTTAAATGGTACAATTGGGTATGGAAAAAGAGTATTCCGTCTAAAGTTCAAATTTTTATGTGGTTAGCAATTCAAGAATGTATTCCAGTAAATAACTTTTTGGTAAAGAGAGGGATGCAGTTTGATGAAGAGCAGATTCTATGTTGGTGGTGTAAAATTGAAGAACAAGTAGCGCACACTTTGTTATATTGTAAATGGCCATGGTTGGTGTGGTGTGGTGTGTTTAAATAGTTAGGGATAAGTTGGGTGCAATCAAATTCAATTGATCTTTTGATAGCTTAATGGGGTTATATAGGGAAAAAAGTTAGACATGTGGGTGAGGTTATTGGAGCAGCTACACTCTGGTCCATATGGTTAGCAAGAAATTGGATGATTTTTAATGGGGAACATGTATGTTGGAAAGATGTGGTGAGGATGATAAAATATAAAGCTTTTAAGTGGTTAAATGCTTGTGGGAAAGTAATGAATTCAGAAATTGAGGTGTGGATTGTTAATCCTTGGTTGGTTGATTCACTGCAAGTTAGTTGATTTATGAAGATGACAAAGTTGAATATATATTTCTTGAAGCATACAATATTTACAGAGTATTTTGGTTGTTTGATTCAATTCTGCTAGGTTGTTTCAATACAGGTTTTTTCTTCAATCAGTGGATGGTTCTGCTCTTCTTCTTTTTTACACTAAATGGCCTTCTGGGTTTGGTTCTGTTTCAGAAAAATATGAAGTAATCATTGGTTGGTTCTGTTTCTTCTTCATTTTTGATTTGTTTGGAATTTTGATTGGTTGTTTTTTCAATTATGCTGGGTTGGAACTATGTTTTCTTCAATCATTGGTTTGGTTTGGTTCTGTTTCAGAAAAATTTTGTTTTTCAATTATGTTGGGTTGATTTTATTGGAAGTCTGCTTGTTTGGGATTCTGAGTGGAATTATGCTTGGTTTGGAAATTTTCTTTGTGAATTCTGTTTTGGAAATATATTTGGGAATCTGTTTGGACTCAGGAACTGTGTGTTGGGAATTCGGATAGGTTTGGTTTTATGCTTGTTTGGAATTCTGTTAGTTTGGATGTCTACAGAAATTTGTTCTCTTCTTCAATTATATTTTTGTTTGGAAGTCTGCTTGTTTGGAACCCTCTGGTTGGAATTATGCTTGGTTTGGAAATCTAATTTGTGAAGTCTGCTTTGGAAAGGTGATTGGATTTCTGTTTTGGATTTAGGAATTGTGTGATGGGAAATCGACTTGGTTAATTCTGCATTGGAAATTCGATTGGAATTCTTCAATTACGTTTGCTTGAAATCTGCTTGGAATTCTTCAAGTATGTTTGTTTTTGAATTCTGCTTGTTTTGGATTTATGTCTGTGTGGAATTCTGCAAGAATTTTTGCTTAAACCATTGGAGAAAGGGAGTTACTTATTCTGTGGATAGATTAGATCATTTTAATCAGGGGGGATTTTTGCTATTCAAAAGGGATTGTCATTATGCAGCAGTGTTTGTTGGAAATTCGATTGGAATTCTTTAATTATGTTTGCTTGAAATCTGCATAGAATTCTTCAAGTATGTTTGTTTTGGAATTCTGCTTGTTTTGGATTTATGTCTGTGTGGAATTCTGTAGGAATTTTTGCTTAAATCATTGGAGAAAGGGAGTTACTTATTCTGTGGATAGATTAGATCATTTTAATCAGGGGGGATTTTTGCTATTCAAAAGGGATTGTCATTATGCAGTAGTGTTTGATGGAAACTCGGGTTCAAGTGAAGATCTTTGTGCTGGAATGAGGGGTGGATCTAAGGGTTTTAAGGTGTCATGATTTACAGCTCCAAAAAATGAAAAGTGCATATTTGTAATGTGACGCCCCCAGAATAAGTTCAATCAACCCAACTCATTCTGAGTCGTCAAATACATGGTACAGAATTCAAATACAATCTTTTATAACATACGGTCGTGCAAAATACGACCACACAACTGTGAGTTTCAATACAAATCGTATATAATATGAAATATAAACACTCAAATTCATTCCTTATACATTACAATTATTGTCCCACTATTTTATAGAATAGTGAGGACTTCTACAGATCTAACTCTGATCATCACACTGTTTTCCAACTAGTCCCCGCGATACTCTCATTTCCTGAAGAGAACAATAAAAAAAAAGGGTGAGTTCAACTAGCCCAGTAAAGAATATTATGACTAAGATAATGAAAAATAAATTATCGTTAGCCTTCAATAAATAAGATAAAATATTATGGACAACAAATTTTAGATCAATATTCGCAGCGAAAATAATAATTTATTAGAAGAGTTAAGTAGAGAATGATGTCTACTATCTTCTTTGATTTAAAAGTCCATCATCAATATTTTATCCCTGTAACATTAATCAATATACATCTCGAATCAAATATTCATCTTTTGCACTACGAGCCAAATATATTCATTTGTATCACTAGTTGGTCATGTTCATCTCAACACCTGTCCATCTTTGCACTAAGGCCCAAAGATATTCATCAGATAATTATTCATCTTTGCACTACAGGCCAAAGATATTCATCACGTAATTATTCACCTTTGTACTACAGGCCAAAAATATTCATTTGTATCATCATTTAAGACCGAGGATGATGAAAAATATGTTAAAGAACGAATTAAGTAAGATTAAAGACAAATATTAGAAAATTTATCTAGAGTTCAAAATGAAGATCAAAACATGAATACAATCAAAGATAATTTGGATAAAAAAAATAATATTTTTTTATCGTGAATAGTAACTCGTGAATAGTAACTCGTCATGAAAAGATAAAAAGTTCATAAAAAGTTCAGACCAATATTCCAATGAAATGATATTAGATAAAATGCAAAACATAAAGAATTTCTGATCATTTCAGGAATTATAGAAGCAATACTTACCGTAGTAAGTTTAGAGTTAGGAATCTGAAATGAAACAACGTACGAAACTGCAAATGGATTTTCATCCGTCAGGCCGTAGTCCGTGCCGACAGATAATTTCCACAATTTAATAACAAATGAATACGAAGGGTTATTCACCAGACATGCGGTAGTCCGCGTAGACAGGTTATTCTCACAGAATAATAAAGAATAGAATAACAACAGGATTTCACCATGCATGCGGTAGTCCGCGTAGACAGGTTATTCCAACAGAATAATGAAGAATGGAAATAACAACCCTTACGAGTATTGAAAGAAAATAACTCTCTTCATGAATACGAAAGAAACAATACCCCTTACCTTAATAAAAATTTAAAGACTGCACTAGTGTAATAGCAGAATACTCTTCTTATTTCTCTCTTATTCTCTCTATACTTTCTCTCTCTATAGCTTTAGTGAATTGGTGAAAAATAATAAAAAAAATGAGCTTCTATTTATAGGCTCGGCAGAGTAAGGGTAAAATAATCTTTTCGTCATAATTTATGATATCATCTATATCATCGATCCTATGACATCATTACTTACCTCATCGCTCCGATGACATCATTACATATCTCATAGCTCCGATGACATCATTACTTACCTCATCGCTCCGATAACATCATTGGTTGCATCATAAGAGTTCAAATTCAATTTGTTCTCTTCCACCAAAATCAATTCAGACTCAATATTCCAGAACTTTAATAATTCATAATAAATAGCCATTTTATCAGAAGAATATGAATCTTATGTCCATTCCATATAAAATTTAATTCTCTACAACTCTGTAGAAGAAAGTTTTTCCAAATTCTGCACGAAAAATGACCCAAGTTTACATACGGATAATTTTTCCACACTCATCACTCTTAAAAATCTTTAACACACTCAAAATTTTAAAGCCTCCATTTTTGAAATAATGAATTTCACCACATGTTTATATATATATTAAAATATTTATAATTATTAAAAGAATTTCAAATTTTATTTTCTCTCTTCCACCTCATTTTATTCATATATTGTGAATTTGTTGTAAAAAAATAGCATCACTATTATATTATTATATTATCGCATTATACACTTATAATATAATATTATAATAATATATTTGAATGAATTATTTTATCAGAACATATAAAATATTTATTCTCGATAATTGTCACTTTTACTACAAATTCCTCCGTTTAAATTCACATTGAATAAATATTTACTCATCATTTTTATCAATAATTATTATTCACAAATAATATTACAGAACCACAATAATGACAATCAGGTCGTTCCCAGAAAAGAGGGGGCCTTCCGATAAGAATTTCTCCTTACTGACGCGCAATTAAATAATTCCTCTTAGACAGAACTTCCTTAAACATTGCCAATAATGCTATCTAATAATATTATTCAAATAATATAAATTATTGATCTGATAATATAAAAATACTGTGTAGTGGCAATTATTGAAACAACAATATAAAATATCAACATAGCAATTATTGAATCAATAAAATAAAATATTGAACAGTAATTACTGTAACAATTATTGAGTAGTGACTTCTTACGTAAGAATCAATAATTAGAATTACTGTGCAATACCGTGTGCTACTGTGCAACATCGTTTATTACTGTATTTTAACCACCGGGTATTTCAAGAGTTTTAACGATAAAAATTTTATCATTATTTTTGTAAAAAAGTTATTTCTGTCGCTTTCTATATCCGACATTCATTCCGTTGTGGGGTCTACCAATAACTGCGCCGTCGTACGAATATTCTCCGACAAAAAGAATATTTTCGACCAAACGAATATTTTCCGACACAACGAATATTTTATAACCATTTGCTTATTTTGTAAACTTTGCACATCTCACCCATAACTTATCACATTTATCAAATCGACACCTTACTATTTCAAAATAATATATAGAGGTAATTCAATTTTATTCATAAAAAATTGGGGTATTACAGGTAAGTTCAGCCGATTCAACTAAATGGTGTATTGGAGAAGTTTCAGCAGTTCCAAAAAATTTGAATTCTCAATTTTGATATCAGTTTATATTTTAAATTGTATTACAGAGTTTTTATATGAATATGCTCATTTCCAAACTTTTTGGATGTGAGCTGTTTAACAAAAATAAAATTTTTAGCCTTTTGCTAAAATATATATATATATATATATATATAGCTAGAAAAATAAAAATGGCGACACTTTGCTTCGTCCATTTCATGTAATGAAATGAACTCAAACAAACACTATGCTAATGTCAATCATATTTCAGCTCAAAGTCATTTCACACAAAACATGCACATCCCCTCCTATCTTATTGAACCACAACCAACAACGTACCAATGCAATGATTTTCACAAGACTCCCTACTCCCCCCACCCCACTTGCATTATTTCTTTTCTATGGAGTCTAACAAATACTCCATCCATTCTATTAACATTAAAATTAAGGGGAAAAAAAGAAGTCTTATTTTAATTTGTTAAAATAGGTTGAATTTGAAATTGATATGAATTCATTTGATTTAGTAACACAGTTTAAATATTATAAATTATCTAACAAATAATATATGTACAAAATTCATTATAATTTCACATTTAAATGAATTCACATATCTACATGAAACTCTCATTTTGGAAATAGAGATAGTATATTAATTGCCAACCACACCATGCCAAACCCAAACATATCCTTCTTTACTCATCTTCTTCATTTCTCAACAAACTATCTATACTTAAATGTTAATTTTTGCCATCTTTTGTTTGATGCTGATGTTGAATTTAATGGAGTATTTCCTTTGCCTGCCAATAAAAACTAAGTTTAAGAGAATATGGAGGAGCTGGCTGGAGATTGGAGTGGTTGTTTCACATATAATCTTTCAATAAGTATATACGAACAGAAAAATTGGATCGGAAGAATAAAATGAATTTGTTCTCGGAAGAGAACAAATAGATTGTATTGTCCATTTGTTCGCAGGAACAAATTCATTTTGTTCTTCCGATCTAATTTTTTTGTCTAATTTTTCTGTTCGCGTAAAAATACTCATGATCTTTAGCAATTAATCACGATGATGAGATCGGGTTAATTAGTACACACGGTAGATTAATTACCCTCCTTGTGTATTTAATAATTAGCACATGCTAGTTTCTCTTCATTTCTCGATTTCTTTTTCTGGTCAATTTTAATTCCTCATTTTTATTGTATTAGTTTTAGTTTTTAAAATTTGAGACTTGGAAATATTAACGAGCCTCAGATGTCACTTTTGTTGGTACGCTATTAGTTAATTTTCCTATTCCTGGGAAAGCCTTTATAGATTTGAGTCACTGCTCGTCGGTCCCTATATTTAAAACTACGATATTCAATTGAAATGAATTAATTTAATTGAAGAGCTTAACTTAATTGAATTAATTTAAATCAATTGATTTTTTATTTTTTATTTTTTATTTTATTCAATTTATTTCTCAATACTAAATTCTTTTTTCCCCTTTTTTTCTTTCTTGTTGAATAAGACTTTTCAACTTTATATGCTTAAACATTTAAAATTTTAAAAGCATACATTGAATAAAAAATTTATAACAATTCACATTTCTAAATTCCTGTAATTGAATCTTTTTCTCTACACTATTTATAAATATTCATCACTGCAAAATCTAGGTATATTCAATATCAAGATTGTTCATATTATTTTTAAATTTATTGGTTAGTGCGTGAATGTATTAATTGACAATATATGCATTACACACATTTTAAAATTTATAATTATAATGCTAAATTAATTTTACATACTAATACTAAAACAGATATGTGTGTGCCGCGACAGGTTTACCTCCTACTAATTATTGTTAACACATGTTGTTAACCTCAAATCAACTTCATCGCCAAATCATCAAATAACAAATTTAAACTTGCACAGTGAACAAACAAATATATTAAAAAGCTTAACGGTCGAGACTGCCGGATGATATCTCTGATATGAGAATAAGTACATGTCAAAAATATCAACAATTGAGAAATATAATTGATCTAGTGAATAAGAGTAATAAGGTATGTGTATATGTACTTTGAACTTGGATCATAACTGTATTTATATGTGTATGTGTATAAGTACGGTGAGCATTTAGTCAACCGACAGTATAGCACGGTATAATACAACTTCTTCCGTCCCTTACTATAAGTCATTCAAAAATTGTATGTAAATATTAAAAAAATAATTGTTTAGTATTAAATATAATATCAATTGTTTATATTATCCTTATATTGAAAAAAGAAGAAGCTATTTATTGAACAAAAATAGTGAGAGAACTAAAATTATACTTAATATTTGAGATAATATTACAAAGGAATTTTTTAACATGTGCCCTTAGGGCACATGATAAGCACACAGTTTAAGAGAATATTCTTTTGAATTATGTGCATATTTCCTTGAATTTGGTGTAAATATAAAAATCAAGAGAATATGCACACGGTTTAAGAGAATATTATCTAGAATTGTGTATTTAACATGTGTCCTTAGGATACATATTAAGAAGATCCTATTACAAACTAAGCAATTAATACTTAGTTAAAATTCTCAAACGACAAATATTAAGAGACAAAAATAATTTTTTAAAACGACTCATATTAAGTGACGGAAGGGGTATTATAACATAGAATTAGTATTTCACAAGTAACTTTAATAGTTCTACAAGCACTTTTACATATAAATAGTCACTAAGATTCACCCTCATGTCTCATGTGAAAGAGTACCTTTTGAAACTAATACTTTCATTTGTGATAATATCAATTCTCTATATATATATTCTCTCCGTCCATTTTTAAATGTCAATTTAGAAAAGTGTTTTTATCTCTTAATATTTATCGTTTTAGAATTTCAACTACGCATTATTTATTTAATTTCTAATATTACTCAAATATTAAATATAATTTTGATTTTTTCAGTATTAATTTTTGTTCAATAAATAACAAATTTTTTTAATACAATAACAAAATAATATAGATAATTAATATTATATAATTATTTTTTTAATATTTAATCATAACTCTAAAATCACGTATATTAAGAGATTAAGAAAGTGACAAGTATTAGTACTATATATAGGACATTGATTATACACGTGCTACAGCCATTTATAAAATAGCCACGTCAGTTATGATGACGATGATGAGAGGTATAGATCTGATGGTCTAGAGTGAATGTATGATGTAAACTATGGACTTCTAGTACCTCCAGTGTGTATATTTAGAGAGAGAGAGAGAGGGAGAGAGAGAACCACCTCTACAGCTGCTGCCTCTTCAGTCCAAGCTTATCTATCAGGGGATTACTACCATTTTCAGATTAACTCAAATGGGGGAGGTATGATATTGAATCAAAGATTCAATCTTTTTCCAGTTTAGATACTGATGTTGTGATTTTGGTTGATGTTTTCGCAGGAAGAAAAGAAGCCAGAGGAACAGAAAGTGGAGGAAAAGAAAGCAGAGGAACCCAAAAAACCAGAGGAAGATAAGAAAGAAGAAGAAGAAGCCAAACCAGAAGAAGAGCAGAAAGATGAGAAGAAAACAGAAGAATCAAAAGAGGCAGCTCCGGCACCTCAGCCACCCCAAGAAATTATCCTAAGAGTTTACATGCATTGTGAAGGTTGTGCTAGAAAAGTCCGTAGATGCCTCAAGGGTTTTGAAGGTAATAAATTCTATCTACATGTTTTGATTTTTTTTTTTTTTGTATCAGATTAGCTTTTGATTAAAATGAATTAAAAACTGGTTGTTTGGTATCTTTCTTTTGTTCCCAAGGAGTTAGAAGATGTTGAGACTGATTGCAAGACTCGTAAGGTTGTGGTGAAAGGTGAAAAGGCAGATCCACGCAAAGTACTTGCAAGGGTCCAGAGGAAGAGCCACCGCCAGGTGGAGCTTCTCTCTCCGATACCTCCGCCGGAGGACCCCAAAAAGGCGGAGGAAAAAGAAATCCCCAAACCCCAAGAGAAAAAAGAGGAGGTTTTTATTTAATATTTTTCCTAAAAAAGCTCAATCAAATTGTAATGGTCTTTTTTTTTTCTTTTTTTTTTCCTGTTATTGATTAGTAATTGATATGCCGTGTGTTGGGTTGTTGAGGTCATGTATTTGGTGTTTTGCTTGCAGCCTCGGGTAATTACGGTGGTTTTGAAAGTACACATGCATTGTGAGGCCTGTGCTCAAGAAATCAAGAAACGTATCCAGAGGATGAAAGGTAATAATATCCTCTCCC
Source organism: Panax stipuleanatus (assembly GCA_020205555.1). NCBI lineage: Eukaryota > Viridiplantae > Streptophyta > Magnoliopsida > Apiales > Araliaceae > Panax > Panax stipuleanatus. The sequence goes on along the minus strand of CM035117.1, from coordinate 5,816,447 downwards.
CCTTGTTAATCATTTCTTTTCCTTTTTTGGTCCATTTTTTATTCCTTGAATGCTTTTTTGTTGTTGTTGTTGTTAATTTTTTATTAATTGTTTTCAGCTGTATTAATGGCATAGTAGCTTTTTCCCTTTTTTCTTTGAATCTAAAATAATTGTTAAAAAGATTTTCTTGATTCCCAATCTGTACGTACATTCTCTAATTGGAATAAAATAATCAATTCTTTAGATTCCGTTGATTTTTTATTTTTCTCTTTTCAAATTGCATTCAATTTGCAGTATATATATGGTTGCCATTGATGTCAAATAACCCAATTCAATCAACCCCATTAACTTCAATTAGTAGGTTGTAAACAATTCAGTAAAATCCATCAATTTTCTTGGCAATTTAGGGGTTGAGAGCGCAGACCCAGATCTAAAGGGTTCACAAGTAACGGTGAAAGGAGTGTTTGAGGCACCAAAATTGGTGGAATATGTGTATAAGAGAACTGGGAAACATGCAGTCATCGTGAAGCAAGAGCCTGAAGAGAAAGCAGAAGACAAGGGTAAAGAAGAGAAAAAGGGCGAAGAAGGTGGTGACAAGGATGAAAAGAAAGGCGAGGAGGTGGCGGCTGCTGCTGCGGCTGCGGATGAGGCTGCGGCAGACGGCGGCGGAGTGGGCAACGAGAAGAAGGAAGGTGGTGGTGGAGCAGTAAAACCAGAGGCTGCAACTACTGCCGAACAAGAAGAGACAAACGTGGTGGAGCTGAAGAAGAATGACTTCTACTATTACTACCCACAGAATTACCAAATCTATCCTCCAACGTTCGCCACCGAAATGTACTCCTACTACCCTCCTGCACCTCAGATGTTCAGTGATGAGAACCCTAATGCATGCTCCGTTATGTAATTTTGAAGGAATGGGAGGGGTAAAATTGGAAGAAAGACCTCCTCTCCCCTATCTTCTTCTTGTGCTCTACATGTGGCCTTGTCTTGGGTCTCTTGGTACAAGTCTGCGAGGGAAACTGTAGAATTTTGCGAGGTTTTGTACCTTTTCTCTTCTTTTTGTTTATTATAATATTATAATCCTTGTGACATAAAACTATAAATAAATAATACTATTATTAATGATAGCATAATATAATACTACTAGTATATATAAACTAAATCCCTTTTACCTGATTTTTGTTTTGTGTAGCCTTCAAAGCAGCAAAAACTTTAAGGTGGTTGAATATTTTATTCTCACTTTGGGTTTGGTGGAAGGTATTCTGTTTAAACCAAGTGGGTGGGTCTGTTGGGCGCAGAGCAGAGTAACTGAGTGTAATTGAAACAGGGAAAGAACGTACTACAAACTGAAATTACGTTTCAATCACCAATAATGCTATATATATATATATACTACATAGCTTACATTAATTGGAGTACTATTCTAACAAATTGATCTATGGCTGTTCATTGTAAAATTTAAAATGCGAGAATGAATATGTTAGGCGCATGACTGTTAATAGGATCTGCAGTTAGTATAATTCTAATTAATAAGAGTAATATTATTATCACATAAAAATTATCATATAACTCTCACACACACATACATATTGTAGGTCTCCGTTTGATATTCAGAATTCGTAATATATATGTGTGTATGTGAGAGTTATGTGATAAAATTTATGTGACAGTAACATTATTTAATTAATAATCAGATTAATTATTATTATGTTCTCATTTTTTGGTTGACCCGTAAATGTAAAATGAATGTCGAGTTTTCGCGTCAGGAAAAATAAGTCTATTAGAGGTCATTTTATTGCCTACGAACCTACGCTTTTTGGATATTTTTTTTCGGCTTTAGTGCTGCTTTCTGGAGAGTGACACTTGAACTATAGATAAGCAAGTTTCCATACATATATATATATATATATATATATATATATAGAGAGAGAGAGAGAGAGAATAAGTCTCTCAAACGGACTGTTAGTTTACGAATATTTCAATTTTGATATATTTATAAACATATATTTTGATATATTTACATACATGTTTATATATATATTTTGATATATTCACATGCACGTTATCGATTTTGATATATTGTGATATTTTAATATATTGTGAAATCAAATATATCAAAATATATTGATATATTTTGAAATCAAATATATCAAAATATATTGATATTTTTTTTCGCTAAATTTTGTGATTAAATAAATATAAAAAATATAGGAACATAGACAAAGGGGCATACCCCAAAACTTTAGAATGATCATCAAGGGATTACCCCCATGAGGATTAGACTAAAGACACTATACAAAGCAAAGCCACGCTTAAAACCAAGTGCAAAAACCACCTGATGAACAGGCCAGACCAGGGGAAGCCAAGCCATGCACCCAAGACAGCCTCCCAACCCAAGAGCCCAAGACATCCTCAAAATCCCTCCATAAAAACAGAAAGCAGAAAGAACCATATGAGCCAGAAAAGTCATCCGGATACGAACGAACCAACAAAGACTGAGCATAGCAGGATAACAGCCAAATGCAGCCAAACCGCCCATCCAGCAACCAGCACAAGACTATCAACCACTGCCAAATGCAGACAGAAAAGAAAAAAAAATTGCTACATCCTTAACCTAAGAGTAGGACAGTTTTGAGCAGCCTTATTGAATTTCAATGACGAGGATAATCAAGCCTTAATAACTTTGATAATCTCCTTAGCCAAAATATGAGGTGGCATCTTAATCCTGCTATGAACAAAAGAGTTTCTAACAACCCAAATTTTGTAAACCGTAGAGGCAAAGACTAGCTTTAAAATTTCAGACCACATAATACTCTCTTTAAACTGTAAAATGTACTCCACCAAGTTATCCCAAGTGTGAGGAACATTCGGCCAAATCCCAACAGCAAGGACAGCAGATAACACTGAAGAAGAGTAGTGGCAATCAAAAAATAAATGAGGAAAGGTTTCTGCAGAAACCTCACACAACGGGCTAGACAATGGGCGGAAGTTATTGTAAGTTGAAAACATTTCATTAGTGGGCAACCTACGCCGAAGGGCCAGCCATAAGGTAAAAGAGAATCTTGGAATATGATGGGCGTGCCAGAGGAGACGAGCCCAAGGAACCTCTTGAGCACGAGAACGAATGGAATCCCAAATAATGCTAGCCTTAACAGATTTAAGCTCATGACAACCCTAAAAGATCCTGTCTTCACTTGCCAAAGGGGGAGGCAAGGAGGAGAGAAGATTACGGAGTTGATGCACATCATGATTTCTGGTTGCGCGAAAGTTGCTCGAAGGTAAGGACCAGGCACCCAAGTTAATAATGGAAGAGATACGAGCAGAAATGGGAATCCTAGAGTTGGAAAGAAGAGACTCAGAAGGGTTAATGGGCTGGCCATTCAACCACGGATCATGCCAAAGACTGAAGAGGTTACCATTCCCTACTCTATAAGAAAGAAAATTAAGAGCAATAGGTCGTAGTTTAAGTATCTTACGCCAAATCCAAGAACAGTCCAAGGGAGCAGGAAGCTGCCAAAATTTTTTATGAGAAAGGACCGTTGATTGAACCCATCTGCAAAGGATAGATTGAATACCTCTCATAACAAATTTGGGAAGGATAAAATGGACTGCCCAGAATGATTGAATGGCAAAGAGCACGATTTTAATCAACAGTAATCTACCAGAATAAGAGAGGAAACAAGCAGTTCATAAGGAAATTCTAGCCGTGATTCGTTGGATTAAGGGCATACAATCTGAGTGGGAAAGTTTAGTGGAAATGAGAGGAACTCCTAGGAATTTAATTGGCAGGACACCAAGAGGAAACCCCAGCAGCGAGCAGATACTATCCTTAACATCATCATGGACATTGGATAAAAAACAAAGACTCTTTAGGGCATTGGGTATTAAACCAGAGAACGATTGAATACATGAGTGAATAATGGAGACAGAGGGCAGATTGCAGTGGCAGAATAAGAGGAGATCATCAGCAAAGCAAACATGCGTGATATTGCAAGAGTCAGTTTTCCAATGAAATTTGAAATTAGGCAGCAAGGTTTCCTTATTTAAGATCATAGAGAAGGCTTCCATGGCTAAAACGAACAGATAAGGAGGCAATGGATCTCCTTGTCTAAGGCCTCTAGCACCCTTAAAAAACCCAGCAAAATTTTCATTGACTTTGATAGAAAACATTGCCGTAGTGATGCACGATTTAATCCAATTGATGAATATAGGTGGAAACTTTAGAAGGCTCAACAAATCCAAAAGAAGTTCTCAATTCACAGTGTCAAAAGCTTTCCTAATATCAATTTTAAGAGCACACCGTGCAGGGCCAGAAAGTCTATGGTAGTTTCTGAAAAGCTCTTGAGCAAGGAGAATATTATCACTAATACTCCTGCCCGAGATGAAGGCTGATTGAGCATGGTCAATGAGGGAGGAGAGAACTTTTTTAAGCCTATTAGTTAGAATTTTAGAAATACATTTGTAGATGGTGTTGCAGCATGAAATGGGCCGAAAGTCAGCCATATTGGACGAATTATCAGTCTTCAGAATCAAGGCTATAGCTGTAGCATTAATTCCACAAGGGAGGTGCCCAGAATTGAAGAAGTATTGGACATCAGAGGTGAAGTCAGGACTAATAATGTCCCAGCAATGGAGGAAAAAGTTTACATTGAAACCATCTAGACCCGGGTTTTTGTTCTTTTTCATGGACTGAAGGACAGAAAGGATCTCAGAGTCAAGTATTGGGGTGATCAAAGCTGCAAACTGAATGGGATTGATCTGTTTGGAAACAAAATTTTTAAGCTCCTCACGACCAGGATAAGTGTTTGGGGAGGAACCTAACAACTCCTGGAAGTAATCCACCGCCACCTGTTGAATACCCACTTGGTCCTCTATCAGATCACCAGAACTGTTGTAGATAGAGAGAATTTTGCCATGGTTCCAATTACTCTTAATGACTTTAGCAAAGAATTTAGTATTTTTATCACCTTGGGCTAGTCAGATGGCTCTTGATTTCTGTAGCAGGAGGGGTTCTTCAAGGGCCAAAGCTTTCCACAAAGACTGGGAACACTCAGATTCAAGGGTGAGCAAAGAGGGGTTTAAGGGGTCTTGATGAAGGGAAGATTGAATGGAGGACAGCTGGAACTGAAGGGTGCTAACATTGCTAGAGAGGTTACCATTAGTAGAATTCAAGGCAGCCAGAGCCCTCTTGGTTCTCCTCAACTTTTCAGAGAAGGTGGATAGCGGGTTCCCACGAGTGCGAATATTCCAACACTCAGAGACAGTGGAATTGAACCCATCCAATTCAAGCATGAAGTTAAAGAATTGAAAAGGTTTCTTTATTTTTTGGATGTGGAGGCCAGTGTTAAGAATCACAGGACAATGGTCAGAAAGCCCACGAGGACCAAAGATAGCTTGGGAATCAGTCATTGTGCAGAACCAAGAAGAGTTACCCAAGGCTCTATCAAGCTTCCTGTAAATGGGATTCTCAACCTGACAGTTCCACCAAGTGAACTTTGGACCAATAGCACGGATATACTCTACCCCAAGATTATTTAAGCATTCATTGAAGTCTGACATTCCAACATCCCAGGAAGAATCCCCCCCTTCATTAATCCGTTTGATTGAGTTGAAGTCACCAAGAATACACCAAGTATCAGAAGAGGAAATAGTAACAAGGTCTTGCCATAACTGCCTTCTTTCCACCACAGAGTTCAAGCCATAAACAATAGTGGTCAGGAGAGGAGAATTACCATTAAGAGGATGTAGCCTACAATGGGAGAGCTGGGCAGAACCCTCCAAATATTAGGATCCCACCCCACCCCACCCCACCCCACCTATATCCTACCATTTGGATGAAGGTCATAGTTAAAAACCCAAACCCAATTTCTACAAATAGCCTTAAAAATTCTGGCTGCCTTGGGATCTTTGACTCTAGTCTCGATAAGACCAACAAAAGAAATATGGTTGTTTTGCAGAAAATTACACACAAAAGCCTGCTTTGGCTTATTATTTATACCCCTGAACAAAAAAATGTCATAAAGAAATAGGGTTAATAGGCTAGTCAAGAAGGGGAAGACCCCTTGGACCTTTGTTCCTCTTCTTGGAATTTTGGGTGGGCTCCTTCCCAAGCCTAGTCTTGTGCTTCAGATCCCTGCATTCCTTTTCATCAACCTGTTTGAGCTTGTCCGCCAGAGGATTGGGAGGAACAGGAGATTCAAAATCAGTACCAGAAGCAGGGGAGACTGCAATAGGGGAGAAAACATTGGCACTAGCAACATGAGGGAAGTGACGGGAGAATGAGACTAGTTACGTGGCCCTTTGGCTATATAGTGATATATTGATATATTTTGATATATTGTGAAATTAAATATATCAAAATTGTGATATTTTGATATATGTTTACAAATATATCAAATATATATCAAAATTAGGACTCCGTTTGAGAGACTATTTATATATATATATATATATAGTATCTTTCACATTTTCTTTTTGATACTGTTTCATGCTCCTCTTGTTAATACCAAACATTCAATAACTTCAAACATGAATTAGGTTCCATCGGCAGTATTGTTTCATGTTTGTGTTATAATTAAAACACGATACGTACTTAAAAGCTTTTATTTAACAAACATATGATCTGAATTTTTGGGCCTATGAGAAAGTAATTGAGATCTTAATTCACCAACCAATTGTCGTCGTGCTGACCAAAACATGTATAATTTCATTTACGGGACATCATATATAATTGACGCGTGTGTTATATAATATATATATATAATGTCCGAATATTAAGCTTACTCTTTATCCAACATACACTGTTTATCCCCTTTAGCGACGGACCGGGCGACGGTTCGGTCCGTCGCTATATATACAACCGTCGCTATAATTTTTTAGCGACGGACAAGAAGATATAGCGACAGTTGTATATATAGAGACAGGCCGAATCGTCGCTCGGTCCGTCGTTAAAGGGATAGCCTGGTAAACAAGGTATATTGGATAAAAAATAAACTTAAGATCCGGACCGTATATATATATATATATATATATATATATATATATATATATATATATATATATATATATGCCAAGACAAAAAAGATTGGAGTTTAAAAATAGAAAAGATAGACAAACTCCTCCTCAATCATGGTATGGACCGACCTATTAATCCTAAAATTAATAAGAGTGGTGTTTAATTTTCATATTAGAGAAATGAAGTTGTCCTGCTGGATCCATATCCAGTTATTTAAAAGTGGAAGTTAGCTTTTACGTACGTAGTCTCCACGTATAAATTAAGATGCATGCATGCCCACAATATATATATATATATATAATGAAACATGCACGACATCATGAATTACTATTTGTCAACCATATATCCATTTCATTTACTTGGATTTTGGACATTAATTAATTAACATAATTTCGAGTTAGAAATAAGGCATGAACTACCTAGCTCTACCTGGCAGGCAGCCCAAGTACATAAATGCCACTAAGCTCAGCTTGTTAATAGCTATATCACTTAATCATACTTAATTCTTCTTTTTGAATATTCTCTTCTTGATGCAAACGTAACTGCAGGGACGTACTAGCCAGCTACTATATTAATTTCGTGGCCAAGTCTTTATTGAGACCCACCGCACTAGTGTACCTCTCTCATTATTAATTTTATGCATCCAAGTAATTTTAGGGGATACATACATAAATACAATAAGATTAAATTTCAGAATAAAGTGGTAAATTAAAATTTTCTCTTTTTATAAACTCATAAACAACAAAAAAATATTAAAGAAAAAACTTACAAATTTGTACCTCATTTTTTTAATCTCAATTTTAGTTTTTTATTTTTTTCTTTGTTATCCAAAGCTCACAAACACCGTAAAATTCTTTTTTTCTTATCAAATCACATTAAAAAATAATTTTAGACATTAAACTATTCATATATATATATATATATATGTATATATTACATTATTATTACCCTTAAAAAAAATCAAAGCCTACATTGGCTACATATATACTAGATCTGCAACTTAGGTTGTGTTTGATAAAAAAAATTTAATAATAAGATCTGAACAGTTTAGACGTCTAAATAATATAGAGCATCTGTTTAAAATTGTATCTGAATGAAGAAATATTGTTTGATAATTAATTTTTTTATAATGTCTGAATAAAAATCTTTTACCGTTTTAACCTTTAAACAAACAGATCACTCCCTCTTCACTTTCCTCATTTCTTCACCCTCGTCACTTTCTCTCTCCCCTTTTCAGTTTTCCCATTTCTTCCCCATCTTCACTCCCTCTCCCCTTCCTCTTTTGCACCCTCCTGTCCTAGCTCCACCTCCCTTTCGTCGCTCTCATCCGCCGTTGCCGCGGACGCCTACTCTCCCCTTCTTTAGATCATATTTTCTCTCACTAAATTATATATATATATACCTAACAAATTATCACTTCACACTTCCTTCATTCATAGCCTTCCAATTCCATTTAGATCTAATTTTATAGTAACAATTTTATATCTACTTTATCCAGATCTGAGCTCTGTATTTTCATATGATTTCAATCGGCATGGATTTGTGCTTGGTTTTTTTTTTTTGTAAATTTATATATATATATATATATATATATGAATTTGTTTTTTTACTAGATCGGATGGTGAGCTTTGTGGCTGGTGTGGCGATTTGAATGTTTTAGCTCTGAGGTCAGGGATGGTAGAAATGAGGATACAAAAGAAATTTTGTAATATTTTTTGAGGTTATTTTTGTTCAAAAAAACAAAATTTCGTTCAGATGGAACTCTGAATGGTTTAGCATTATTTTTAAATCTTATCGATTAAGAGGTGTTAAGAGGCATAAAAATATTTGTCAAACAAGTTATGCCTCTGACCGAATCAGAGGCAAGCCTATTCAGAGCCATTAAGACCCAAACAAACAGCCCCTTAGTAAACTCATAAACTATATTATTTCCGGAGTATGTACATTCGAGTTTTGACCACCATGCTGACCTGAAATACTACTAGTCCAGATTGATTCACTTGCTCTCTATTCCCTTCTCAAAAAAATGATTTTATTAGGCATATTTATATATTAATTACATCTAAATAAATTTTACTATCTCGATCTCTCCTTCATTAAAGAAATGTCTAAAGTTCATTCTTTAAGCATTAATTCATTCTACACTCTCTATTCTACTTTAAACTGTTTATATGTGAAGCCATACTTAATTTTTTTTATCGGTGTATATCTAGCTAGTAAAATTCATGAGTTAAAATCTTGTCATAACCAGTTTTCATCTACTATTTAGAGGATCAATTTTTTTTTTTTAATTTCAAAAACCTTTTTTTATGATGAAAGGAATATATGTTTTAAAATTATTGAATTTATATGAAAAAAATAAAATTTTGAAATTTATCTTGCAGGAAGGGCATGGGGGTGATACCTTTTTAAGAAAAATAAAACAAATTTGATTTAAAAAAGGGTGGATAAAGAGAAACTATAAATTATAATTAGTGCGAGCTGAGTGATTAACAGAAAAGGCCACCAGTCTTACTTAAGGAGTAGTCTGTATGACAGATTAGGCCCACCGTAAAATAAATTTCTGACCCACTGTCAGTGCCAGATAAGGCAGCCACTAAATTAGTCTGACAAAACTTTTGTAGATTCTGAATCACCATAGAGGAAGAGGATCACTCCACTTTTTTTTTTTTTTTTTTTTTTTTGTTGATAACGTGGAGTTTCTCAATCGCAGTCGGACTAAGTCTTTTTATCTCAGACTTGGCTTTCGCACAGGCTCGGCTTAAGACATGGCTCCGTCCTGAAACATGCTATCTATGGCCATACGGGCAGGATATCCGAATTTACAGTTCACCCCAAGTCGAAACTTATCACTGCGCCAAGTGCTGTGAGAAATCGAAATTTTATGTTTGCTTCTTTAACTTTGTAGTTCTGCACTATTGCTCATTCCCTTTCTCACAATTTTTTTTCATCCGATTAATCAATAAAGTTTTGATTAAAATGTCATTTTATTTTAATTTTTAAAGTAATAGTTTATATTCAAGTATATAATTTTTAGTAATTTATAATATATTTTCTTAATAATTTATAATAAGATAGTGTCGTAATATGCGTATTTTCAAAACGTTTGCTCACTTGTTTTCACTAATAGTTATTATTATTTGTTTTATAGGTTTTTATTATAAGAACTAGGATCTCATTTACAAAATCATAAAATATAACAGAGTGGAATAGAAGTTTTTGTCTATTATTACTAATTTAGATTACTAAATTTAATGTTTCTATATAATAATATTTTGTATATTATAACTGTTAACGCCTGATTTTGTACGCCTGACGAAATCACCCAAAAAGACAGACCAAAACAGCGCAAACGGTTGATTGTATCGTTGTGAATTCAAACTCACGAAAATACACTCACATAAACATAAACATAAATAAAGAGATAAAGTATGAACACAAGAATTACGTGGAAACTCAATTGGGAAAAAACCACGGAGAGAGAGAGAGAGAGTAATCCACTATAATAATATTGGGAGTACAAGCTGTGTATTTGTGTTGTATCTCTTGTATCGTTTTTTTTCTCACCCTAGCTTGTAGTCGTATATATAGAAGTCACCTCCACCCGAATCCAACTAGGAGAAGGACTCCTTATCCCTTCAAATAAGGAAACACAATCCTATTTTAATAAGGACTCTATCACTGTTACAATAAATACATATGGGTCGGACCATTAAATAGATTGGGCTACACCATGACCAGGCCCAAATAATCACATCCCAACATTGCCCCCCAGTCTCTTATTTATTAAGGAACTTATAAATAAGAGAGTACAAAAAGTCTCCTTTGGGATTTTATCCTCGGGATTTTATCCTCGGGATTTTATTGCCGTAGGATTTTATCCTCGAGATTTTATCGCCGTAGGATTTTATCCTCGGAATTTTATCGCCGTAAGATTTTATCCTCGGAATTTTATCGCCGTAGGATTCTATCGCCGTAGGAATTTTATCCTCGGATTTTTATCCCCCCTTATACCGCCAATAGGACCCTTTACCCAATATACACTCATTTGCACCGGATGATATGAGTTTAGCAAATTCGCATCATACCCGCAAAACACCCTTGCCGAAGCTGATGTTGTGTTCTGTTGATGTAATGTCTGGAGTCGTTTGGGCGGTTGCGAGAGTGAAGAGATGCCATCTGTCCATACTTTGTGTATACAAATATAACATCCACGACAAGGTTGTTTGCCATTTCAACTGCACAATTGCATATCTGTTCAGCAATTTGGTATGCCAAAATTACTCCAAGTTGGCTCTGATGAAGAAGCCAGTGCCGGTTCTCTTCGCGACTCCATAGTTCTAAGTCATTCGCAAGACAAAGAGAGCCTTTTGCCGAAGTGGTCTCTGGCGGGGCTTCTTCCCCTCCCGTCTCCTTTTGTAGTTTCTGAATGATAATGGAATGCCTCCCTTTTTTCTCTATTTCTTAATCTTTCATACAATAGCAGTACATTTATACTAATTCAGGATGCTATGCATATTGCAATATTGCCACTTAACAGGTATAGTAATAACTTAGCAGCTTGTTTTCGCTTTTATTCACTTGGTGGCCCATGCAGGTACTGTATTGGAACCATGTACCACGTCCTGCCGCAAAGAAAGACATGAAATATGGATGCCCTGTTCCTTTTCAAAGTGAAATAGAGGTCATCTCTCTCTTCTTTCTCTTGATAATAAAGAAAAAACCTCCTCGAGGGAAGTCGGTCGTCGGTTCCACCATCAATTAGAGCAAATTAATTCAAAATCCAATCAGGCCAACGTCCTCAGCGAGGTTGATTTTGCTGCCGCTGGAGTTTTCTATGGATAGGATTGTAGGTGCCTCCATCTTCTCTCTGTTTTAATCCCACAACTTTCCATATTTTGAAACCCAAGCAAACAGATCTCGATATTTGGGCTGGCAAATATTATAACACATTAAAGTGGTAAGTAAGCCTGATACCCCAATATATCACAAATTATAAAATATAATATTCATGCGAATATATTCTGATTTGAAAACGTAACATGTTGAAATAAAGATGATGCTTTATTATTCATACAGTTTTATATTAATGAATCAGATGTAAAAACCAGTACATAGTTATACGGTAGCAAACAGAATTAACCCATTAGATCAAGGATTTTTCCTATGGGTAATACAATAGATGCCACATGTAATGCCTAATCAGATAAGCATACATATTTTGTTAAGAGATAGCAACTTATCTTTATATGTAGGACCTCCGATTCGATTCTGTGATTTTAAATCGACACCAGAATAAGTGTCTTCGTTTCCCACAGACGGCGCCAATGTTAACGCCTGATTTTGTACGCCCGACGAAATCACCCAAAAAGACGGGCCAAAACAGCGCCAACGGTTTGATTGTATCGTTGTGAAATCAAACCCACGAAAATACACTCACATAAACATAAATAAAGAGATAAAGTATGAACACAAGAATTACGTGGAAACCCAATTGGGAAAAAACCACGGAGAGAGAGAGTAATCCACTATAATAATATTGGGGGTACATATGGTGTATTTGTGTTGTATCTCTTGTGTCGTGTGTATCATGATATATGATAATCCTTGCTTGTAGCTGTATTTATAGAAATTACCTCCACCCGAATCCAACAAAGAGAAGGACTCCTTATCCCTCCAAATAAGGAAACACAATCCTATTTTAATAAGGACTCTATCACTGTCACAATAAATACATATGGGTCGGACCATTAAATAGATTGGGCTACACCATGACCAAGCCCAAATAATCACATCCCAACAATAACGTACGTAATTGTATACACTTGAACATGACTGGTGTTTCATTTCACCTCAACACATTAACTTTACCTTTGCCTCTCTAATATGAAACACATTTTGGGGGGTGGGGGTTACAATTTGGTCGCTTGGTTACCAAAACAACCTTCTTGTTTCCCATGGGAAGATTTTCAAAAAATGGTGGTAGAAGAAATCAGTGTGATTATAACTTTGTCCTGAAAGTATTTACAGGGTCACCCGGCCCTAGCCCCTAGCTCCCAATAAACCATTGTACTTGAACCCCATGTCTTTTTCTACTGAGGCCCAATTTCATTACACTTGGTACACCTATCTATGGACCCTAGAAAAAACACTTTTGGGTCAAGCTGAAATCCACTCTCTTAATTCTTTACCCAATTACGTGAAAATCCTTCATTACAAAGGAAAAAACATTCAATGCCTAACAAATACTCCCAATCAAATGAAATGGAGAGTCTTCATTTAAAAATTCAAATTTAAAATGTGATGGAATGTTAGATGATGATGATGAGAGAGAGAGAGAGAGATAATATTTAAAGATATGTGTTGGAATGAAGACTCTCTATTTCATTTGAAATGCAGAGTATCATAGTCCCGTACTTACGAATTACTCCCTCCGTCTTCAAAAGAATGAATAAAATATATTTTTCACACATATTAAGAAAAGGGTAAAAGGAAAGAAAATAGCTTTAAAAAGTTCTAAATTTCTTCTTAGAGTCCCCATTACAGGCTGTCTCGACCTTGCCCTAAGTGAAGGACAGAAACAACAAATGTTGACACAGATGGGTAAAACCCGCCTTGATATCAGTATATGGGTGGATTTGAAATTGGGGAAGAACCTACAAAATTGGGAATCCTACTAGGGTTTGGGGATAGATTGAGAGGAAAAAGAAGGGATGATGATGGAATAAAGCAATTTGGATTTCATGAATGATGAAGAAGAGAAATATAGGATTGCGACCGATTTGAATGTTGAATTCATCTCCTTCGTGGACTAATATTTCAAGAAGTACTCTCTTTATGTTATAATGAAAAAAAATACATTTTGGACATAAGGTTAATGGTAAAATTATGTTATTCAAACATTTTGAAAAAATTAATTATCAAACAATATTTTTTCATTCAGACACAATTCTGGACAGAGATTTTATATTATTCAGATGTCTAAATTGTTTAGATCTTAACACTCAATTTTATCAAACACCACCTTAGACTTACTTTTGTAAAGATAAGATTACTACAGCCAAGCCAAGTCAAGCCCAGCCCAGCCCGACCCGACCCTAAAAGAGAAGCAAAAAAGAATCCACTACGTGCTTGTTCAAGAAGCCTCATGTGTTGGTCAAAGCTTCCTCACCCATTTTTGAGTTTACATTTTCTTGTCCCCCAAGCCTTAAATGTTTGTCTCCTCCTTTCTTGCCCCACTCTCCTCCTTTCTTGCCCCACTCTCCTCCATTCGGCTATAAAAGGAATGCAATGAACGGAAAATAAGACACACCAACGTTCCATACTCCATCCGAGAGTTTAAGAGAAAAGAGGGAGAAATCCCACCCGGGAGGGTGGAAGAAAAAGAGAGAAAAATAGAGAGAAAGATAGTTCAAATGAAATGGTGTTTTATTTAGGTTCCATCACATTGTTATTGTGGTGAAGTAATTTGAGTTTGTACTCAAATTAAGATATCTTTGTATTCTCTCATATTATTATAGTGGATTTTTTGGAGATCGTCCCGTGATTTTTACCTCTTAGTTTTAGAGGGTTTTTCACGTAAAATCTTGGTGTCTCGTGGCTTGGATATTTTCTACTCATTATTTTCTACAGTGGTTATTATTTTTGGTGGAATTACGGATTTAATCTGTTTGGCAAATATTGATATTTTATCCGTTTAATTTATCAAAGACAACAGTATTGGAGAGGTGATTTTTCCCAACATCATGCTCTCCATGCCCAAAACGTACGTTCAAGAAATTGTGAAAAAAATAGCATTAAATAAATAAAGACAGAATAGAGTGGGGGAATTTCATCGAGGGGGAAGGTTAAGCAGGGATCCGGTTACCATCAAGTTAACTTCATGGTAAGTTGGTCAATTGACCAATACAATGATGATACGCAGAGAAAGAGATCACCTCCTGCCCTTATGGCGACACTGGTCAATTGATCAATACTAACCACTTAACGGGTTAAGTAGATAATTACTTTGTTAGGGGTGATAAAAAGAAGAAACTTGTTATTGAGTTTGGCAGCATTAGGAGAGTTGCCGTGATGATTCATAATTAATGCTGCTGATCCTCCAAAACCATATCTCTTTAGTTTTTCCCTGACAAACTTTTCATAAATGAAAGCAGCTCCCTTGAATTGAGGCAACACCAGCCATGCCACAAATGCTAGTTTCACGTCATACCATATGGGTATCCTGCACCAAAATTAACACATGTAATATTGTATATGTACGTACTTCATTACATAAATAAAAGATGGAAGAAATATTAATGAGGAGATCTAGGCCTGGAGAGAGAGGAAATAGGTAATTACATGCAGTAGGTAAAATATATATTACCATTGTAAAAGAGGTTGAAAAAGCATTTCGACGAGGGTGAGGAAAGAATAAAGGATCTAATAAGCAAGCCACTGCTCATCATCCACTTTTGACCTGCTCTCTATTGCTATCACCGACGCATACGGCATACCTATAATAATACAATTTATACACGTACGTACGTACGGCCGGCCGGAGGGAGTGAGGAGTGAATCTAATTAACTTTAAAATAAAATTAAAAGTATATATGTGATATATGAATTAATTAACAGTACTTACAGAGGATACAACAACATCGTCGCTGGCCTGCACGTACAAACATAATATATACATATATATATATATATATAGGAGAGTAGGTA
The DNA here is from genome assembly GCA_020205555.1 of Panax stipuleanatus. NCBI lineage: Eukaryota > Viridiplantae > Streptophyta > Magnoliopsida > Apiales > Araliaceae > Panax > Panax stipuleanatus. The sequence continues at coordinate 5,800,744 of CM035117.1, read as the reverse complement.
GTAGTATTTATTAATATTACATGTTTTCAAAGGGAAAAGAAAAACCAGGCCAATATTGAAATGAAATGAAATGATGATAGAAATAAAGAGGGGGAAAGTCAATAAACGACGGGAAGGGAGGGGAGGGGACGCGCGTACCCAGCTAGGGAGTGAAGATGAGCGAGCAAAGTCCATAAACGACCCATTTCCTTACTTGATTAATTGTTTCTAACTATATATATAGGCTCCTCTTAACATGTGCCCTTAGGGCACAGGCTAAGCACACAGTTCAAGAGAATATTCCTTTGAACTTTGTGCATATTCTCTTGATTTCTGCATTTGCATCAAGTTCAAGGGAATATGCACACAATTCAAGGGAATATTTTCTTAAACTGTGTGCTTAGCATGTGTCCTAAGGACACATGTTAAGAAATTCCATATATATATATATATATATATGTGTGTGTGTTGTGTATAGGTTTAGTTATCAGAAGAAGAAGAAGAAGATAGATGCAGTGAATGAGAAATCTGTTTTGGATTGGATTAGAATAGATGGGGTCGGCAGGTATAGGGGGTGTTATGTATGTTTTTGTGGTGTAAGTGAATATGAATGTGAATTAATTAAAACTCACAAACTAGACAACACGAGTTTATATATATATATATATATATATATATATATATATATATATATATATATATATATATATATATATATACTAGGTAGAGGGGAAGGGGAGCAGTAGGTATTCGATTCTGCCTTAAACGTACGTGGCCATCTTCTTCTCCCGGGCTGTCGTCGGCTGTTATTTTAAGTTTCTTTCTCCATTTGTTTATCATTAATTAATTACTTCTACATTTACTACTTTACATACCTATGCATGTCTATCGATTAAATTTATAAAAAAAAAGAGAGCAAACAAATAGAACAAAATTATTATCACTTCTTCTGTCTCTCTCTCTCTGTAAGTGGAGGAGTAGAACAAAACTGCTCGGTCTTGTTAATGATGCTTTTCTCGAAACACAAGTAAGGAAGGCACGTGTTTGTGTTTTAGTACATTTTAAAAAATAATTATAATAACGGTGTATCCATAAAATAATTATAAAAATAATATATTTTTAATAATTTATTTATAAAATTAATGCATTTGGATATCCTTTAATCGTGACCCACGATTCTCTCCCTTATCTCTTTCCGTTAATTATTATTTTCTTATTCAAACACAGGAGACTCATTCTCTATCTCTCTCGCCATTATCTCTCTCTCAAATGTTGCATCATACCAAACCTTCTCGGAATTTGGACCACCAAACTCCATGCACAACTCCAGTTCACTATCAAAATCCTCTATTTTTACCGGAGCCCTAATTTTTTCAAAATCTCTCAAATGAAGTGAAACAACCCGGGTCAAATTCCGAGTCCGGAACAAATTTCGGGTCAAATCCCAAGTTCGAATCGAATCCATCCAAAATAAGGCCTTAAACCGTTGACCCAATAGTATCTTCTTGGGTCATCTTAGCCCACCACAGGCTCACCCAAAAGTCATGACTGAAGGTATTATTGGTAGCAACTTAATTCCTTATACACAGATAAATTTTTCCCCTATCTTTCGATGTGGGACTGGGATGTTGCAAACTCCTCCACTTAAATTTCTGACATCCCCGTCAGAACCGATCGCATACACGGTCCAAAGATCTTTGCTTCTCTAGCCATTGTGGGATAATACCGACTGATTTCGTGTCCCCACCTCCGGACCTCCATCTCTCCATTGTGGAATAATACCACCAGCCTTGACTTTTGGATGAGCCTGTGGTGGGCTAAGATGACCCAAGAAGATATTATTGGGCTAGTAGTTTAAGGCCTTATTTTAGATGGATTCGATTCGGACTTGGGATTTGACCTGAGATTTATTCCGGACTCAGAATTTGACCCGGGTTGTTTCATATGGTATCAGAGGTACGTGAGATAAGTTAGGGCTTAAATATTTATTTATATAACTGATGAACTCTCCTAATTTTAATAGGATTTTAATATTACACAAATATAAATTAAACTCAATAAATTTTAAGGCCCAATTAATGTAGTCCACATAATTAAATACAATTTGATCCAAACACAATAAGAGTCCAATTAAAATATTTAAAATAAAGTTTTAAAAAGTTCATTTATTTATTTACTTATTTTTCGGGTATTACATGCATATCCCTTAAAAAGGATTCCGTCCCTGGAATCAAAAGAAAAGAACGAACTTAATTATCAAATAAAACAGAAGCATCACGACTGCCAACTAAAAGAGATCAACGAGTATAAGCTAAAGACAGATTCGAATATAGCTGAACAGAAAATCAAACTGAACAAACCTAACCCAGAAGTCTACCCATAACTCACAGGTCAAACCTAAATAGGTTTTCTACAAGAAAGAACCTAAGTTCTGATACCAACTCTGTAACACCCCTTTTTCAAAATAGAAAGGGAGGTTATTCAAAACACAACAAAACTGAAGAAATACTAATAAGGCTCTAAGCCACAAAAAAATACTCCAATAAATATCAAAAGGTCAACCATAATAAATGTCACACTGGCCCAAACCACAATCTAAGGTATTTATTACAACTCCAAATAAATCATTCGACAACCTAAATAAAATATCTAAAATATTTGAATAAAAGGAAGCTCTCGTCACACTTGTCCTTGATCCCCTTGATTACTTGCCGGAAGGAAAACACAGCATGAGCCAAATGTCCCAATACGGATATAGAATACTAAATAAAGAACTGAGATAACTAACTCAATTAATGAACTGAACTGAACTGAAACGAACAAAACTAACACAATAAAATAATAGGCTGAATCAAATGGCTGGGTGTTATTTCATACCGAGCTCAAAATATAACAGAAATATACCTTGCCACACAGGCAAGGTCAAATAATGCCACACAAGCAAGGTCAAATAATGCCACACAGGCAAGTCACACATATTGGACCGCGAATTCCAATGCATGAAAATCGGAAGGCGTGTTTGGCACAAATATCGCCACTCCACAGAACAGAACAGAAAGTTAGGGTCGACCCATACGCCTCCCACAACAAAACACCAAATGGCCAACTCCCACCGGAGCACAAAACGGAGACGTCGTGGACTGATCACACTGCCACGGAAGGTGTCATGCCTCGATGCCAAGAGGACATGCCTGTGGTACCCCCACAGGTAGTTATAGCTCAGGTATACCCTACGGTATATTCTAATAAAAATATCATGTCACAACACATGCGACACAATATTAACACTGTACATGTAACAACGAAACAAATATAAATGCAAAACTCCAAAGATACGATAACATGTACATCTCTAAAAGATTAAAATAAATACTAAATATGTTAACCCAATTCAAGAGTACAAATACGAGTTCTAGGTATCACTACCAAGACGAAACTATCACAAGAATTTGAGAATTAACAATTATGAGAAACAATAACAAATTTCGAAACGAGAAACAAAACGAACAAATTAATTTAATAAGAGAATCGCTGAAGAAGTACGGAATCCGTACTTGGATTAAGCAATGTAACACCTGAAATTATATTACAAAAATTATTCGTTAAACTCCTTCCGTCCGAACTAATTAACAAGATAATAATAATTATAAGTACACTTGTAAAAATATTCTTTCATCCTTAACCTCAATAATAAAATTATTTTATTTTTTTCTTTTTATTATACATTAACAAATCAGTAACCTTAATATATATTATATATATAATATACATCATTCATTCATTAAAGTAGTTCAACAATTAGCTTTTCTTCATATGTCAACGAATTCCTTTTTTTTTCTTTTTTTTTTTACAACTCAAGGCAATGATATTAATCTTAAAAAAAACTGTAATACTATTATATATATATATATATATATATATATTATAACTCAGTGCTTGATAATCGAAGCCTTAAATCATGATTCGTATTCTTTTTCTTTTTTTTTAACAGACATGTAAATTAAGATGGCAATATCAACTATAGTAATTATGAGATATGGAGGTCCGGAGGTGGGGATACGAAGCCAGCCGGTATTATCCTATAATAGCTAGAGAGACAAAGATCTTTGAACCATGTGTGTGATCGGTTCTGACGGGGACGTCAGAAATTTAAGTGGGGGAGTTTGTAACACCCCAGTCCCACATCGAAAGATAGGGGAAAAATTTATCTGTGTATAAAAAATTAAGTTGCTACCAATAATACCTTCAGTCATGACTTTTGGGTGAGCCTGTGGTGGACTAAGATGACCCAAAAAGATACTATTGGGCCAGTGGCTTAAGGCCTTATTTTGGATAGATTTGATTCGGACTTGGGATTTGACCCGAGATTTGTTCCGGACTTGGGATTTGACCCGAGATTTGTTCCGGACTCGAAATTTGACCCGGGTTGTTTCATATGGTATCAGAGGTACGTGAGATAGGTTAGGGTTTAAATATTTATTTATATAACTGATGAACTCTCCTAATTTTAATAGGATTTTAATATTACACAAATATAAATTAAACCCAATAAATTTTAAGGCCCAATTAATGTAGTCCACATAATTAAATACAATTTGACCCAAACACAATAAGAGTCCAATTAAAAATTTTAAAACAAAGTTTTAAAAAGTTATTTATTTATTTATTTATTTTTCGGGTATTACATGAAGCGACAATTCTGGTTTGTGTTGGGCGAGAATTTCCGGCGTCTGAATTAGAAAAGGCATCAATTCGCGTGCAATTTTCATTTTTTCAGAGCTGCTACAACCCTCCTCCTCCATTAATGCTGCTGCTTCTTCTACTTCAAGTAGAATATTTTGGTCTTGTTTTTCATCGTCAAGAATTTCGTCCAAATATAATTGCATGCACTCGTCGTGTTGGGTCTGATCAGCTTGAAGTACATTATTATTTTCCTTTTCCTTTTCCTCTTCCTCGGGCGTGTTGGTGGTGTTATAATCTACAACTCTGAGCATATTAAGATGAATAATAAACAGAATTCTTGATCTGTCCGGGCCTAGCAAGGAGCGGTGGTGAAGTGAAAATTAAGAAGAAAGTTCTTGATCTGATGATGATTTGATCAGAATATGATTTGCAAGGAGAAACATAAAAAATTCAAATTCCGAGAAGGTATCCTTAAAGAGCCTTTTATCCTTCCACTTGAATACTCTCAGATTTTCATCTTCAACCCAAATTCTCATACCAAGGTAACCAAGTCTTCATACTAAGGTAACCAAACCTTCATACCAAGGTAACCAATCCACCTCCACACCTTCAGTTTTTTCATAGTGCAGTTGGTAACCAAACCTTCATACCAAGATAACCAAACTGTCATACCAAGGTAACCAATCCACCTCCACACCTTCAGTTTTTTCATAGTGCAGTTAGTAACCAAACCTTCATACCAAGATAACCAAACCTTCATACCAAGGTAACCAATCTACCTCCACACCTACAGTTTTTTCATAGTGCAGTTGGTAGCCAAACATACATACCAAGATAATCAATTCAGTGTTATTAGGTTACCAATTTATTTTGAATGTAATGCAGTTGGTAGCCAAACCTTTATACCAAGTTAACCAATTCAGTTTTATTAGGTTACCAATTTATTTTGAATGTGATGAAGTTGGTAGCCAAACTTTCATGCAGTTGGTTGCCAAACCTTCAAACCAAGGTAACCAATTCAGTTTTATTAGGTTATAAATTTATTTTGAATGTGATGCAGTTGGTAACCAAACCTTCATACAAAGGTAACCATTTTAGTTTTTATGGGTAACCAAATCGTCAAAAAAAATCAGAACAGTAACTCAGGTACTTACGGAGATTCGCGGCGAAGGAGGATGATGAAGGGGAGGAGAGAGCAATGTAGCAATAATAGTATTGTTTTCCTATTATCTCTTTCTCTGCAACAATAGTATTTTTTTCCTATTATCGTTCCTCTGCAACAATAGTATTTTTTTTCCCTTATTATCGTTCTATATTAATCTTTGTATATTAATAACGATGCATGTTCAAGGGCGGAGCCAGGAATTTTTTTCTTCTTGGGCTACAGGATCAAAACAAGAATTAAAAACTGGAGCAGGGGACCAGAGCCGCGACGCTCTTACTCAGCACTGGGCTTCTGCCCACAATTCCCAAATTTCGCATTTTTTTCGTAGCTATTTTACAAATTTCTAACACAATCTATACACATCCAATTAGAACCAATTTTCAACATGTTATAGATGGTATGACATATTATTTAAAAAAAATATATAAACTAGTCCAAATAAATGTTTCACACATGTTCTATATGGGCTCAAAACTGCTCAGCCATATCAGTTTTCTAACCAAATCAAAATTACTCAATTCATTTGAACTTACTTCTAAACCATTTATAATTCTGTTAAGCCACTTGAGACACATATATTTTATAAACATAAGCTTTCTTGCTTACAATAACATCAAGTTTTTACTTTTAAAACTTCACAGCCTCTAAGAGGAATTTAATCAAACATATGAAGTGCATAACTTTAAAAGACAAATCTCATAACCATTTAGAAATAATTAAGCCAAGAATTTTTTAATTCTTTTTCTTTATTACTCCACCCGGCACCCACTATATATATTCTCATTTCCACAAACAATTCACAAATGCTTATAGTTAACATAGCAAAATCGACACTATAGCTTTAATTTCATAAATGAACTAAAATTTATGTTGCACCTTTCATGATAGCCAAAATCAGTTTTCTCTTGCCGAAAATAAGCTTCAATTCCTTCCCAATTCAATTTGCAGCATTCATTCCATTATTAATTTTACCCAAAAATCAAGAACAATTGATAAAGGTTTGAAGGAAAATATATGGAATGAATCGGATAACAATTAACATTGGACATGTGTTGTAAAGGAACAGGACTGGACTTAAGAAAATTGGGCTGGGCTATTAAGATACATAAGTACTAAAGGTTTGTCAAAAAGTCCACCCGGGCTGGAGCCCACCCCAGCCCATGGGTGGCTCCGCCCTTGTGTATGTTGGTTGGTGTTGGAGATTGTTCATGATCAAACTGTGGAATCGTGGCCTCCTAGGATACACGCATCATGAACAATTCTAATATGATGCTCGAACAGTTCCAAATCCAAGATGATGACGGAGATGAAGAGAAGATAATTTTTTATTTTTTCCTACTTTTGATTTGAATTTTGAATTATGAATTTATTTTTGTTGTTAGATCCCAAAGATTTGATTTGAATTTTGAATTATAGAGGTTATTTCTCCTTAATTTTAGGTTTCCTTATTAATATGAAATTGAATGGTTTGAATTTATTGCGTTATTTTTATAATTATTTTGTGGATATATTGATATTGTAATTACTTTCTAATTGTTGTATAATAATGTAAAGGACCCATTAATATTATTCACTAACTATAACTCACGATTTAATGGGCTGAATATCCATTTATTTCTTAGGATTATACTAAATGGGTTGAGTTAGATGGATAAATGCATTTAAATAAGTCCAACAAGCAAGTAGAAATTTGACCAGGCCCACAATTAATAGGTTCGGGCATTGTGTACGGTAATAATAACTAGATCAATCATCTACATCAATCAGTAATTACTCTCTCTGTTCTTAAAAGATTGTCGTTTAAGATTAATGCACATAAATTAAAGATATAATTAATACTCAGCGAAAATATTATACTAGCCTTATTAATTGTCTCAACCAATTATTCCATTCCCAATGTTTCTTATTCAATTCAACCAATTACTACCTCCGTTCCTAAAAGATTATCGTTTAAGGTTTTGGCACATGGATTAAGAAAGTCATTTAATACTAGTAAAATTTGTTTGAAATTCCATCACTACCCCTTTATGGAAATTGAAAACTATTAATACAAGGGAGATAATTTATTGGGACAATGAGAGAAGAAAGGGGTAATATAGAAAAATAAATAATTTACTCTTCTAGGAAGTTGTAAACGACAAATATTTTGTAACAAATTTTTTCTTCTAAAACAACAATCTTTTAGGAACGGAAGGAGTACTTTTTATTCAACCAATTACTACTTGAATTATAGCATTGAATTGAATAAGAATCATTGAGAAGGGAAGAAAGCTTTAAATATGAGAAAACTTTAAATAAGGGTAAAGTAGAAAAAAAAATAGTGTATTGATAAACTCAAAACGATAATCTTTTTGAAACAAAAATTACTTTTTAAAATGACAATCTTTTAGAGACGGAGAGAGTAGAAAGTTTGTATAAACATGAGTAGGCTAGTTAATATTCAGTACACTATGTGCAATTGCTTCCAAATAAATAAATAAATACCAAAATAGATATTTTAAAAATCTCAAATTATTATTCATTCAACTGGCCTCCATACTTAATTAGGCTAGATATATAACTACGAAAACAACTAGTGTTAAATTGATTACTCCCTCCATTAGTTAAAGAGTGCAGTTTTAGTCCAAAAAAATTATTACTTTCGTCCCATAATAAGTGCTTTTTTAGGCTTAATATTTTTTTTCAAAATAAGTGAAGTGTTAGAATTTCAATACAATTTTTATAATATTTTTCCATATGTGCCCTTATGCAACCAATGGTATTTATTGCGTATTTATTGGGAAGTTAAAAGGTTGAAGAAAGAGAAAGAGAAACCAAAATGCAATAAAAAAAAAAGTTTCAAACAAAACAAACAAAGTATATTAAGGGTATTTTTGTCATTTTAGCTTGTGTATTGGTATGTATGATTTAAACTAAAAAAATACTTATTATGGGACAGAGGTAGTATTCCTTAAAGAATGTAGTTTAAGAAATCCAAAGCTTATTTTTCCAAATATGCCCTTGTTTTAATTAATGTACTAAATGGAAAAAGTTAATGCACTAAAGAAAGAGAAGGATTAACTTTGTCATTTTATCTCACTTATTAATTTGTGCGCTTTTAGCTAAAACTGTTCTATTTAAAAAACGGAAGGAATATTAAATAAATCAAATTGTATGCACACGTACGTATGTACGTACGTACGTACTTTAGCCTACAAATGCATTATTATTGCACGGCTACGTATCGTCTCCTACCTCCACAAATCTATATCTATATCTATATCTGTGTTAACGCCTGATTTTGTACGTCCGACGAAATCACCTAAAAAGACGGGCCAAAACAGCGCCAACGGTTTGATTGTATCAAACCCACGAAAATACACAACATAAATAAAAGAATATAAAGCATGAACACAAGAATTACGTGGAAATTCAATTGGGAAAAAACCACGGAGAGAGAGAGTAATCCACTATAATAATATTGTGAGTACAAGTTGTGTATTTGTGTTGTATCTCTTGTGCCCCTGTCTCATCATGTCTTCAACCCTTGCTTGTAGCCGTATTTATAGAAGTACCACCATCCGAATCCACCTAAGAGAAGGACTCCTTATCCCTCCAAATAAGGAAACACAATCCTATTTTAATAAGGACTCTCCCACTGTTACAATAAATGCATATGGGTCGGACCATTTAAATAGATTGGGCCAGGCCCAAATAATCATATTCCAACATAGCCCTCCAATCTCTTATTTATAAGGAACTTATAAATAAGAGAGTACCAAAAAGTCTGCTTGGGATTTTTATCCTCGGGATTTTTATCCTCGAATTTTTATCCTCGTAAGATTTAAATCGCCGTAGAATGTTATTCCTCGTACGATTTTAATCGCCGTAGGATTTTATTCTCGGGATTTTATCGCCGTAGGATTTTATCCTCGTGAAAAATCTGTCAAGCAATGAAGAAAGCTCGTTCAAGAATCCATTTTTCCCAAGGAAAAATAACACCAATGACAATCCCAAAGTTGAATGCAAAACTGTGAAAACCCAAAGGGAGAGCATATGAAAGATCAGACTCCTGGCGGAAAAACGTAAGCTCCGATAATCAGGTACAAGGCCTCCTGAACGCCATTTGTGATGGATCTGGAACTCTTAATTAACCCCCAAAACTCTATCTTCTATTGTATTCAGTTACTTTGTGGAAGGCCTCAATCTCTTCAGAAAGTTTGGCCTCGTCCTCTGCTAGTTCTTCCTTTTTTTTCTCGCGTTCAATTGCTTCCTGTGAGATCTCGATCTTTTCAGAAGACTCAGGATCCTTGTTTGCTCAAGTTCGGCACTGCTCAACAAGAAGCACATCCTTTGTCTGCCTAATTCCAATCGCAGTATCATGCCCAGTTGTTTGTCATCACTTTTATTTAAAAAGCAATTACAGGGGCAGGTGCCTAGGTATGAGCACACAATGCAACAATAGTCATCAATAGGCATGAAAAGAATAAATTTAATAATATAAATCATGTTGCTTCAAATACAAACCCCTCATATATTCTATATGAACGGGCAGACATAATGTGTACTCGTGTAAAGTAGTATCACTATCAAGGATAGTTTCATGCACCCGTTGCATATATACATTAATATTTAGATAAATAAATAAATAAATAAGTAACTTAGCTTTTCTGTGTAGGCTATATCATAAATTCGGTGATTTTGATCTGACACTAGAACAAGTGTCTTCTTTCCCACAGACGGCGTCAATGTTAACGCCTGATTTTGTACGCCCGACGAAATCACCCAAAAAGACGGACCAAAACCGTTTTCACAGTTTTGCATTCAACTTTGGGATTGCCATTGGTGTTATTTTTCCTTGGGAAAAATGGATTCTTGAACGAGCTTTCTTCATTGCTTGACAGATTTTTCACGAGGATAAAATCCTACGGCGATAAAATCCCGAGAATAAAATCCTACGGCGATTAAAATCGTACGAGGATTAACATTCTATGAGGATTAAAATTCTACGGCGATTTAAATCCTACGAGGATAAAAATTCCGAGGATAAAAATCCCGAGGATAAAATCCCGAGGATAAAAATTCCGAGCAGACTTTTTGGTACTCTCTTATTTATAAGTTCCTTATAAATAAGAGACTAGGGGGCAATATTGGGATATGATTATTTGGGTCCTAGCCATGGTGCAGCCCAATCTATTTAATGGTCCGACCCATATGTATTTATTGTGACAGTGAGAGAGTCCTTATTAAAATAGGATTGTATTTTCTTATTATTTGGAGGGATAAGTAGTCCTTTCTCCTAGTTCGGATTCGAGTGGAGGTGACTTCTATATATACGGCTACAAGCTAGGATTTGAGAAGGAGGAAATATGATACAACACAAATACACAACTTGTACTCACAATATTATTATAGTGGATTACTCTCTCTCCGTGGTTTTTTCCCAATTAGGTTTCTACGTAATTCTTGTGTTCATATTTTATCTATTTATTTATGTTTATGTGAGTGTATTTTTGTGAGTTTGAATTCATAACGATACAATCAACCGTTGGCGCTATTTTAGCCTGCATTTTTGGGTGATTTCGTCAGGCGTACAAAATCAGGCGTTAACAATCTGTATATATGCTATTAATGTGCCTTCAATTAATTCTCTCCCTGTTATTAAGTTATTAGAGTAGGAAGGAAGGTTCAACTCTAGCTTTTTAAGGACCGCGACCTTAAAAGTTACTACGTATACTATACAGGTGTGTTTCTAGGTGTGTATCAGTATGGACCATATAACCAGTGGCGAAATCATAACTATTTTTAGAGGAGGTCAAAATATATCAGTAAAAAAAATTTTTATCGACGTTTGGAATATTTTTTTAAATTCATTTTATCCAATTATAATATTTCACAATATCCTATTCTAACCCTTGTCAACCTTTGAGTTGTGAGTCTAATGGTTTTAAATATATATATATATATATATTTTAATTTCCCCCGAACTATGAGACTATTAATCAGACTTTAAAATTTTTAGTCAATTGATTAGCTACTTTTATAGATAAATTATAAATTATAATATTATATATTCAAAACTTTATATTGTGGTTATGGTCATCTTTTTTGAAGACAAATGAGAGGAACCACTTAAAGCAAGAAAATGAATTAAGTTATTCTCATTTATAAAAAATTGATACCAATGTATGATTAAATTAGTAAGATAAATGAGTACAATATTAATTAATTAATTATCAAACTAGCTTATTTAATATTATTTTATCTTATAATATTATTATTAATTTATTATAGGTGAAATAACATAAAAAAAAAAAAATTTAATATCATCTCATTCCAGGGTTGGAGTCCCCCTAGTTCCGCCCATGCATATGACTACTAACATGCAAGTATAATTAATACATAAATTTATTATACCAGAGAATATGGAACAAAACAACCATAATATGATCACCAACCACTTGTACGAATCAAGTTTCATGAAATTATAATCGCAGGAAGATTCCGCAACTCTTGTATGCACATATGATAATTGAACATGAGTGTTTTATAAATTTACTTATTTTTGTGATGTACAGTAGAATGAATGCGGGTTCACTATTTAAAATTATGTATCACGTGCACGTCGACTTTCTACTTTACTAGTATAAACTTTGAGAACTATTGAATTATTTTAATTCCTATTATTAATTCTAAAATAATTATTTTTCGTACAGTATAATTTATGCCTTCAAAATTACAGTTAGACCCATGCTTAATTAATTATATTATATACGTGTGACGAAGGAATCTAAAAAATCTTACCTTTTACCAAAAGCAAGAGGCAAGAGGCCATGCTTTTATAAATAAATCGAAAAAAATATTCAAGGTGGGCAGGGCAAGGCAGGGCAGCTCTATAGAATATTAGTATTACATGCATGATGATATATCAGGAAAAATATATCTAAAGAAGAAGTTTTAAAAATGCATGCAGTGGCTCTATGTATAAAGATATGTCTGGGACTGGCTACTTAGAATTCACCCCGGCATGCTTCCTCCTGCATGCCCAAAAATGAACCACCCCGCTAACCTAAATGTACAGTACACGTAGTAATTAATTAATAATGTTTGGTAATTACCTCACCAAAAGTAATAAATAATATATATCTCCCTCAAATTTAAACTACTTAATTTGCTTTTGCCACCTACTCAATAAATAAAGCTAGTTAATTGAATCACATAGCAGAATTATAATTTATATATTTTATTATCTTTAATTTTGTCCTTTTAATTATATTAATTTATTTAATTAGTATATTTTAATTTGTTTATCAAACGATATTTAATGCTCGTATTCATGTAAAAAAATATCTTAGAAGAACACAAAATAGTCCGAGTTCAATGTATTTAAATTAGGCCACAAAATTATTTTTTGCACGACTTTTTATTTTCTTTTTCTTATATAGTTTTTCGTTGATGTAGAAGGGAGTGAGATACTTAGAGCTTTTGTCTTTTCTCATATTCCCGTCATGTGTGGTATTACTATCAAGGAGTATTTGTAACTTTCTTTTATTGATTTAATAGAAAATCTCTTTTTAATTATTGTTCTTATTTCATGCAATTAGTAGTATTAATTTTTGATTCCATGACTCGCTAAATTTCTAATACCTAGGATGCTGATGAAACTAGATATTTCATAATAATATTTTCTTTCTGTTTCGAAATTAGTGTCTAAATATTATTTTCTCCTTTATATTTTTTTTTACAAATTACATATGATTCTTATATTGATTGCGAGGTTTTGATAAGTACTTATAATTAATCTGTGAATTTTTCATAATTTATGCTTGCACATATTAATTATATAAATCATTATTTTTAAAGGGAATGGAGAATAATTTGAGAATTAATTTGAAAAATAAAAATTATTTAAATTAGTGGATTCAGATTCCTAAGTGTCTTTTTTCATCGATGGTTTCCGTTCTTAATTATTAGTTTGCATAATTTAATTAATAAGACATTATCGCTGCCATCTTTATTTTTAATTTGCCTAAAATATTAGTTAAGGATATATATATATATATATATATATATTAAAAAATTAATCAAGTCTCTCCGTGGTTCGACTACATACTATTAATTAATATTAAATTTTAAATTGATGTGAATTTATTTAATTTTAATTGATACAATTATTATAATTGTAGTATAAGTATATAACAAAAATCATTAGTCACAAAATTTATTGCATTCTAAACTTTATTTTGTGAGTCACACCAATTTTAAAATTTAATATGTCCAGTAAAAATCAAGTTGTATCTCTAATTTTAAAATGGAAGGAATTACAAAATTTATTATTTTCAAAAAAAAAAATTAAAAATCATAATATAATTTTAAAATTAAAAATATCTTATATTTATTAATTTTAATATTTTGGAACGGAGGGAGATCGAATTATTATGAACTCTAGTGCATTCCCTTTTACGGCAGACCAATGAAAACCATTAGCGGAAAAAGAAGAAAATGGATCAAATCCCCTATAAACAGAAAGTAAAATCTCCCCACATATATTATAGCTAGCTTGCTTTAAGAAAAAGTAGCATCGATCTGCCCTGCCCCATAAATAAAAATTAAAGAAAGTAATTAAAGCAACCCCATTTAAATATTAGTTCTCACCCTATACCTTACTTCTTTTTCTCCACTATACAGCTAGCCCACCCAGTGTTTGGACTGCTCTTAATTATATATATATGTTCAGTCAGATTGAATTGCGTCTTGCATCGGCCATAAGGTGCATGGTTAACTACTTAGCTAGCCACCTAGCTAAGTAAAGTACCTTTCTTATCAATTTCTTCTTAATCATTCCCTATATATATATATATATATATATATATGTATATATTAATGGACCCTCCTGTTAGTATTCAGAAGAAGATTGAAGCCATCAACCAGCTGGTGCAGTACAAGAAGCAAAAACTTGTAACCAATGACCAATCTTGTGAGGGACGAAACCAGGATTTTTTTTTGGGGGGCCAAGAATTGATTTTTTTAACAACATAATATATATTCAGAAAAAGTGTAATTCAAAAAGAATGTATTGATATGGACCGTAATAGATGTAAGTTCGTCGAATTTCATCACACCACGAAATTTTTATATTTCGATACGTTTTTCAGGATCACGTTCCAAATAATTAATATCTCATTCTTTATCTTCAATTCTTGTTGATTTTAGAAAACGTTGATTCTTGTTCAGAGATAATCATAGATGTTTGAACATTAGGCTCATGGGTAAGCATAATGTGTCCACATGATTTGATTACTTTCTCTTGAAAATTGAATCAATAGTATGTGATTTTCCCATAATTCTAAAACAAAAAATAAAAAATTCAATTAACTACACTACAAGAATTGAGTTAATTAATCAATATTATTGGACCATTTATTGAACTTTTTAATAATAAAATTTTTATAAATTTACAATCAAATAAATAAGGTTTTAGTTGGTTACCGGAAAACAAATTGAATATACAATTGAAATTAACATATACAATATTATGATCACTCATTAAACTTTTAAAAATTAAAATATCAAGTTTAATAAAATAAACGAAGAATAAAAAAATTAAATAAGGGTTTAAGTTGGTTACCTGGATATAAATGTATCATTCAATTAGAATAACACATACAATATTATGCTCGAATTATACAAACTTATACTTATAATAAATTTAATAATATATATTTTCAAACCCTGAGGTTGAAGCCTTGTAAATTTTTCAAACCCCCACTCCAGTCCTACATTGGTTTCGTCCCTGAATCTTGATTGTTCTTTATACTTTGACAGCATTAACATGTAGTATATTTTGTTCTACTACTCCTTTCTGGTATCCCCCTCCCTCTAGGCGCTACCGTCAATGTCTTTCTCTACATCATTTCTCTTCCAAAAATCCTTTCACTCTCCTTCTTCAGCTCCAAGGTTGTGTTCATTGTAGGCAACCTCATCGTTATTTTCCTCGTCGGAGAGTTCAAAATATTCCGACTCTACTCCAGATTATATTATTATTATTATTATTATTATTATTATAATGTTCACCACTATGTTCCAGCTAGTACTAAAATCCTCCATACTTCCTACAAGAAAGGGGGGAAATGGATGAGCAAGTCTTCAAAGGAGAGAGTAAAGGTTAATAATTATAAAGATGGAGTGCATCAACAAATTATTATTATTAATTTAAGAAAAGAAGTGGCAGCTGATTGTGAATCGGAAAATGAAGAGTACTCCTTATTTGTTGGGGCCCACAACTACCAGAAGCTGGTCATGGTTGGCAATTATTTAGAGCCAAGAGGGCCCGGTAGAGGTTACTGATCCCGGACAGGAAGACATGATTTTATTATTAGACTCTCAAGAAGGAAATTGGAGAGAGGAAAAAACGGAATTAAGTTTGCCTGTCAAAGACTCGAACAAAATGGCAGATGATTTTATTTCAAGGGTTAATAAACAAAAGGAGGTTCGAAGCTGAAATCTGCAGTATTAATTGAGTAGAGCTAGCTAGGGGAATTAATAAATAACCTTAGCTAGTACAAAAGGGGTTAATTATATATATATATTGAGGGGTTTATGTACCACTATAATATACAGAGACCAAAACAGGGGGGTAAACATTGCACCCAGTGTTGCTCTATGTGCATGGTGAGAGTTGCTTTTTGTGTCTTGTATTTGTGGCTGGCGTGATTGTTCATATCGAAGATTTCCCTAAAGCAGCAAAATTTATGCCAAAAACTCTAATTACTTAAACAATGTGTATAATTACTTTTTATATGAACTATGCAAAACATACTCTATTATAATTGCACTTTTGAAATTACCTTTGCTCTCTTCCTCTTAACCAACTTCAAAATTACCTTCAATACAAAATGTGGGTTACTATGAATTGCTTATGTACTAAAGTTGCACCCACTAAAGAATTGCTTATGTACTAAACAACTATGCTTTACAAGTTTAGGAACTACTAAATGACGAAATTTCAAATATATATACTCCATCCATTGCAATATTGTTACATTTTGATCTCAATTTTTTTTTTTTGTTAATGTGGAGTATCCGACTCGCGGGTTGACTAATTCTCCCTAGCCCGATTCCAGAGCGGTTTGCTACCCGACTTGCGCCTTAGGGAGTACCGTGGCCACCATGGGGCTTTTTACGGCCTTAACTTTGTTGCAAACAGAATTCGAACCTAGGATGTCCAAATTTACAGCTCACCCCAGAGCGCATTCGTCTTGTGCAATCTTAAAATACAAAATATAAAATCGATACAAATGATGTTAAGGATTTTTTTAATAAAAAAAACAAATATAGTGATTTATAGCTTACAACAGTTGAGAGTTTTTAGTTTACAACAATTATAGTTTTTTTTCCCCTTGAGAACACAACAGTAATAGTTGGTTATTAAAATGAAATAAGTTCGTATTAATTTTGAATTTTAGAATTTTAAAGATTAACTCTAAAAAATCAAAATATAGCTCTAGAGAGGGCAATCGCTTTGCCGATGGTTATCAGCTCCCATTCCACTAATAGCATCATGACGGGGATAGGTTGATGGCTTCCAAATGTGAATGCCGATGTTGTTGAGCAAAACTAGATGGCTTCAGTCTTCTAAGAAGACCCCAAGCATCAGATGCAGAACACCCTTGATTCATTTCAATAGCAAGCGGAACAGGAGAGGCTTCACTTATCTGTATCACCATCATTCCCTGGACAAACATGTGAAGGTGATACATACAGAAACCAAACAAACTCCCAAGTAAATAAGCAATCCTTGTATCTGAAAGCTGGTAAAAAAAAATTATTAAAAAAAAGAGTAAAACATTTAGACAAATCTGTCTGCTACACATTTGGGAATGTCCATCAGGCACAAGTATGTTTGATAACTCAATTCCCATTCGTATTGAATGTGCTTCTTGCGAAGCTTGATATTAAGTTACTAAACAAAGCGTAACTGGAACGTATACTTTCAGCACACTGAAAACGAACCAAAGCTGGGAAGTAAAACTATACCTCAAAGTTTACCAAGAAAACTTGGAACTGTTTTAGTGTCTCCTTCATATTGCTAACTCTCTTCATGTCTGAGGAAACAAGAGCAGCAGTTACCTCCTCAGGAGAATAACCTATTCCTTTCTGCACTACCTGAAGAGCAAACCATCGCCATGCATTATATTCCAAAACCCTTTATCATCTATACATCAAATTCGTTGTAAACTCACAATATGATCAATGAGTATTTCCGAGATGAGGCTGCCATCATCAACATAAACACGAAGGTCAAATGCAGTCCTTTTCTTATATTGGAATCCCTTCACACCCGTCAAGAAGCACTACAAATTTAAAGCAGCATGTCAGGTACTAATTAACACAAGAATATTTATTATAAGAGTGATTTTACATTTCCAAGTTATATAAAGAAACTAAAATACTGGTTCTACCATGTGTATGGTATGGCTAATTTTTGCATATTTGAAATAGGAAGAATCTAACGACCAGCTCAACAACAACATATCACAACACAGTTCAGTGAGATTATGCACGGTACATTTTTAAGGAGAACAATATTTGCAGGGGAATAATTAGTCTACTAAATCTGGACAAGAGCTTTATGTCTGTAATGCCTTCCCTTTTTTGTTATGAAACAACCGTGAATCCAACAACAATCATATGACATGTGCATCTAAAGCTAGAATGATGCAGCATAAACCACCAGGGTTATGGTAGTACATAAGGAAATGGTAGGCTTAAATAACATTACAAGTAACCATTGGATGCATTGGAAAACTGTTAAAAACGTTCTAAATATGAACTTTCTAGTAAGGAGTGATTTTATCAGATGAAGCATCAATATATCCACCTACTACATAAGATTTTAAATGCCATGTCTGCCTCGTATTATAAATGAGAACAAAGTCAAATTGGATCCAAATTATCTATTCATTTTTGCATAAATGGATTGCAGGATTAGGACTAATATGTATTTCATGAAATGGCATGATTTATATATATATATATATATATATATATATATATATATATATATATTCTCAATGTGTGGGAAAATGCTTTTTTCACCTGAATTTGAGACGATGTATATTGACAGCTTAATGCAGTCAAATATGTTTCGATGCATTTGAGTCTAAATTGTCTAATTACAAAGAATAATATATATCTACCTTAATTTTTCCTTGAACATTAGGAGTTTGATCCTTCATTGCAGCCCACTTTGCTGACAAACTAGCCAGGTAGTTGAAAGGGGTTTCTCTATCTCCAGTTAAAATAGATAGGAGTTCCACCTCATCCTCATCAACCAGTTGAATATCGTCGACATTCGAGAAAGTAGTAGATGTTTCATCTGGTTCATAATTTTGCCTTAGAATTGGTCCAGCAAACTCTTCTCTAGTCCTTTGATTAATAGATGTACCGGATGCACCGCCTACAGTAGATAAGTGTGAGGACAAGTTAAAACCCTTGAGACAAAAACAGGAAAGTATATACAAGCATGTGATAAAGATCCTGAATATTGTTTTAATCTTTTTCATGAGGTCCCATTTATATATATATTTCACTTACGAATCCAGAAGAGGTTACGTCTTCGACCATTTATGTCTAACCCATGCTACACTGACATGATGTTTTATAATGCTTATTAGCTTATAAATACAGTTTAAGCCAGGCCAAATACAGTTGCAGTCTGCAGACACATTAATCTTATCAGGAAACAACATTGAATTTATCTTCTAAAACTGGCATGCAAGGGGAAATATAGTTTAAAATTTTGGAACAGCTTCTTATCAAAAAAAGTGTTCAATCATATAATAATTCGGTATAGATCACAAACTTGCATCTTCTTGTTAAATGTTTCTGCGTAATCAACTGTAAATCCACTTCATAGTGTGTATAATAGACACTTTAAAAATCAAAACTATATGACCATTGAGGATCAACATCTTTCAATTGAATTTAACTTTTTCATCTATAACTAAACTTATAATCAGTTTTCAATATCTAAGGCTGGTCCCAAACTAGGATGTCATGTGAAAATAATAAGAGAACCACAAAAAATCAAAATTATTTGGCGTGATCACCCATAATAATGTCACTCCACCAATTATCAGTAGTATTTTTAATTTAAAACCTCATTTCATTGGGTTAAAGTTCTATGAACCAACATACCTTGGGCATCTGCCTGAAAAGGTATTGCAACTTGAGATACAGAACTAGGAGTGTGCCCTGAAACATTGACACCATTAGGCAGCCATGCAGCGATAGTAGCTCTAGTTGCCAGAGGCAAAACTTCTCCGGTCCTAGTTCTAGATAAGAGCAATTTAAAGTCAAATATAGATCAAAATTGAAATGCAGTACATTATTTGTGAAGAAGTCAACAAATTTCAGGTTGGAAAAGAAGTTATTTTAAATTAAATTAGCAATAAGCACTACAGTTCGTAAATGCAGATTACAGTAACTACTAACATCCTCATGATATAACTTCATTAATGATGTCAGTTACTTTCACAGACAGAAAAGCATGACCACTGATATGATGTCAAGGAAATGAAATAAAATAAATTCTTGGGGGGAAATGTCAATTGATATGATGGGTTGGAAAGGTAGAGGATAGAAGTTCAGAGCAGAATGCAATCAAAAAGTATGTGATAAGCAGCCTTCAACTTATGATAATAAGAAAATACTACTGGTGGATGATGAGAAGGGGTCTCTTTAAAATTTCAACTATTTATATACAGCGTTCACCTTGCAATACCTTTTTCCCCTTGCTGGCTTATTTACTTCCACAACAAGCCTCTGTCGAGCTGCATCCAACTCCTCAACCAGCCCTCCTAATACCTCAAGGACTTCAGGCACCAGCATTAAAATCCCATGTCTTATAGTTATATTACAAACAGCAACCTACAAAATGCAATAATTAAATCTGAAATAATGTTGAAAGTTTGATATAACCAAGTCAAACACCTCGAAATCCTATGAGGCTAGGAGAAAAAATTAATCATCTTACACCTTGTATCAAGCATAGAACCATCAACAAATAAGATCAGTTTCAAGTTAACCAAGTTAACAGTTAGCCAAGTTGGAATCATAAATTTATGTATTTACTATTTTTAACCTAAAGCTAAACAATAAAGAAGGATTCTAAATAAACCTTCAGCCCAGCAGGTGCCAGAATTTCAAGATCTTTGATAGGCCTATATTCCATGCCAAACACCCGTTGAACACCATCGGTCATAGACAGTTTAAGACACCTTTTAAGCCCAGAAGATGCATTCTGATACCTGCCTTTGAGGGGACGACTGATATTTACAATCTCATCGACCTACAAAATACATCTGAGTGTGAGGTTATTATTTACTTACTGGTAAAAAAAGGCTTGACTTGATTGCAGTCGATCCCACTATGAAATACACAAACACACATTCATATCCTTTCTTCAGAATTAGAATTTATCCTAACCCCTACCATGTGTTCCAGGTTTGACATAATGTTTTGGTATGTATTCCTCTTTGCTTGAGTGTGTGGGTGTGCCCAGCATACATACATATACATTCATGCAAATGCCAGTAATGATAAAAAAATTATTAAGTACTAGGTGTTTTTAGTTTCTGATATTTTGCTTGCGTGTTTGATAGACTTATATAATTTTATGTTCAAACTTGCTAGTAAACACTATTCCAATTATGAATTTTGATTTAATACAGTAAAGTTGGAAAACAAAATAACAAAAAAATGTAATTGTTCTTTCTTTTTAATTATAGAAGATATGGTTATTGTTTTAGAATATAGGGTAAAAATCATCAATCAGAAATACAAAAGAACAAAAAGCAAATTGATATAAACAAGGCATCGACAACCAGAAGTTGTTGAAAACTCACAATTCCACGCAACAGAGTTTTCTAGAAAGATGATTCGGTCTATATATTATCTGTAGAACTTAACGTTTTTGGGGTTGAGGATGAAGTGTAGATTTCACCAAGATGCATGTTTGAAAAACACTCTAGCTGTAAAAGGATCCTAACATAACGTTTTACCTCTACTCTACTCCATACCCCAAATGCCTATCAAATCCTATCCCAAAAACCAACTATTGTGTTATCAATTTAAGTCCAAACCTAGTCATTCAAGTCTTTTTACTCTGGCGCTATCAAAAAAGAACTATTCATTCATGAGTTAAAAAATTAGAGTTTAAAAGGTTATAAAGTCCAGTTAAACTAATTTCATATATGCACAAATATATCAAACTAGAGGGAAGGCTCAAATCCATCAAAAGCATTTCACGACTCTAGTTACTTCAATAAGTAAACAAAAAAGCGCAATAAAAAGTACCAAGACAAGTACAAATTCGAACAAGATGAAATTGAATGTAAATAAACTTGGCAAAGGTATTGCATTGTATAAAATGAACTACTACAAACCAACCAAACGCAAATTTGGCAAATACCTGCAAGACAAATGGCCCCTCCAGATCGACAAGATGCATTTTATTTACATTCGCAGGGAGCACACCAGCTCCGGTATAGTTCATATCAGAATGCGTGAACTGCTCGAAACAGAGCTTAGCCTTTGCTGCAGAATCCAAGCGGGAAAATCCAGGAACCGCAGTCTCAAGGCCGCGAATACAGGAATCCATCCATTCTCTCCGTAATCTCAAACCTAAAGCTGATAAAAATGAAGTAATGGGACATTCAGAGGCTTCACCGGGGATGAAAACGGATTCTGCGGAAGTTGTTGAAGTAGACGGTGGAGGCGGCGGAGGAGATAGAGAAGATAAATGGTCGGCGACATCGATGAATTCGTCGTCTGAGATATCGAGGGGGACGGGTTCAAAAGAGTTGGGGATAGGGTTAGAAGAATTTAGGTTTACGTTTTCAAAATTGAAAGTAGAACTTTGCAATTCCTCATCAATATAATCTTCTTCTTCTTCTAGTTGTATATGTTGCGGTGATTCTTCTTCTTCGTCAGAAGAGGTGACCAATCTCAATCGTCTTCTCGGCATATTTTCTATGTAAAATCGGCTGATAATACTTTCCCTCCAATTTTTTCGTTTTTTAATATTTATGTGCTTACCGTTAACGGACTTACGGAGGCGAGGGAGTATTGTAGGTTGTTGATTGGGCATTTTTACCCTAGACAAATATTATACGGGTTACTTGGCATTTGGGCTAATGTGATCAGACTAAAGAGAATTAGGATTTTCAACAAAAACAACAATATAAGTAATATATATAGAACTAATGACAAATTTGTCCCCCCAAATTTGAACAAAAATTAATTTGATTTTCAAAGTTTGAGAATTGTCAATCAATACCTCTAATTATTTAAAAACAGCAATTATGTTCTTTTTTGCCATTCCGACCAATTAATTAAATCGTCGGAGATAGGCATGTGACAACAAATTAGCTAATTTCTACGAATTTAATACGGATGTATACGTATATTTTATTTTATACACATATATATAATCAAAATCAGTTAACGCATTTATACTTAAAATTCCAAACGAATGAGGAGCATTGGATATGACTTTGGGCGATTTTTCCTAGCAATCTAGGGTTTTACAAATATTAAAAACGATATGGGTATTTACACTTTTAATTTAGAAAATGAACTCGAGTAAATGGTGCTTGAGACCTCTCGACCATGACATGTCACAATATTAGGGTAAGATAGTCATTTTATGTATATATGTATACTTCAATATATGTTTGTATTGTTTACTGTGATTTTATGGTGAATATACTTATGAAATATGGGAATGCTTTTTATTATTGATGGTGATAAATGATGTCTCTTTCTTGTTTATATATATCTATAATATTTAATAGTGGACCATCTACTTCTGTTCACTCTGTTTTGTTTTGTTGGATCTTCAATTTTTAGATTTATTTTGATAATAACAATAATTAATAAATAGATTAGTTAAAAGGATATAATCATCTCCATATGATTTATATTATAATTTTTTTTAATTATCTTATGACCAAAAATATTTTATAATCTTATTGAATTAATATTTTATTGGCCTTGATAATTTAATTCACAAAGTAACATTCATAAGGCAAGGAGAAGTCCTACTATTAATTTTTAAATGATTTTCTATTCAAAAACCACTTTCACACAAAGGGGCAAAAAGATTACCAAAATAATTAAAAGCTTTGTGTCTTTTTATTTTGCATGCGTGCTTGGAAATGTAAAAGATTTATTTGTGCATGCGTGTGTGATGGAAGAAAAAGTGACGGCTTAAATGAACTTGCTAAAAACTTTAATGCCTGCATGGCTGCATGTAAGCTTAGAATGCTTGGAATATTTAATTAATTAATGTATGCATGTAATTACTCCCCCCGTTCCTAAAATATTATTGTTTTAGGAAGTAATTTTTGTTCCTAAAAGATTATCGTTTTGAGTTTATCAATACAATTTTTTTTTTATTTTACCCTTATTAAAAGCTTTATCTTTCTTAATCGTTTTTCCTTCCCAATGCTTCTTATTCATATAATCATGGCTAGTCACATGCATTACACATAGACCTGGCTAAAAATAGGTTTGGATTGGTTTTGAGTTACATAAAATAGGTTTGGGTTGGTTTTGGAACCAAAACCATATTACCTATATTTAATATGGGTTATGTGGTTTGGATTTAAATGGTTATAGGTCGAATTCAGGTCGACCTATTTTTCAAATTATAAGTTTCACTAAAATCTTAATTTCTGTTATACTAAAAGAGTTTTATTTTAATTTTTTAGACCCAAGTTTGAAACTAATTTTTTTTTATTGATGTGACTAATTTAAGTATTAAAAACATTAGTTTTGTGATTATAGGCACTTTCAAAAAAAATTTACATTAATAATTATTATGTTAATTAAAATTAATGAGAATTTTATTACAATAATCAATAAATATTATTTTTTAAGAGTGTATACATAATTAGTAAATATTATTTTTTTTGGGGGGCGGGGTGGAGGGTTGGGGCTGGGGCGGGGTGGAGGGTGGGGGCTGGGGGCTGGGGCCGCGGTGGGGGGGATGGGCGGGTGGGGGTTGGTGGTTGGGCGGGTTGGGGGCGTGGAGTGGGGTGGCGTGCAGTAGGGGTGTTCAAAATTTTTGGTTTTTTCAGTTTTTTACCGAACCGGGCGGTACCGGTTTTTCGATTTTTTTATATTTTTCGGTATCGGTAGCTGTACATATAATTTTGAATTCGGTTTTACTGAAATACCGAAAAAAAAAATCAAAATTGAAATTTGCCTATAGGCTACTAACTGACTATCAGCATGCATAGTACAATTGATGAAGTTAATTACTTGCCTGCTCCACAGCCTGTAGCCCAATCATGGTGCGGCTTAATTGTAGCCCAATCCAAACCGATTCCTGTTTATGAAACCCATCCAAATTAAATGATGGAAGGGGTAATATACTAAGCTGCTGTAAATTGAAATAAGAATTAAGAGTCTCACAATTGTTTCTAGTGAATTAATTAAATCAAGCAAAAATAAACCACTTATATCTTTAGGTGCAATTAATCAATTATATAGATGATTTCTTAGTTTTAAAAAAATTGTTAATATAAAAAAATTTATTTAATTATTATTAATAATTATATATATTACCACGCGGTATAACCGAAATCGAACCGAAAAAATCGGTATCGATTCTGTACGGAACTGATACCGAAACCGATAATTCGGTACCGGTTTTTGTTTTTTCGGTATTTTCGATTCGATTTTGGTTCGGTATTTTCGATACCGATTTGATTTTTTACTGATGAGCACCCCTAGCGTGCGGAGTGGGGTTGGGCGGGTGGGGGTTAGGCAGAGATGCAAAAAGTTTCAAATGACATGCCTGAGCAAGAAATGTGAGCAAATCTTGTTTCTTCCAAGTTCCAACAACAGTGGTGACAGTTACTATCATTAATAATTCTTTAAATTTTATATAAAAAAGGGTATCATGTCTTTAATAATTATTATGTTAATTAAAATTAATGAAATTATTAAAAATTTTATTACAATAATCAGTAAATATTATTTTTTTTGGTGGGGGCGGGGGTGGGGGCGGGGTGTATACATAATCAATAAATATTATTATTTGAGGAGGGGGGGTGTATACATAATCAATAATTATTATTTTTTGGGGTGGGGTGGGGTGGGGTGGGGTGGGGTAGGGTGGGGTGGAGGGGCGGGGGGGGGGGGCGAGGTGGGGGTGTATATGTAATACCCGAGAATTTTTGAATATTATTAAATGAATATATTAATAAAAATGAATATTTATTTGAATATAAATATATATGTGTTGTGAGATGAGCTTATTCAAATGAATTCAAATTAATTATATAATAATTGAGGAAGAATGTGGAGTTTGCGATAAATTCGTTGAAATGCCTTGTGTGGTACGAGAATAGAAACAATAACGAGCTTAATTAAGCTTAAGTGATAAGCCTTGTGTGGCTTAATTAATTTCCTAATCTAGTTGGGTCATTGAATCAATAATGTATTGGACTTAAGATATATCCAAGCCCAACAACATTAATGTGATATGTTATAAGAATTAAGAGATGTGGCCCAATCAATTTATGTGCTAGATTAAATAATAGGGTTCATGTGCCTTAGTGTGCTTAGCCCAATTGATTTAATTTGATGTGGCCCAATGTGTAATATATGATGATAGGAATATGTACATATATACATGTAGATATATATATATATATATATATATATATATATGTAGTTGTATACTAGAGGTTGTAAAGTGTAGTGTGACACTTTATTAAAACTATACAATATGGAAACTATATTGTAAAAGTAATAAATTGTATAAGTTACATACATGAACTTATGTGACCATGTGATAGGTGTAATACTTTAATGAATACTATATGGTATATTAAAGTATGTGAATAATTAATAGCAATAATTATTTCAATAAGTTACAGAATTGGAATAATGAGGTTGGTAATAATGTAGTATGTCACTATTCAATTAACTCATAATTTGACATTATTAAGATGTACATGGATTATATATCAATGTGTATACATGTACCCCAATGTGCTACCTTGAAATATTATTATGACATTTTAGGTCCATGTATACCCTAAGTATATATTTAACCTAAGGTGTACATATATGTGTATTAAGCATAGTGTGTGGAATTGTTGCAATCGTCTAATGCTGAGATACAATAGCTTGTCCCTAAAAGAGTGTCCATTTCTCATTCACGTGAATGACATAAGGCTATAGCCTATTGCTCCTTCTTCTCCCAAGCTCCATTCTAGCTATCATAATTCATGGGGAGTGGGCTGAATAGTGAGTAGGATTTGATTTTCCACCAACTCTCCATGAACCATTAGTTTCTTCTTCATTCCATTGAGCAAAGCCCCAACATTGGTCAACAAGTTTCCTATAAATGAAGCTATTCTCATTCTTAGACTTCTTATTGATTACTCTGTGAAATTCAGAAATTTGTGTGTGTGAGTGTTGTTGAGTTGAAGAGGAGACCTGAGATTGAAAGCAAAGAAGTTACTTCACAACTTCAAGAGGTAATACCCCTTTATATGTTCATAGAATTCAAGTCTTACAAGTTTTTAGAAATATCTTAAAATACTTGCTTTAATGTCCAAATTGATGAGCTAAGTTTGTTAGAATCATGCTATGTATGTTGTGTAGCAAGTTTATGGAGTTTATACATATTGGGTATGCTTAAATTTGCTGTTGGATTGTGATTTAGGGAATGGGTTCGCAACAGGGGAAAGAAATTTTTGAACTGGTATAACTATGCCCGCCCCGGCGGGCCTCCTATAAGCCAAAGTGCCGCCCCGACGGGGGGTGGCCAGAGGAATTTTTAGCCAATGCCGCCCTGGCGGGCCTCCTATGGTTCATTTACCCGCCCCGGCGGGGGGTGACCAGGAAACCAAGATTTGTACTGTTATGTTATAAAACCTTACGTCTTTTTGAAATCTAATTTTTAGCATGTATTCGCAATTTAGTTAGTTCTATGAATACATATGAAATGTGGTTTCGAAATGCTTTGCATACTTAATTTGTTTAACATTAGATTTCTTAAGACAAATATGTACACTACTCAATGTTGCTTAAAACAAGTTTTTAAAGAGTAGAGTTATGTTGAATCAAATACATGCAAGCATGCGTAGTAAAGACTGTTTAGCATTATTATATGGTTTAATGAGTACTATGGTTAGTCTTTGACATGATAAGCTTTCTTGGCTTTGTAAAATGAAGATTTATGAATAGAACTACCCATTGTTGAAAGTAAATAGAAAAGACCAAACCTAGTTTTAAAGTTCCTCAACATGTATAAATGCCTTAAGCTATAATACATGACTCAAGAAATGTTTTAAGTTTTCAAGCATATAGTAACTCTACGGAACCAAGTTTTCCCAAGGTGTTTCTAAGGTTTTCAAAATAATGTGGATTATACATCTATGATTTTAAATGTGTGTCGAATACATGGATAAACATATGTGTAATAAAAGTATGTTGATATATGTTTATAAACTTTTGAATGTTAAGTCCAAAAGGTATTTGCAAACTATAAAGCAATGATTAGAGACTATGTTATTTGACTTCATAGTGATTTATAAACTAAACTTTTGTGCTATAAGTACGCAAAATGTATAATGGAGTATGTAAAGAGTGTACAACTAAGTTAGACGTTTATATATGCGTTTAAACTTACATATCATGTATGAGTATACGTAACTAATGAATATCCTATACGCATAACTATATTACGA
This sequence comes from Panax stipuleanatus, assembly GCA_020205555.1. NCBI lineage: Eukaryota > Viridiplantae > Streptophyta > Magnoliopsida > Apiales > Araliaceae > Panax > Panax stipuleanatus. The sequence continues at coordinate 5,772,163 of CM035117.1, read as the reverse complement.
TAGGGATTCGAAAAGTGTTGAATTATTTAACGTGGATAAACTACGCATAAGGTAAGTTTCCTGACTTACACTCATTTATTGTGCAAGTATTCTATCCTTGTGTTTACGTTATTCGAGGAACGTTGTAAGCAAGTTCCTAACTCTACTCTTTATTGAGCATTTATTTAGCTTGTGCTATTATTGTCATACAAGTAAGCTTTAGAGATTGGAATTCAATTATTATGAATCATATACTTCGTGGATAAGATAAAAGTCGATTTATATTCTTCGAACTTTAAATCTTGAGATTGAACTTATAATTATTGTGATCTATGCCATTTGATTCGGCTAGACTTATATTGTTGAAAAGCGACCCAAAATAATTGATTGGTGCGGGATCATGTGTTTGACTGAGATGAACAACCTTCTTTGAAGGGAAAATATATTTGTCGGGAGGCCGACGTGCGCACACTTTAGTACGATTGAACGATATGCATACCGTAGGGTACTTTAGGCTGATCACCTGTTGTACTTGTTTTTGATTGGGCTATCAATATATTACTGTTAATTCTAGTAGAAGTTCATAGTCCTTAGTGACTGCTCAGTATTCAGTTATCTTGAAACCTTGAATTGATTTAGTATTTAATCTTATTGATATCTTTCTGTCCTTAGCGACTATTATTGAAAACTGTTGATATTTTTTTTTATCCTTGAAATTATCACATCCTCTTATACTCTTTTGAGATTCGAGAACTATATTACTCACCCTTATTGTATATTACTTGCTGAGCAATTTGTGCTCATTCTTGCTTTCCCTAAAAATATTTCAGTTAAGGCAAAGCAGGGTGGACCTTCGGGCGTTGATAAAGGCAAGGGCAAGGCTACCGACTAGCTTGTCTCTTTTTATGTTTTAAATATTATAATGTTGTATTAAGTTGATGTAGTAAGATTGGAGTTGACTATGTTTAAGCTTAAGTTAGATTATGTAATAAGTCTGTATTGGATATTATTATGTAATCTATTAAGTACTGTGGGTTGCGAGACTTGGGAGAATAATTATAATAAATTATTGCAAATTATTCTAAATTAGATTTTCCGCTGTGATTGTGTGATTTTAGTTATTATTGTATTACCATGAGAACGTGACGAACCGAATTCGAGTGACCAAGTGGCGGTCCGAATTTGGGGGCGTCACAGTATACATAAGCAATAAATATTATTTTTTGGGGTTGGGGTGGGGCTTGGGGGCGGTTTATACAAGTGTATAATTAAGGGAAGTTATATTAATTTTTTAAATTAGTAGTTCGTTACACTAAAAGTGTTAACTTTATTATGGATTAATTTCATAATTAGTAAAATAATTGTTATACATAATTACAAGTGTATAAATTACAAAAGTATGTAATGTGTTATATAAGAATGTAGTGTAAGCATACATGTTGATGTATTAGCTTTTCAAAGTGCAAAAAACTATTATAAACTAATATGAGTTAAAACTAGTTAAACTAGATCTAACCCATATTTGTAATAATAATATGGGTCCAAAACCAAACCAACCCATCACTTAAAAACTAGTTAAGCAACTCAATAGATCCAAATAATTTTGGTTAACTATATGGTTTTCAACTTAAATTGTCAAGTCTAATTACACATTCCACGAGCAAACTATTAATGCATATAGTGAAGTTTTGGCATTAATTGAATAGTATACTCCTTTTTAAAATCTACAAAGGTAAATGATTCAGACAATTATAATAAGGGTAGTATAGTATTTTTTATAGGTATTAATTACATTTCTTAATCTGTGTGCATTAACCTTAAACGACAATCTTTTAGGAACAGAGGGAGTAGAAAATTAAAGGAAGAAAAACAAAAGGCTAAAAGCCTTGGACTTACTTGTCCGAATGTATGACTACATACATGTTTACTTGCTCGTGTAAGCTTGAAAACTTGAAAATGATTAATGGCTTGCATGTGTTGGGAATTAATGTTTGGCCATGTGTATTTGAATGTGCTGGAGTTTTGTTTCTTAACGACATGTGAATTGAGAGCAGATCCTCTGTCCCTAAATTCTCTGTTCCCTTGTGTCCCACCACTTAAATGTTAACACTTGTCTTTTTTTTAATTCTAGAGTTAATTAGTGTTAAATAAGAGGATATGTGTTAACATTTAAGTGGTGGGACACAAGAGGACAGGAAATTTAGGGACAGAGGATCTGTTTTCGTGTGAATTGTGATGGAGCTTTGAAAGACTTGAAAATTCAAAGAGACATATGCTAAAAGAATTGTTAGTAACTTTTTTGGATGGGCTAAAGTTTGAATTTTTCAAACTTGTCAGTATGCAAATCCGTGTGATCAGCCTTTGTTTATTTTATCTGAGCCCTTTATCTTTTCATCAAGCTATCCGAGCCATTGCTTTCAAACTAAACTCCCGAATTCCAAGTTTACCAATAGGAAGCTTATTCTTTTATTTCAACTTGTCAATTTACAAGAAAAGAAAAACTCATTCTTAATTTCCTATATACTCTCTCTCAAAAGTTTTCTCTATCTTCTCATCAAAGTTCTAATCAATTGAGAAGAGAAAATTAGTCTAAGTATTAGAGATAAAGTATTTGATTTATTTGAATTATCTCTTACTTATTTAGATTTATAGATATACGAATATAAATTGTTATACACAATTATATATATATATATATATATATATATATATTTCATCTATTTATCATATAAAAAATCAGTACTTAGACACTGAGACTATAGCAGATATATTCTTCTTAAGTGAGGGAATTAGTTGAATGAGTTCTCAAAGTCCTAATCGGCCATTTATAAGATACAAGTTATTTATATAAATATCGTAAAGTATATCAAATACTGGGGTACGATACCCTTTCGGAAAGAGTGTGAATTATCCGAAAGGTATTTAAAATCATAAGTGATCACCCAAAAAATTATATAAATACGGATTGTGAAACTATAAATTTGGTCATTATTTAGATATCGATATAGTGTGAATTTATTCATTATTGAGTGAATGATAGTGTGAATTATATAATATATATTATTATATATTTTTGAGTTAAACAAATATATTTATTATATCAAGTATTGCTTAACTAATTTATTTAATATACTCGATATCTGTCATCTCACAAGTATTTGATCATAAATTCATTTATTCATAAAATAGTTGTTGCATAATATAAAGGTTATTTAAACTTTTATATCACGAACTTAAGTGAATATATCTACTAAAACATAAGTGTTAGTTCCCAAAGGCACGTTAGTTATCTAGAAGGGGGGTTGAATAGATATTTTAAAATTTCTCAATTTAAAATACTTAGTCAGTATTGATGATATTGACTGCAGCGGAATATATATTTTGTTCCCCTTTCAAGATAATGCAGTTAAGGTTGGATAAGCAGTTATAACAGATATAGCAGTTAATGAGAGACAATGAGACACAGGGTTTTAAGTGGTTCAGAGCCAACACGACTCCTAATCCACTCTTCTACTCCAAGAGTAGGAAATTCACTAAGGATATCTTTTTACAACTGGATCACTCAGATCCCTTCAAGGCCAGCAGCCCTGGAACTTTACTTAGTTCACTTTTGAACTCTTCAAGTCTTTTGACTTGGATCTGCTCTTAGTTCACTTCTGAACTCTTCAAGTCCTTTGACTTGGATCTTCACTTAGTTCACTTTTGAACTCTTCAAGTCCTTTGACTTGGTTTCTCACTTGGATCGGCAGTTGATAGTTGAGGTGTGCTACTCAGTTGCAGTTCAGCTTTTGTCTTTCAAAGGACTGAGTAGCGAAGCAAGCTTTCTTTGATATCGTAGTGTTCTTGAGCTTTTTCAATGTATTCTTTCTTTATACGTCTTGCTTGCTTAGTCTGAATCCTTGTCTGATTTTCTTATAAAAGAGTCATTCAAAAATAGCCGTTTTGAATGCTCCCGTTGCTTCATTTAATGCTCCAGACGTTTTTTGTGCAGTGATGTTGACGTCCTACTTTTCTGCTGCTCTACCGCCTGGCTCACTGACACAGCACACTGTATCTTTCACCTAACACCTAAAAAGGTGTTTTTTGCAGGCTACTTTAGTCCTATCCTTAGCTTCTACAATACGCTTCTTCGATTTGGACTAAGGATGAATATGGAAGTATTGGGACTATCACTTTATCAACGGCTATAATCCTTTCTTCATTTGTTGCTCTTCCTCCCTTCATTAGATCTTTAATCTTTGATGTTGACTGGAGGAACACTACGATTATGGTCATTGTGACATAATCGTTGTGTGTTGGCTTTGCACAGCGTGATTCAGACTTCTTCGTAGAGCACACTACGATTTCTCTTAAGCTCTCGGTAGACTACGATTCCTTGCTTGTTTGTCTTACAGACTTCACACTTCTGATAGCACTCTGCGATTCCTAACTTGGCTCGGCAGATGCTTTTTAACTTTTATGACTCTCACTGTGGCTTCTGAGGCAAACTACGATTCTTTGATGCTTTCACTTGAGCTCGACGATTCTTGCCTTGGCCTCTGCAAACTTGATTCTTCGGCAGACTTCTAGTTTGTATATCTTCACTCAAGCTCCACGTTTTCTGCCTTAACTTTTGTAGGCTTGAATCTCTGGCAGACTATGATTCCGATATCTTTGTTAAGCTCCACGATTCTGCCCTGTCTTTCGAATGCTGTCTTTGACAGACTACGATTCTGTCAAGACTTTAACTTTTACAGCTCAAATAGATCAACCTAACAAGTTTGATCTTTTCTTCTATACATTTATTTACATAAATGATAAACATTAAGGCTCAGATCAACCTAACACGTTTGATCTATCATCTAAGTCCTTGTATAATGATTCTCTTAAGGACTGTAAACTTAAGCATTTATATTTATTTTCAATATCAAATCTGAATATGCAATTCCCAACAATCTCCCCCTATTTGATGTTGACATAATCAAGGAGATTTAGATCATAGCATTATTTTCTAAATACAAAATGCTAGAAAGTAAATATGGCTTAGTGTTTCAGTGAGCAACTGAAATTTCTAGAGAATAAGTATGAATTTATTGATGTTTAAAGAGATATTACATTCAATCATAAAAACATCAATAAAAAATTAAGTTTAGGCTAATCTCTATTTTCTTTGTCTCTTGCTCCTCGAAGACTCAGCAGCTCTCATCCTTCTGGTTTGCTCATCTCTTCATTCAATGTCTTCTAGCTCATATCTAGACTGTGCAGAAGTCATGCCTTGTGAGCCAGACGTTTAACCTTGATGTCTTTGAAGAGGTATTCCCACTGGAGGCTGCTGCAGATACTGATCAGATCGTGGAGGTTGAACATTTGGACTCCTGGAGTTGCCACCCGACGATTGACCAATACGAGTTTACCTTTGCCTTTCCTGCTGCAGAGGTGGTGGTTGAATGTGCGTCTGCCTCAGTCTTCCACCTCTGCCTTTATCTCCTTGCCCAATTTTTTCCCCCTTTATATCATCATCAAGGGTTCGAATATCGTCTGAGAACCGTCTGATTCCGTCTACCAGGGCATGCATTTGAGTTCTTTGTTGAGAAATGTCACTGGTTTGTTCAGCAACTAAAGCCTCAGTGACCCTTCTTTGTTGCTGAAGTATTTTCATGGCATCGTTGTTCTGGGAGATTTGAGCAGCACTGCATTCTTGGAATTGGTTCAAAGCAATATGCAGTGCTGAAATCTGTTCCGCCATCAGCTCATTTTGAGTTTGCCGATTCTTTTGCATTAGCAGCAAGGCTTCTTTCTGCTTCTTGGCCTCGACAAAATGAATAGCATCACTTGCCTTGATGCTTTCAACCATTTCTCTGAAGATCGCCCTTAATGATTTTGGTAGTTTCGTTCCCAAATGTCCTGGAAGAGTCTTGACCGAGTCGAGAATGTTGTCGAATCTATAGTGAAGAGCAAGACAATGTTCTTCAAGGACCTTTTCAGATTCTGACCCTATTTTACTCAATATGGCAGTCAGCTCCTCCTTTGTTGGCATGAGAGCCAATTGATCTAGAATTTGTTGTGTTTCTGGAGGAGGAGGAGTAGCTGTAGTGTGTTCATCTCTCCTTGACAAACTTTCAAAAGTAAGAGTTATGTCAAAGTATTCATTGTTGGAGGATGATGGAATGTCTGCTTGGGTTAGAGGGTTAGGAGTTTGCTGGATAGGCGTAGTGTTTGGCTCAGATGTATGTGTTTGTGTCTCTTTGAGCTGTTCTGGACACTCTACGATTTCTTCTTTGGATTGATCAGTATGCCCGAATCGTAATGTGTCATCTAAGGTTGGTGTTTCACTGATTGAGTTTGCAAGCATTTCCTTGACAACTCGTGTGATGTGCTTAATCATTATTGGATGGTTAATGGGTCGCTTGATGAAGATGAGTTGGTTATGTGGTTCATCAGTCATAGAGTTTTGAGACTCTGTGACTGGAAACTGATTTAGCATTACTTCATTCAGATTCTCTGGTAGCTCCCCCTCAATTTATGCATTTTCTGGCTCCCCCTCAGTTGTAGCATTCTCTTGATTCTGAGCTTCCTGAGTTTCTTCTTCCTGCTACTCAGTAATCTGTTTATCCTTCTCATCAGCCCTTTTTCTGTCCTCTTCCCTTAATACTTCCTCATTGATAAGAATGTATTTCTTGACCAATGTTCTTTTTCTCTTGGGCTTGACTGCATCTTCAGAACTTTCTTCAGCTTCATCCCTGTTTGTCTGTTTGGGCTGAGAGTCTGTTGCAGAATCTTCTTCCATACTAGCAGCCTACCTGGACTCTACGATTGGTGAAGACTCCTCAATTGTAGTAATTGTAAGTTTCCTTGGTCTGTGACTGCGTTTCTTCTTTTTTTGAGTTTCAACACTTCTTTCAGCCATGTCCTCACTTGATTCTCTCTTCTTCTTCTTCTTCTTCTCTTTCAGAGTCTCCTCTGATGCTTGAGCTGCCTCAGGAGTAATAGCTCTTTCAATCATTAAGTCATTAAACTCCATTTCAGCATCAGGGCATGCTTGAAGTGCATCAGTGGTTGGGTCTTGGGGTTCCTCAGCCATTGATACATCTTTATTCATCTTCTTCTTTTCTTTCCTCCTTCTGATCAAGGCTTCAGCATTTTCTTCAGTTACTCCTTCTTCTTCTACCTCCCAGGCTTCCTCCCTTGCAGCAGATAGAATTTCAGATTTTATCTTTACATTTTCTGCCGGGTTTTTTTTTCCAGTTTTGAAATAATTGCTGGGTTATCTTTTGGTTGGGGACAATGGAGACGCCTTCTTCATCTTTAATCTTGTCGTCTAGTGTAGCTTCTAGTATCATGCTGATAAATCTCCCATAAGGCATTTTTGCAGTACTCTTGGTCTTCTTGGAGCTTTCCATCCATTTTCCAAACCATTCCATTAGAAGAGCTCCATAGTTGAGTTGAACTCTGTACCTGATTGCTGTCATGAGCTTCAGTTATTTTTCATTGACAGTATCGTGGCCAGAGCTCTTGCAGCATATGCATTTTCCAACAATTTCAGCAAGAAACTCATATTCTTGGGAAAACTCTTTCTTCTTGTAGCCACTCTTTCCTTCAGTTTTGTTGTGTTTCATCTTCTTTAGGCCTTCATGAAAATCGATTCGGTCCAGTGATGGAAGACCTTCATTGATGAACCCTAGGGCAAGGTTTATGCTTTCTGAGTTGAGTCGAATCTGCTCGCCCTTGACTTTGGTGAGGATGAAGTTTCCTTCAACAATTCCATTTGTATAGAACTCTTTCACCAGCTTCGTGAATACAAGTGTGTCGGTATTTAGGGCATCCTTGAGTCCAGCTTTATTTAGCAAGGAAAGAATTTTGTGCATTTCTGGACTAGCATCTTCAAATTCGTCAAAGCAGAGCTGAAAACCCGAGACAATTCTGGAAGCAGCCATTGATTTAGATTGATTTTCCTGAAATGAATGAACTTGGCTTAGCTTTCTGAAACTTAGGGTTTCGTTTGAGAGGGAGAGAGAGAGAGAAAGATAGTCTTTTGAAATTCAAAGATGAACTGATATATGACAGTTTAAAATAGTTTTAAACACTTCCCTCCATATGTTCAGCGTCGTGGGACACGTGTCAAATTTTGCAGAACTCCACGATTTTAATCCATATGAAAATCTTTGTTCTGCCCTTAGCTCCCCTGAGCTGGAGTGCCCTTGTGAGAAGACTACGAATGTCAAGATCCACTCCACGATTGTTAAGTTCAATTCTTTACTCGCTTCTTGATCATTGACTCTACGACTTTCTGTGATGCCTTCTGAAATGGCAAGCCTTCTAGGTTAAGGTTGCTCAGGAAGGGCCAACCTCTTAGCTTGACACTAAGGATCAGGTTTGTCCCAGAGACGCTTATCAAAAGGGTTACTTGGCTTGTTGTTGCTATCACAGTGAGCCTTTATGTCTTAACTGAATCACTCCACGATCGTGGTTGCTCTTAGCCATCTCTACTATTTTGACTTAGCCTTTACATCTGCAAGGTTAACACCATCTAGAGCATAGAATTTATGGTTGTAAATTTAACATACCTAACTCACTTATTAGTTTATTAAATCTGGATTCATCTAACAGTTTTGTAAACACATCAGCAAGTTGATTTTCAGTAGGAATGTATTGCAAGGATATTGTCCCATTTTGAACATGATCCCTAATAAAATGATATCTTATTTCTATATGCTTGGTCCTAGAATGCATGACAGGATTATTTGTTATTGCTATAGCACTTGTGTTATCACAGTGTATGGGTATAGATTTGAAATCAAACCCATAATCTGCTAGCTGATTCTTCATCCATAGGATTTGAGCACAACAGCTTCCAGCAACAAAATATTCAGTTTCTGCTGTTGAAGTTGATACTGAGTTTTGCTTCTTGCTGAACCAGGACACTAGTCTATTGCCTAGTAGTTGACAAGTGCCACTGGTACTTTTTTTTATCTATTTTTGCATCCTGCAAAGTCAGCATCTGAATATTCTGTCAGTTCAAATGAGGACTCTTTGTGATACCATAGACCCAAATAGGGTGTACCTTTAAGATACCTGAAAATCTTTTTTACAACAGTTAAGTGTGATTCCTTAGGATTAGCTTGAAATCTAGCACATATACATGTTGCAAATATTATATCTGGTCTACTGGCAGTTAAGTAGAGAAGGAAACCTATCATACCTTTGTATTGAGTAATATCAATTCCTTTACCTTTCTCATCTTTGTCAAGCTTAGTTGCTGGAGCAATTGGTGTTTTCATGGGAGTAGCTGATTCCATGCCATATTTCTTGAGTAAGTCTTTAATGTACTTGGCTTAGCTTATGAAAATTCCTTCATCAGTTTGTTTTACATGTAGTCCAAGGAAGAAGTTCAGCTCACCCATCATGCTCATTTCTAACTTGCTCTGCATAAGCTTGGCAAATCTCTTGCACAGATGTTCATCAGTAGAACCAAAGATAATATCATTTACATATATTTGAACTAGTAAGACTTTATCTTTGTGTTTTTTAAGGAATAGTGTAGTGTCTACTCTACCTCTAGTGAATCTTTTTTCAATAAAAAAGTTTGTTAATGTTTCATACCATGCTCTAGGTGCTTGTTTAAGTCCATATAAGGCTTTATCTAATCTATAGACATAATCAGAGAGGGTTGGATTGACAAAACCTGGGGGTTGCTCCACGTAGACTTCTTCTTGAAGTTCACCATTTAGGAATGCACTCTTGACATCCATCTGAAATACTTTGAACTTCATGTGAGCAGCAAATGCAAGGAACATTCTGATAGCTTCAAGTCTGGCCATTTGTGCAAAGGTCTCATCATAGTCTATGCCTTCTTCTTGAGAATAACCTTTGGCCACCAGTCTTGCTTTATTTCTAGTAATCACCCCATCTTCATCCATTTTGTTTCTGAAGACCCATTTGGTGCCGATGACTGGGTGACTCTTTGGTCTTTGAACTAATCTCCAGACTTTGCTTCTTTCAAATTGATTAAGTTCCTCTTGCATGGCTTCAATCCAGCTTGTGTCTAGCATAGCATCTTGAATCTTCTTGGGTTCTATTTGAGATAGAAAACTCAAATAGAAGCATTCATTCTGAGTTGCAGATCTTGTTCTTATTTTGGCAGTTGGATCACCAATAATTAAATCTTGAGTGTGATCTCTTGCCCACCTGTTTCCTGTTGGAACATCAGTTCTGGTGCCTTCTTGTCTGAACTCTTCACGATTGACTTCTGGTTCTTGTTGTTCAGAATCGTCGTTTCGGTTCAGCTCTCTCTACTATTTCTTCTTCGGACACTACGATTCTTTTTTCAGAAACTGCTGTCGTAGTGTTGGGTTCGATCACTTCATTCGTAGTGTCAGTATCGTCAATCGTAGTGTCTGGTGGTGCAGACTTATCCGAGTCTGTTTCATCGAAGATGATGTAGATTGAGACTTCAACACTTAGTGTCTTTTTGTTGAACACTCTATAGGCTTTGCTGTCTGTGGCATAACTAAGGAAGATTCTTTCATCTGACTTAGATTGGAACTTAGTCAGATATTATTTTTCATTGTTGAGAATGTAGCATGAACAGCCGAACACATGGAAGTAACTGACATTTGGCTTTCTTCCTTTCCACAGCTCATAGGGAGTCTTCTTTAGCATAGAGTGTACAAGAGATCTGTTCTGTGTATAGCACGCAGTGTTGATGGCTTCTGCCCAAAAGTATTCAGGCAGATGAGCTGCTGCAAGTAGAGTTCTTCCAGCTTTTATAAATGTTCTGTTCTTCTTTTCAGCTACTCCATTTTGCTGAGGAGTTCGTGGTGCTGAGAAGTTGTGACTGATGCCATTGTCTGCACAGAACTGGTCCATTTCTGAGAAGTCAAACTCTCTGCCATAATCACTCCTTATTACCTTGATAGTCTCTCCTTTTTCATTCATCACCAGCTTGAACATCTTTATCAGTTGGGAGCTTGTCTCATCTTTTGAGTTGAGAAAGAACACCCATGTGTATCTGGTGTAGTCATCCCCCACGACTAGTGAGTATCTCTTCCCTCCTAAGCTCACAGTCAGAATTGGCCCAAAGAGATCCATGTGAAGTAACTGTAGTGGCCTGTCAATTGAGTTGACTGCTTTGCCTTTGAATGAGCTCCTTGTTTGCTTTCCAAGCTGACATGCATTGCATAGTCTTTCTTTGATGAAGTTGAACTTGGGTAATCCTGCTACCAGATCTTTGGAGGCCAGTTTAGACATACTCTTGAAGTTGAGATGAGATAATCTTCTATGCCAAAGCCAACTTATTTCTTCAGTGGCTTTAGCAAGGAAGCATACTGTCTCATCAGTACTGAGATGAGCAAGATTGACAATGTATACATTTCCTTCTCTTGTTCCTGTCAGCTTGATAGAGGATGTCTCCAGATCTCTGACTTGACATTGATTGTTGAGGAAGGTAACTAGATGGCCTTTATCGCAGAGTTGGCTGATGCTAAGAAGATTGTGCTTTAGACCGTCAACATAATCCACTTTGTTGAAGGACACTGCACCATTTCCAACTGAACCATAGCCTCTTGTCTTTCCAAAGTTGTTATCTCCAAAGATAACTGTTGGTCCCTCATTCTCTGTATAATTTGACAGGAGGGCTTTATTTTCGGTCATATGCCTTGAGCAACCACTGTCCAGATACCATGTGGTAGTCGTGGTGCTCATTTCCTGCAAACATATTCAGCTTTCATTTTAGTACCCAGACTAGCACGGGTCCTGTAATGTTAGTACCCTTAGGAACCCAAATCTGCTTGACTTTGGGTCTTCCATGCACAGTATTATAAAAGCATGATGCAATTTTATGACCAACCCTTCCACATGCAAAACATCCAACATAATTTATATTTGTGTGTGTGTGTGTGGATGCTTTCTCCAATTGGATTTGTGTGGATATTTGTTGTCTTTACCCTTAAATTGCATCTTCCTTTTCCATGTAGCCCTAGAGTTCATGTTCTGTGTTGAGTGAGTCTCAACACCACGATTCCTTCAAAGTTGATCGGTGGAGTCAGTTTTTACTCGACTCTACGATTCGTCGAGGTCGGACAGTGGTGACTGAATTACTCTTCACTTTTCTGAACCCTAAGCCAGCATAAGATCCGTAATGTTTAGGAACACGTCTTGGTTCAGAAGAGCAAGGCTGCACTGGTTCATCCTTTTGTGTGGACTTAACGAATGTAATACTTCTATTTAAGTTAGAAACATTACTTACATTAATCTCTTTAGTCTTTCCCACACATGGTTCTGAGGTTGATTCCCCAAACCCTAAGCCTGTTCTATCAGAGACACTTCTCTGATTGGATATTAGGGAATCCATGGATGAAGAAGATCTATTCCATGTAGATCTGACTCTCTCTGTATGGTCAGTTCATTTATCTCTCTTAAGATTTTATTCTCATCTTCAAGTTTAGAGAGAGAGAGTTAGAATTTAGTAGAGCTACTTCCAGCTCTTTCTGAACCTTTTCTTTCTCCTTTTGAAGGTCAGTATAATCTTTAGATAAAACTTTTAGCCACTTCATATATTGATATAGATCAGTTGACATATCACGAATGCCAGTTCTTAAATCATCAATGTCTATATCAGGAGAGTTAAAGTCAAATACCTTGTCTATGACTGCTTCAGCATCTTTCCTGCTTAGTGCATTTTTGGCCATCAGACATAGGTTGACTTTCTGAGGTGCTTCATCATCTTCAGACTCAGTGTTAGTGTCATTGTCTAAATCACTCCATGAACTTCCAGCTACAAGCCCTTTGTCTTTCTTCTTATTCTTTCTGTAGCCTTTGAGCTCCTTTTTTTGATTTGACTTTCTCTTCAGCTCTTCCCTGATAGGCTTGTTGCAGTTGGCAATGAAATTCCCAGGCTTTCTGCAATTATAGCATAGGTCATTGATCTGCTCCTGACTGCTGCTGTTGTTGAACTTCTTAGGTTTGCTGCTTCTGCCTTTGAGCATAAGTCTTTTGAATCTTCAGGCCAGCATTGCAGCTTCATCATCATCAATGTCATCCTCTTCATCAGAGTCAGACTCATCTTCCATATGTGCCCTGGAGATCTCTTCCTTTGCTTTGAGAGCAACTCCTTTGTCCTTCCTTCTTCCTTCTGATAAAGTTTCTGCTCGTTGAGTCAGTTCAAGCTCGTATGTAAGAAGGTTTCTGTAGAGCTGTTGAACTGTCATTTCATGCAGATTCTTTGACTCTCTGATTGCAGTGGTCTTAGCATCCCATCTGCTTGGCAAAGACCTCATGAACTTGATGACTAGATATTTGTTTGGATAGGTCTTTCCATAGGCTCTGAGAGAGTTGAGCAGTGTAGTGAATCTTTCATAAGTGGAAGTGACATTCTCTCCTGAGACATGAGTAAACATCTCATACTGTTGAGTCAGTAGAGATTGCTTGTTTTCTCTGACTTCTTCAGTTCCTTCATGCATGATGAGTAATGCTTCCCAGACTTCCTTTGCAGTTTTGCAGTTAACCACGTTTTCGAACAGACTGTATTCTAAAAACTGGAACAAGATGTTCTTAGCCTTCTTTTCAAGCGGAACATATTTCTTCTCATTTTCAGTCCATTCAGATTTGACCTTGACCACCATGTTGTCTGGATTTTCTGAGTTGGTGCAAGCCTTCTTGGAATATAGGGCCCGTTCAGAATAGTTTCAAATAGATCATCATCTATTGAATCCTGCATCCGAACTTTCCAGTTTGCAAATTTATCTTTGTTGCACATTGGTGGTTTGCTTCCTCCACATGTCTTGGTTTCGCTTATCAGTTGTGCCATAGGATCTTCTCAAGCTTGTATGCTTAGATATGACAACCTGCTCTGATACCAATTGTTAGTTCCCAAAGGCACGTTAGTTATCTAGAAGGGGGTTGAATAGATATTTTAAAATTTCTCAATTTAAAATACTTAGTCAGTATTGATGATATTGACTGCAGCGGAATATATATTTTGTTCCCCTTCAAGATAATGCAGTTAAGGTTGGATAAGCAGTTATAACAGATATAGCAGTTAATGAGAGACAATGAGACACGGGGTTGTAAGTGGTTCAGAGCCAACACGACTCCTAATCCACTCTTCTACTCCAAGAGTAGGAAATCCACTAAGAATATCTTCTTACAACTGGATCACTCAGATCCCTTCAAGGCCAGCAGCCCTGGAACTTCACTTAGTTCACTTTTGAACTCTTTAAGTCCTTTGACTTGGATCTTCTCTTAGTTCACTTCTGAACTCTTCAAGTCCTTTGACTTGGATCTTCACTTAGTTCACTTTTGAACTCTTCAAGTCCTCTGACTTGGTTCCTCACTTAGATCGGCAGTTGATAGTTGAGGTGTGCTACTCAGTTGCAGTTCAGCTTTTGTCTTTCAAAGGACTGAGTAGCGAAGGAAGCTTTCTTTGATATCGTAGTGTTCTTGAGCTTTTTTAATGTATTCTTTCGTTATACGTCTTGCTTGCTTAGTTTGAATCCTTGTCTGATTTTCTTATAAAAGAGCCATTCAAAAATAGCCGTTTTGAATGCTCCCGTTGCTTCATTTAATTCTCCAGACGTTTTCTGTGCAGTGATGCTGACGTCCTACTTTTTTGCTGCTCTGCCGCTTGGCTCACTGACACAGCAGACTATATCTTTCACCTAACACCTGAAAAGGTGTTTTTTGCAGGCTACTTTAGTCCTATCCTTAGCTTCTACAATACGCTTCTTCGATTTGGACTAAGGATGAATATGGAAGTATTGGGACTATCACTTTGTCAACGGCTATAAGCCTTTCTTCATTTGTTGCTCTTTCTCCCATTATTAGGTCTTTAATCTTTGATGTTGACTGGAGGAACACTACGATTATGGTCATTGTGACACAATCGTTGTGTGTTGGCTTTGCATAGCGTGATTCAGACTTCTTCGTAGAGCACACTACGATTTCTCTTAAGCTCTCGATAGACTACAATTCTTTGCTTGCTTGTCTTACAGACTTCACACTTCTGATAACACTCTGCTATTCCTAACTTGGCTCGGCAGATGCTTTTCAACTTTTATGACTCTCAGTGTGGCTTCTAAGGCAAACTACGATTCTTTGATGCTTTCACTTAAGCTCAATGATTCTTGCCTTCGCCTCTGCAGACTTGATTCTTCGGCAGACTTCTAGTTTGTATATCTTCACTCAAGCTCTACGTTTTCTGCCTTAACTTCTGTAGGCTTGAATCTCTTGGCAGACTATGATTCCGATATCTTTGCTTAAGCTCCACGATTCTGCCCTGTCTTTCGAATGCTGTCTTTGACAGACTACGATTCTGTTAAGACTTTAACTTTTACAGCTCAAATAGATAAACCTAACAAGTTTGATCTTTTCTTCTATACATTCATTTACAAAAATGATAAACATTAAGGCTCAGATCAACCTAACACGTTTGATCTATCATTTAAGTCCTTGTACAATGATTCTCTTAAGGACTGTACACTTAAGCATTTATATTTACTTTCAATATCAAATCTGAATATGCAATTCCCAACAATAAGCATATCACTCACTATGAAAGTTATTTAAACTTTTATATCATAAATCAAAATCTTATTTGTTTAACATAGAAATACATTCTTTATTTATAAAGAATAAATAATTCTTTATACATCTGCACAAAAATTAAATATTTGTTTATATAGAAACATATTTGATTCATAGTTTAAAACAACTTATCTGCTGACTCATAAGCATTTTCACTCTAAATATAAAAGTTACATAAACTTTTATAATTGTGCATAAATCACATATTTGTTTATGCATAAGCACTTTAGAGCTAAGCTTAAATTGATATATTTTCTTAAACAAGAAGCATATTCAGACAAGTATAAAAGTTACATAAACTTTTATAACTGAGCTAAATTACTATTTGCTTACACATAAGCATATTACATATATATAAAGGTCATTGAACTTTTATATAATTAATTGATCTTTAATTGCTAGTTGTTTAATTGAGAAGTATCAAACATAAAAGTTACTTAAACTTTTATATATATGCATTGTAAGACCCCAAATTTTATGAATAAGATTTAATTTTCTTTATATATTATTTTGAAATAGTAAGGTGTTGATTTGATAAATGTGATAAGTTATGGATGAAATATGCAAAGTTTACAAAGTAAGCAAGTGATTACAAAATATTCGTTGTGTCGGAGAATATTCGTTTGGTCGAAGAACATTCTTTTTGTCGAAGAATATTCGTACGACGGCGCAGTCATTGGTGGACCCCACAACGGAATGAATGTCGGATATAAAAAGCGACACAAGTAACCTTTTTATAAAAATAACAGCAAAACTGTTACCATTAGAACTGTTGAAATACCCGGTGGTTAAAATACAGTAATACGTGGTGTTGCACAGTAGCACACGGTATTGCACAGTATTTCGAATTATTGATTCTTACGTAGGAATGCACTTACTCAATTATTGTTACAGTAATTACTGTTCAATATTTTATATTATTGATTCAATAGTTGCATAATATTTTATTGGTTCAATATTTGCTACGTTGATATTTCATATCAATAAGTGCTACTTTGCTATTTTATATTATTGATTTAATAATTGTCATTGCACATTATTTCAAATTATCAAATCAAAAATTTATATTATTTGAATAATATTATTAGATAGCATTATTGGCAATGTCTAAGGAAGTTCTGTCTAGTAAAGGAATTGATTAATTGTGCGCTAATAAGGAGAAATCTTTATCGGAAGGCCCCCTCTTTCCTAGGAACGACCTGGTTGTCAATATTGTAGTTCTGTAATATTATTTGTGAATAATTAATTTTTGATATATATGATAAGAAAATATTTATTCAATGTGAATTTAAACGGAGGAATTTTTAACATGTGATATTTGTTGAAAGTTGGTATTTTATCTTATCCGATAAAATAATTCATTCAAATATATTATTATAATATTACATTATAGTAGTATGATGTGATTATATAATAGTATGATTTTTATAATTTGAATGGTAACATTATTATAGTAAATTCACGGTATAAAAGTTAAACGAGGTGAAAGAGTGCAAATTGAATTTGAACTCTGATGATGCAAACAATGATGTCATCGGAGCGATGAGGTAAGCAATTATGTCACAGGATCGACGATGTCATAAATTATGGTGAAAAAACTATTTTACCCTTACTCTGCCGAGCCTATAAATAGAAGCTCATTTCTTCATTATTTCTCACCAATTCACTAAAGCTATAGAGAGAGAAAGTATAGAGAGAATAAGAGAGAAAGAAGAATAGTATTCTGCTATTACACTAGTGCAGTCTTCAAATTTTTAAGGTAAGGGGTATTATTTCTTTCGTATTCATGAAGAGAGTTATTTTCTTTCAATATTCGTAAGGGTTGTTTTTTCATTCTTTATTATTCTGTTAGAATAACCTGTCTACGTGGACTACCGCATGCATGGTAAAATCCTGTTGTTATTCCATTATTTATTATTCTGTGGGAATAACCTGTCTACGCGGACTACTGCATGCCTGGTGAATAACCCTTCGTATTCAGTTGTTATTAAATTATGAAAATAATCTGTCTGAGCGGACTACCGCCTGACGGGTGAAAATCCAATTGCAGTTCGTATATTATTTCATTTCAGATTCCTAACTCTAAACTTACTACGGTAAGTATTGCTTCTAGAATTCCTGAAATGATCAGAAATTCCTTGAGTTTTGCACTTCATCTAATATTATTTCACTGGAATATTGGTCTGAACTTTCTTGTGAAATTTTTATCATTTCATGTCGAGTTACTATTCACGAGTTACTATTCATAGGGTACTATTCACGATAATTTTTTTTTCTTTCCAAATCATCTTTGATTGAATCCAGGTTTTGATCTTCATTCTTGAACTCTGGATAAATTCTCTAATATTTGTCCTTTATCTCACTAGATTCGTTATTCGCATTGTTTTCATCATCCTCAGTCCTAAATGGTGATATAACTGAATATCTTTGGTCTGTAGTGCAAAGATGAATGATTACTTGATAAATATCTTTGGCCTGTAGTGCAAAGATGAATGATTACCTGATGAATATCTTTGTCCCGTAGTGCAAAGATGGACAGGTGTTGAGATGAACATGACCAACTGGTGATACAAATGAATATCTTTGGTCAGTAGCGCAAAAGATGAATATTTGATTCGAGATGCATATTGATTGATGTTACAGGGATAAAATATTGATGATGGACTTTTAAATTATAAAAAATAGTAGACATCATTCTCTACTTAACTCTTCTAATGAATTGTCATTTCCGCTGCAGTTGTTGATCTAAAACTGGTTGTCCATAATATTTTATTTGATTTGTTGAAGACTAACAATAATTTATTTTTCAATATATTAGTTATAATATTCTTTACTAGGCTAGTTGAGCTCACCCTTTTCTTCCATTGTTCTCTTCAAGAAATGAGAATATCGCGGGTACTAGTCGGGGAATGGAGTGATGGTCCGAGTTAGAGCTGTAACGATTGAGATTTTATAATTAATTTTAATATTTATTGAGATAAATAAATATTTTATGTGATTTATTTATTGAGTTAAATAAATAAATTATGTAATTTATGGAGTGATTTAATTAAGTGTTATATACTAATTAAATGAATGTGTAATATTTATTTAATTAATATTAATGTTATGTTATAGTTCTAATTTAATTGAGATAATTGAATTAGATGAATTATGTGGTGAAGTGTTACATGGATTATAATTAGCGAGTAATTATAATTATGTGACAATTTTATGTGATTAATTGATGTTAGATTTTAAATGATTAAATTAGATGATTGATATTTAATTAATTAAAATGTGACATTAAAGTATGTATTAAATAATTTGTTAAAATAAAAGAAAAAAGATTTTAAATGAGTTTAAATAAACAAGGCTTTGCATTTGTTTTAAATCTATTTTATCAAACATGGCCTTAGTAATAATAACCTATTGTTTTAAAATAATGTTGTTTTGGCCAAACAAAGCCTTAAGGCTTTTTGAATTTTGAAACTTATGTAACTGCTAAATTAATTAGGCTAATTAGTATTAGTTAGTACGCGTATTATATTATATTACGTTAGTTCTATACTACGTTAGATTAATCCTAAGTCTAAACTAAGAGCAAAGAAGAAAGAAAAGAGTAGAGGAAAAAGAGAAAGCAGAGAAGAGTTGGAGAAGAAGAGAAGGAAGAAGAAGCTTGTGAAGGCTAGAGTGAATCTTTGTTTTCTTCTCCTATCACCGAAAGGTAATCCATAACCTCTACTTTCATATTTTCAAAACTCAA
Source organism: Panax stipuleanatus (assembly GCA_020205555.1). NCBI lineage: Eukaryota > Viridiplantae > Streptophyta > Magnoliopsida > Apiales > Araliaceae > Panax > Panax stipuleanatus. The sequence continues at coordinate 5,752,881 of CM035117.1, read as the reverse complement.
TTTAAGTTTCATGTTTTATTCTCTGTGAAAACTGAGTTTTCATGTAATAGCATAAACATGGATGATATATATATATAGGTGGTGTTGTTCATGGTGAATTATATGGTTATCAATGATTTTCAGAAATCAAATTACTTTAGAAATATATTTTAACAGAAAATTCATGTTTATATGAGTTCATATGGAATTTCATGAGTTTATATATTATGGGTGATTTTACATTGAGAAATTGGTATATGTTAGTATGTTGTTTAGAAATTTTATATGATACTACCTTGAATCATGAGAATAAAGCATGTGTTATAAGTTGAATTGCTTAAGAATTTGATTACAGTGACTTATTTTGGAAAATATATGAGTTTTCATGAAAATGACCAAATTGGATTTTTAAAACTTGTGATTATCATTGTTTAAATGATTTTGTGTTGTGGAAGCATGTTATATATATGTATAATTGCATAGGTATGATTTACAATGTTTAAGTTACTGTAAATATCCATTTGTTGGCTTGTATGGGTTAATCGGTGAAGCAGAGTAACGTGGCTGTCTGCGTCTGGCCGAGTTGTTGCGCCGGCAGCAAGGCCAAGAGCAGCGCAGCTGCGCCACTTGTCCTTCCCAGATTCTTACCCTGCGCAGCTGCGCCGGTGCCAAGGCCTGTGGCTGCGCAGCTGCGCCGTGCACAATGCAGTGGCAATGAGTTTTAGTCAATTGTGCAGTGTGTTGTTATGTTTCCATTACATTATTGCTAAGATAATAAGCATGTATTTAGCTGCTATAACATGTTAGAGTTTATGCCCTAGAGGCTAATTCTTTGATGTAATTGCTTAAACATTTTTGATATTATATTTGATTGAATAAATGAATTATTTTATTATGGTTTTATTTACTGCGTTATATAAATGTTAACATAATAAAAGTCCTTAGAATAGTGATACAAATTATATGGCTTCAAGTATGTGACTTGAACATGAGATCATATAGTTACAATTAGTATCATTACTCTTAAATGTCCCTAGTCGAGTGTCATTGTTAATGGGACAACAATAATACATTGAGACTAGTATGTGGATTGACTGATGGCCAAATCTCATTGGTCATAAATATATGAGATATTGAGTCAATGCATAGGTACATGTTAGAGAACAATGTACTGGGCAGACCCACCATGAGAATTCTACGTGGAGCATTATGCAAAGTGTCATAAGCAATTCTCATAGTGACAATGATGTAATGATCCTCCGACCTGAAATCACTATATTACTACACGAGAATTTATGTACTTTGATATCATCAAAGGCCACCTTTAATAGATGGACGATAAAGGTGATTATTGGGTACATCATGAATCGTGTGAGGAATATGAGTGATCTAGATGGAATTTAACCCTCCAATATATTAGGGGTGATATCCATAGGCCTCTTGATTGAGTAGGACTATGAAATGCATGACCATGCTCAAATAGTGATTTGTTTCATATAGTCTACTCATCGATCAAGAAAACTCAGATTAAATTATGAAGAGGATGACACATTCCATGCCTCGAGTTTAATCTAGGATGTCAAGGTTAAAAGGATTAAATTACATTGAAACATTGGTCACGAAAAGGTTGTATCGAATCACCGATCTTATTATTATTTGGGTAGCAGTGATGCATTACTAGATGCCGCTCACTGTTTATAATTTTATAATATGATTTTAAAATTATTGCCAACATAATAATAACCTATAGGGTCACACACTTAGAACGTAATTAAAAGGGAATTAATTTAAATTGTATGGATTTAAATATATCAATATGATTGATAGTATTTAAATTATGAATTTAAATTAATAGGATAATTTGTATATATATATATATATATGTATATTAATTAAGTAAGACTTAATTAAGATATAATATATATATATATATATATATAAATTCGGATTTTATATTTCTAATTGGATTAGGTTTTGGTTAATTCCTTTAACTGCTATATATATATGATATATCAGCCGTCTAAGGTATTATCGATATCAAAACCCTAGCCGCTCTTAGAGAGAGACTAGAGAGAAAAATTTCAAAAAGTCCAGATCTTTGGCGGCTAGTACCGCAGCTTTCCTTGCTGCAGATCGTGTGACGATTCGCGGGACGTTCGTGTGGATACCTTAGAGGCGCAGTTCCGTTGGATTGCGTTGAGGATTCGAAGCAGTTCCAGAATCTCCATCGTCTCCTTTCAGGCTTGAATATTCAAGTAAAACATATCTTAACCTCTGAATTAATATGTTTTCGCATGGATCCTGTTTTAGGGTTTCGAAAATTTTTAATTTCCGCTGCGTTTATGTGCCGAAAACCCCTACAACGTGGCTGTCTGCGTCTGGCCGAGTTGCTGCGCCGGCAGCAAGGCCAAGAGCAGCGCAGCTGCACCACTTGTCCTTCCCAGATCCTTACCCTGCGCAGCTGCGCCGGTGCCAAGGCCTGTGGCTGCGCAGCTGCGCCGTGCACAATGCAGTGGCAGTGAGTTTTAGTCAATTGTGCAGGTGTGTTGTTATGTTTCCATTACATTATTGCTAAGATAATGAGCACGTATTTAGCTGCTATAACATATGTTAACATGAAGTTGATAATTTCATAATTAATTATAATTTGTGTAATTAAATGCATGATGTGGTTTAATTGATTATAATTATTATAATTTGTTTATAATTATAATTTAAGTAATTATAATTTGATTAAGTGTTTGAATTATAATTGTTTAATTATAATTTAGTTAAATACATAATTGATTTAATTAACTATGTGATAGTTAATTATTATTATTAGAGTGAGTTAACCATGAGGGTTAACCACTTATGTCAATTAGTTACGTGTTAACTAATTTAGGTTATTGTGATTAAATATATATGTGTAGAAAGTATTAAAGTACGTGAATTGTGTTAAGTAGCTTGCGCTTGAGGCAAGTCTTCTAAACCCTAAACTCGTTAATTTTATGTAAGTTTTCTGTACCCTAAACTTGTTGATTATATACAAATTCTTGAATTCATATATTCATTGTTGAGAATGTCCTTTCTATTTCTGTATTAGACAATTGTTTATTTAATTGAAATGATCTTAACTTATTATTCAAGTAAGATCCAGTTATTATTTTAAATGCTTTAAGTTAATTCTAAAGCATATGTTAATTCATAATTCTTTTATTTATAAATTATTGGAAGTTGATTCAACTAATCCTTAGTTGATGAACGTGAATTCTAAATTACCCTTGTAAGCTTATCCAAACCAAACTTTCTTTGGTGCGGACTTGAATTCAAATTACTGAGTTGAACAACCCTATTTACTAGGGGAGGTTACTACGTATAGTGTTAAAATGTTTGTGCACAATACATGGTACGAAGGGCTGATCCCCCTAAGTACGAGTTAAGGTCCATAGTCTTATTGACTGTTAAAGGTTTAAATAGAAATATTTATAACCTAGGACAAGAGTTCAAAGGTCTTATGACACTCAGATAAATTCTATATTCTAATTTTAATGTTGACAGAGAATTATTATTCAATTCTTTATTGTTGAAGTAAGCTAAGTTATTTAGATTCTTTTTAAAGAATTCCTTTCATGTGTATATTATTGTTAAACTCCAGTGAGCTGTGGTTTGCTCACTCTTGCATTAAATACCAATTTCAGTTAAGGTTGATAACGCTGATGCTCCGTCTACAAGTAAGGGCAAGGGAAAGCAAAGCAAGTGAAGACTTTTTTTTATTTAATTGAGAATGATTGTAATAATTGAATGTTATGTTTTATTTCCGCACTTTATTATATTCATATCAAGGTTAGAGTAACCCTGGGATTGATGTTGAGAAGGTTGTAACCCTTGTTTTAAGGGAGATTTTATTAATAGTTGAATAAAGGTTGTAATTTATTTTAAGATATATTGGGTAGATGTTTGTTATAGTTAGAAAGTGAACACCAAATCATGTGAAAACGAAGTACCCGGATTTGGGGGTGTCACAAGAGCTATAGAAGTCCTCACTATTTTTTTAAAAAATAGTGTGATAATAAATGTAATGAGGACTTAGTTTGAATGTTAATATTTTTTACATGTCTGTATTGACACTCACAGTTGTGTGGTCATATTTTGCACGACTGTTTGATATGAAAGATTATATTTGGATTCTGTACCATGTATTTAGCGACTCAGAATAGGTTTAGTATTGAACCTATTTTGGGGGCGTCACAGTTGGTATCAGAGCTTAGAGATATGATCTGTGACGGAGATCTGGGAATAGAACTAGGAGGCGAGAGACGAGTAAAACTTTCGCTAGTGTGTCCTACCTAAGCTTAATTATTATTGGTCGCTTGGAATATAGGGTTAATATGTGATATGTTAATTTATTTGATTAACCCTTGTTTTGTGGCAGTATTTGAGAATGGCAGCTGAAAATGTAAACAATGGAGTGAATGAGACCGTTGAGACACCTTTAATCACCAACGAGGAGAACGTGCAACAGGAAGGCTATATTCGTCCTGTAAATAACCCTACCGAAGAAATGATAAATTATGGGATGTTTAGAAGCTTTTTGCAGTTCATGCAAAACCAGACGAGTGAGACTCGTGTTCATAATACAGGTGAAAATAACAACTCGCAGCTTGTAACTGCCAAGCAGTTTAAAGAGTTGGGACCACCAGAGTTTCAGGGAAAGCCAGATCCAATCAAAGCGAAAAATTGGATTAAGTAAATTACCAAGATATTTGATGTCTTGGGATGCACGGAGGAACATAAGGTTCCATTTGCCACCTTTATGTTCCGTGGAGAAGCAGATTACTGGTGGAAATCTGTAAAGCGTACCCAGCCTGCCGCACTCAAGATGTCTTAGGGGGCGTTCCAGAAACTGTTCAATGACAAGTACTTTCCAGAAAGTATTCGTCACATGAAAGAGGTAGAGTTTATTAGACTGGAACAGAATAACATGACTGTGTCCCAGTACGAGGCTAAGTTCGCGAAGTTATTCCGGTTTGCACCTCATTTGGTGGAGAATAAGGAACGTATGACGCGGATGTTTCTGAGAGGTTTGAAACCCGAGATTCGTCAATACCTCATTTCTCATAATTTTTCTCTATATTCGGATGTAGTGAACAGGGCCCAGTTATTAGAACGAGATAATGATTATGTTCAACCAAGGGACAACAACCAAGGTCGTACTAGTGGCAGCAGTCAACGAAAAAATGACAACCAGTAGGGAGGAAAGTATCATGCTAGAAGCGATAACCACTCCGGTGGTAATCGTGGCCATGATAATAGAAGAAGTGAGTCGGGGGGAGATTTTAAGAAGAGAAGGTACAACAATGAGAACGTGAAAGCATCAACAGCAGCACCAACATCAACTGTTTCTAGGGGAGAAGAACGACTGTCGGTCGTATGCTATAAATGCGGGCAAGAGGGACACATCAGCCCCAACTGCACAAAACAATCTAAGGTGTGTTATAACTGTGGAAATGAAGGGCTCATAGCTCGAGTGTGTCTTGTAGCGAAACCAAGTTCAGCAGGGATGGTGACTCCAAAGGCTATCCCTGACAAGTCAAAGTCAGTGGTTCCTGGAAGAGCTTTTGTCGTGACTGCCCAACAAGCAAGGAACCCGAACGAGGTTATTACAGGTAAGCTAATAATAAACTCTTGTGAAGTTTACACTTTATTAGATACCGGTGCTACTCATTCTTTTATTTCACCTGCTTGTGCGCAACGTTTGAACTTGACACCTGGAAATTAGACTTTGACTTATCTGTTGAAACTCCGTTGGGAGAAACCTTCGTTACATCTACAGTTTACAAATCTTGCTCTATTCAAATTGGTACCCTCACCCTACCTGTTGATTTTATATTTTTGAAAATACTTGCATTTGATGTGATTTTAGAAATTGACTGGTTGACCACTTATCATGCCAAAATTGATTGTTTTTGTAAAGTTGTTAGTTTTCATAATTCTAACCAACCTATTGTACGAATTCAAACAACCAAACCACTAAAATCAATCAATGTTATTTCAAGTCATAAAGCTATTCGTTTATTGAAAAACGGATATCAAGCTTTCTTAGCCTATGTCACTGATCTAAACCAGAATACGTCAGGTTTGAAATGATATTTTTGTTGTTAATGAGTTTCCTGATGTATTTCCCGAAAAACTTCCCGGTCTACCCCCGGAACGTGAAGTTGAATTCTTTATTGACCTTGAACCCGGTACGAAACCCATTTCTAAAATCCCATATCGAATGGCTCCTATTGAACTTCAGGAGTTAAAGGTCCAACTACACGAGTTGTTAGACATCGATTTTATACGTCCTAGTACATCTTCTTGGGGTGCTCCTGTTTTATTCGTAAAGAAGAAAGACGAGAGTATGCGACTTTGTATTGATTATCGGGAGTTGAGCCATGTCACCATTAAGAATAGGTATCCGTTACCTCGTATTGATAACCTGTTCGACCAGTTGCAAGGTGCACAATTCTTTTCAAAGATCGATCTTCGTTCTGGATATCATCAACTGAAGATTAAAACTGAAGATATTCCGAAGACTGCTTTCAGAACTCGATACGGGCATTATGAATTCTTAGTCATGTCTTTTGGATTGACTAATGCTCCTGCTGTTTTTATGGATATGATGAATCGTGTATTCAAGAAATATTTAGATCAGTTTGTGGTTGTCTTTATTGATGACATCCTCATATATTCCAAAAGCAGTGAAGATCATGAGCACCACTTGAAGCTGGTACTTCAAAGGCTTCGTGAAAACAAGCTATATGCCAAGCTGAAGAAATGCGAGTTCTGGCTTGAGGAGGTAGCATTCCTTGGGCACGTAGTATCAAAACGTGAAGTATCTGTGGACCCGGCGAAGATTGAAGCAATACAAAGTTGGGAGCAACTGAAGTCGGTGACCGAAGTACGTAGCTTTCTGGGCTTAGCTGGCTTATTATCGGAGATTCGTGGAAGGATTTTCTCGAATCGTTACTCCATTAACTCAGCTGACTCGGAAAGATACAAAATTCGTATGGAACGAGAAATGCGAGAAGAGCTTTCAAGAGCTCAAGAAGAGACTCATTTTGGTACCTGTTCTGACGATACCATCTAGTTCGGATGGATTTGTCATTTACAGCGATGCTTCGGGCAAAGAGTTAGGATGTGTTCTCATATAACATGGGAAAGTCATAGCCTATGCCTCGCGACAACTTAAGGAATATGAGAGGAATTATCCTACACATGATCTAGAGTTGGTAGCAGTCGTTTTCGCGTTGAAGATATGGAGACACTACCTGTATGGGGAGAAAGTGAAGATCTATACGGATCATAAGAGCCTCAAGTATTTCTTCACCCAGAAGAAACTTAACATGCGGCAACGACGTTGGCTTGAGCTGTTGAAAGATTACGACCATACCATCCTGGTAAAGCGAACGTGATAGCTGACGCATTGAGTAGAAGATCATATGCGGGAACGAATGCAATACTTTCAAGGCCTATTTTGTGTGATTTACAAAAGATGGAGATAGAGTTCAAGACTCCGGGGACCCATGCGATGATGTCAAGTATACGCGTAGAACCAACTTTGATTGATAAAGTTAAAGCTGCTCAAGCTACAGACCCAGAGCTGATGAATATGAGGAAGAAGGTGCAAGAAGGTGCTATTCCAGAAGCAAGGATTGATGAAGAAGGAATACTTCGAGTCAACTCCAGACTTTGTGTTCCTGACGATTCTGATTTGAAGTATAGAATCATGATGGATGCACACAACACACCGTTTGTAATCCATCCTGGGAGTACTAAAATGTATCGTGATCTTCGACATACATTTTGGTGGAGCAACATGAAGAGAGAGATCGCGGAGTTTATCTCGAGGTGTTTAACGTGTCAACATGTCAAGGCGGAGCATTCAAGTGCCAAAGGGTCCATTACAACCACTTGAGATTCCAAAGTGGAAGTGGAAACACATTACCATGGATTTCGTTACGGGTATTCCCAAGGTTTCTCAAGGCATAGATGCGATTTGGGTTATTGTTGATAGATTAACCAAGTCTGCTCATTTCTTGTCGATACGAGAGACTTATTCCCTTGAACGTCTTGCTCGTATGTACGTGAATGAAATTGTGAGATTGCATGGTATGTTAGTATCCATAGTTTTGGATCGTGAACCAAGATTCACTTCATGATTTTGGGTCAGCTTGCAGAAAGCTATGGGCACGGATTTACGATTCAATTAGGCATATCATCCACAAACGGACGGGCAATCGGAAAGGACTATCCAAACTCTTGAAGATCTATTGAGACTCTATGTTCTAGACTTCAAAGGGAGTTGGGATAAGTACTTACCATTGGTGGAATTCTCCTACAACAACAGTTATCATGCAAGTATAGGCATGGCCCCATTCGAGGCGTTGTATGAACGAAAATGTCGTTCTCCAGTATGCTGGGACGAGGTGGGTGAAGCAACATTGTTGGGACCGGAGTTAGTACGTATGACTACGAAAAAGATTCAAATGATCCGACAACGTATACAAACTGAACAAGATCAACAAAAGAGTTATGCTGATCTTCATCGAAGGGGCGTGTAGTTTAATGTCGGAGATCATGTATTATTACGTGTTGCTCCATGAAAAGGAGTTACGAGATTCGAAAAGAGAGGAAAGCTCAACCCACGATTCATTGGTCCATTTGAAATCCTTGATCGAGTAGGAAATGTGGCCTATAGACTCACCTTACCTCCAAGCATGTCTCGTGTTCATAACGTTTTTCACATATATTTTCTTCGTAAGTATGTGAAAGATCCAAACCACATTATTGAGTTAGAACCAGACGAGATAGCCGAAGATTTGACAAACGAGTAGGTACCTGTCAAGATCTTGGATAGGAAAGAACATATCCTACGCTCAAAGGTTATACCTCAAGTTAAAGTTTTGTGGAGGAATCATGATATCGAGGAAATGACCTGGGAGTTAGAATCGGAAATGAAAATGAAATATCCTCACCTTTTTGACATACCATACGTCAATTTCGAGGACGAAATTTCATAAGGAGGGGAGGTTGTAAGACCCCAAATTTTATGAATAAGATTTAATTTTCTTTATATATTATTTTGAAATAGTAAGGTGTCGATTTGATAAATGTGATAAATTATGGGTGAAATGTGCAAAGTTTACAAAGTAAGCAAGTGGTTATAAAATATTCGTTGTGTCGGGAAATATTCGTTTGGTCGAGGAATATTCTTTTTGTCGGAGAATATTCGTACGACGGCGCAGTCATTGGTCGATCCCACAACGGAATGAATGTCGGATATAGAAAGCGACAGAAGTAACCTTTTTATAAAAATAACGGCAAAACTGCTACCGTTAGAACTGTTGAAATACCCGGTGGTTAAAATATAGTAATACGTAGTGGTGCCCAGTAGCACACGATATTGCACAGTATTTCGAATTATTAATTCTTACGTAGGAAGGCACTTACTCAATTATTGTTACAGTAATTACTGTTCAATATTTTATATTATTGATTCAATAATTGCATAATATTTTATTGGTTCAATATTTGCTACGTTGATATTTCATATCAATAAGTGCTACTTTGCTATTTTATATTATTGATTCAATAATTGTTATTGCACGTTATTTCAAATTATCAAATCAATAATTTATATTATTTGAATAATATTATTAGATAGCATTATTGGCAATGTCTAAAGAAGTTCTGTCTAGGAAAGGAGTTGATTAATTGCGCGCCAGTAAGGAGAAATCCTTATCGGAAGGCCCCCTCTTTCCTGGGAACGACTTGGTTGTCAATATTGTAGTTCTGTAATATTATTTGTGAATAATTAATTTTTGATATATAGGATAAGAAAATATTTATTCAATGTGAATTTAAATGGAGGAAGTTTTAACATGTGATATTTGTTCAAAGTTGGTATTTTATCTTGTCCGATAAATAATTCATTCAAATATATTATTATAATATTACATTATAGTAGTATGATGTGATTATATAATAGTATGATTTTTATAATTTGAATGGTAACATTATTATAGTAAATTCATGGTATAAAAGTTAAACGAGGTGGAAGAGTGCAAATTGAATTTGAACTCTGATCATGCAAACAATGATGTCATCGGAGCGATGAGGTAAGCAATTATGTCACAGGATCGACGATGTCATAAATTATGGTGAAAAAACTATTTTACCCTTACTCTGCCAAGCCTATAAATAGAAGCTCATTTCTTCATTATTTCTCACCAATTCACTAAAGCTATAGAGAGAGAAAGTATAGAGAGAATAAGAGAGAAAGAAGAAGAGTATTATGCTATTACACTAGTGCAGTCTCCAAATTTTTAAGGTAAGGGGTATTATTTCTTTCGTATTCATGATGAGAGTTATTTTCTTTCAATATTCGTAAGGGTTGTTATTCCATTCTTTATTATTCTGTTGGAATAACCTGTCTACTTGGACTACCGCATGCATGGTGAAATCCTGTTGTTATTCCATTATTTATTATTCTGTGGGAATAACCTGTCTACGCGGACTATCGCATGCCTGGTGAATAACCCTTCGTATTTAGTTGTTATTAAATTATGAAAATAATATGTCTGAGCGGACTACCGCCTGACGGGTGAAAATCCAATTGCAGTTCGTATATTGTTTCATTTCAGATTCCTAACTCTAAACTTACTATGGTAAGTATTGCTTATAGAATTCCTGAAATGATCAGAGATTCCTTGAGTTTTGCGCTTCATCTAATATTATTTCACTGGAATATTAGTCTGAACTTTCTTGTGAAATTTTTATCATTTTATGTCGAGTTACTATTCATGAGTTACTATTTATGGGGTACTATTCACGGTAAAAAAAATTCCCTTTCCAAATCATCTTTGATTGAATCCAGGTTTTGATCTTCATTCTTGAACTCTGGATAAATTCTCTAATATTTGTCCTTTATCTCACTAGATTCGTTATTCGCATTATTTTCATTATCCTCAGTCCTAAATAGTGATATAACTAAATATCTTTGGTCTGTAGTGCAAAGATGAATGATTACTTGATGAATATCTTTGGCCTGTAGTGCAAAGATGAATGATTACCTGATGAATATATTTGGCCCGTAGTGCAAAGATGGACAGGTGTTGAGATGAACATGACCAACTGGTGATACAAATGAATATCTTTGGTCGTAGTGTAAAAGATGAATATTTGATTCGAGATGAATATTGATTGATGTTACAGGGATAAAATATTGATGATGGACTTTTAAATTATAGAAGATAGTAGACATCATTATCTACTTAACTCTTCTAATGAATTGTCATTTCCGCTGCTGTTGTTGATCTAAAACTGGTTGTCCATAATATTTTATTTGATTTGTTGAAGACTAACAATAATTTATTTTTCAATATATTAGTTATAATATTCTTTACTGGGCTAGTTGAGCTCACCCTTTTCTTCCATTGTTCTCTTCAAGAAATGAGAATATCGCGGGTACTAGTCGGGGAATGGAGTGATGGTCCGAGTTAGAGCTATAGAAGTCCTCACTATTTTTAAAAAATAGTGTGATAATAAATGTAATGAGGACTTAGTTTGAATGCTAATATTTTTTACTTGTCTGTATTGACACTCACAGTTGTGTGGTCGTATTTTGCACGACCGTTTGATATGAAAGATTGTATTTGAATTCTGTACCATGTATTTGGCGACTCAAAATGGGTTGAGTATTGAACCTATTTTTGGGCGTCACATGCACTGAATTAATTATATCTGTTTATCTTAAAAGCATTTTTCTGTCAAAATTTTTGTAAAAGAAAAAATTGGTATAGTTAGTTTGTTTTATGTACGTGTGAGAAAGACGAGTAATTGTTCAACCAATACCAGAATCTTAGAGAGGTCAGCTGGGAGTTGGGTCTCTAGTGTACTTGTGAGGTGAGGAAGAGATTGTCGTTTCAAGAACAAATCATAAAATAAAACTGAACTCAAAATAAATGTACAACTAAGCTTGAGAAGGGAGCTGAGAGTTTGTTGTCCAATATAATTAGTTATGAGTATTTAAAAGTTTATCTATAAAACTTTGTAAAAGTTTCTACGCCTATTGAAGGATTATTTATTACTGGAAGTAAATAGGATCTCAAATTCTGGAGAGAAGCTTGAGACTGAACGTAGCAACATACCCGAGATGTATGTTGTGAACCAGACAGATTTTTGTGCATTGTATGATTGCATTTTTACTATTTTACAAATTAATTTCTAACACTGAAAATTAATTAATATAAAATTAAAAAATACCTAAGATAATTTTTAATATGTAATAATCTATTCACCCACATTTTAGATTATTATTGGACTTTCATGTTTTACTATAAAGCTTTGTTATTTTAGCACAATGTTTGTTTGTAATAATGTGGTCCTCTTTGTTGAGTTGTGATCATCTATATATATATATTTTTTAAAATGTGCACTCTTTTATGGTTGTAATTAATGCAGATGGTGATCTTTTGAAGGCTTTATTTGTAATGAAAATTTGTTATTGGGGAGAATTTAAAAACAATAGATATGTAGGTGGGGTACATAAATATGTAGACTTTTTAAAAATAAACCTCCTAACTATGTCAGACTTTGAGGATATGGCTATGGAAATAAATTTTCATGGAATATTAACATTTCATCATTGGTATGAATAGAGAAGTTTAAGGGAAATCATAATTGATAACGACATTAAGAACACAAGTCCTTATTTGTCCATTCATAGAGTAGTAACAATCATCTTTTTACCAAGCAAAGTTTTAAAAACAAAATACAGTTGTGAAGATATCAATTCGTAATCAAGTAGTATATTAGACAATTTAATTGGGCGGAATGATAAAAAGGAACAACATGGTTATTTTTCAATACTTGAATGAATTGATTGACTATTCCTAAACTTTGAGGGTCATATTGATTTTCGTCCAAAATTAGGAGAACAATTTTATCATTAGCCTATATATGTAAATCCATTAAAGCACTTTAGGTTTGACCAAAATCACACATAATTGACTAAAGTCATCAAACTTATACATAATCGCCTAGCATTTTGAGAATAATTGCACCATTGCTTTTCGTCTAAACTATACTTTAAAAATATTTAATAACTATTATGCCTTTAATTATATCTTTCTTTTTTCTCTTTTTTCCCACCATTTCTCTATATACTCAAGAACTTTTGACGTTATATTTCATGTGAATCCAATAAATAATTGGAATAATATTTCAATAAAATCTTACTTGTATGTCCCAATATAAATTTGTGTATGTAATAAGATGAAAATAATAGTTGATCTATTTATGTGTAATTTGTGCATTTGCATAGTCACATTTTTGATCTTTTTGAATGAATTGACCTTTGGTTTTTGCTTATGTATGTGTTTGTTTTATATGCATACATATGGCTTATTTAGAGAAGATGAAATGAGACCACAATTGGTCGAAAATTTAAGAATGGAACAAGAGTTTTCTTAATAATACTTTTAATATCTTAATTTTTGAGTGTTTTTCACATGATTTTATAATGTGTGTATATGTAATTTTTTAGATTTTAAGTAGTTATGTAGAATTTTGAACAAATCTTAGGTGTTTAAGTACATTGGACTTCCCGAAGATTTTTTCCCCTATAATTATAAATGAATCATGCCATTTAAATTAAATATAATACAAATAAAGTATATAATGTTTTTTTTCATTCCAAAATAAAAATTTAGTACTTTTTAAAGTTGAGCAGTGTACAATTTGTATACATATTAAGAAAAATAAAAATAGATGAAAGAGAATAAAAAAATTTCACATTTATCCTTAGTAAGTCCACAAAATTATATAAAGTGATCATTACCTCTCTTTTTTTAAACTAATAGATTTCATTAAATGATATAAGTATTTACTTTTCACTTTATGTACTTTATCTTATTTTTTTGAGGGACATTTTTTTTTTACCGTTAGTCATCGTTTTGAATTTTACATTTAATCATCATTTTGAGGACGGATGGAGTAGTTTTTATAGTTATATTATTTAAAATTAAATAAATATACATATTAATTCTAAATTTTATTTTTATAAATAATTTAAAAAATTAATATTATTTTTTTATACTAATTTTAAAACGAAGATAATATTTTTCTTAACATATTGAATCACACAAAATATATATCGAAAATAAAAGGGAAAGGGCAAAAGAGAACAAATTTCAGGTAGCCGGGAAGATATACATTGATACGTGGCTGCCCGCTTATAATTTGGCACGAAATTTTTGAAACCCCAAAATCAGCCCGCCCTTACCCAAAATTGCCCAAATTTGGAATCTGCTGCCGTCAGATACTCTCTCTCCCTCCCCCCCCCTCTCTCTTCCGATTACACTCTCCGACGCTTCCAAACCCTCACAACTCTCTGTTAAAGACGTTGTAAACAGAAAACCCACTCAATTGATCACAATTTACGCCCCAATTTTAATCCGTCACCATCTCTCCGGTTACAAATATAGTATCACGAATCACTAGGGTTTCTTGATTACCAAATCTAGGGTTTGTTTCACCTATCTCAATCCCGCCCCAAACACATCAATTAAACAAATACAAGTCTTTGTTCTTGATTATTATACTTTTTTATGGCGTCCGATAATGAAACCCTAGAGGAGAAGAAACAAGAAGACATAGCTAATGTCGTAGAAGATACAGCCGAATTGAAAGTGGAAAACGAAGCCAAGAACAACAACAGCGAAGACGAAGAAGAAGAGAAAGCACAAGAAGATTTAGAAATGGTACACAAGGAAGAAGAAGTTTCGGAAGAAAAAGAAAAACCAGAGGAAAATAGTGAAAAGGAGAGTAAACAAGAACTGAAGACCAGAAAGAAATCAAAAAGAGTGCGAGAGGAAACCCCAGAAAAAAGTGAATCAAAGAAATCGGCATCAAAAGGATCAAAAAAAGCTAAAGGCAAATCAAACTCGAAAGAGCCCCCGGTTTCTCCGATTGAGAGACCTACTAGAGAGAGAAAAACAGTTGAGAGGTACACTGAAACTTCGGCTGGGAGAGGTTCTGCCAGTAAGCAGTTGTCAATTGAGAAGGTATTACTTAACCTTTCTAATAATCTTCAACAATACATTATTAACTGTTCTTATTAAAGGTTATGTGTGAATGCAGGGTAAAGGCACTCAGCTAAAGGATATCCCAAATGGTATGTTTAGTTGAATTCTTTAGAATTTTTGCAAGGATGCTACATATCTTGATTTTTTGCATCATCTTTATAATGACACTAGTGATTATATTTATTTATTGTTTTTAGTGTTTGTTTTGCATTATAATTGTTAGGTTCATGTATTACTTGCTGATTTGAGGGGCACATGTGGCTTCTTAATACTTGTGTAGTAGTCTTTCTTATTTCATTCTTTGAGTTATTTTCATAATGATGCTACAATGCTCTAACTTCTCTCATGTCACTGAAAGAGTGCTCTTAGAAGTCCGGATGCCTGTTGTTATCAGAGTAAAAAAGAAAAATGACTCAGAACACTTGTCAAAAAATCAAGTAGAACATTTCTGTTACCTCCGGCTTTTGTGGTTCTTGCAATTAAAACTGGAAATGTAAGAGGGGTTATTGATGTATAGCATTCGTGTATTTTACTTTTCCATTGTTCCTCTTTTGAGTCTATAATATTAGGAGTTCCCTACAGTGTTTATATAGTAGAATAGTAATTTCTAATGTTATTTATTTTCTTTTAAGAAGTGCTTAAAAGCTTAACTGACTAGTCAAGCTTTAACAGTCTTGTTGCTTTGAGTATTCAGTGTTTCTGGTGCAGCCTTACATTGCGAAGTGGTGTGTGGTCGAAATGATTCCTCGTCACACAAATAAAAACAAAAATATAACTGTCTTACTGAACCACTGCATTCTTGTGTTGAATTCTGTGATACGATTTGTACCTATCTCCGATGTGAGCTTGCTCATGCTTTATTCTACCAAGTGCCTTGTTTATCTTTGATAAAGTGATGAGAATGCATTTGCTTTTCTTAGTAGATGCATTTTTCATTCTGCTGAATTTTCTGACCGAGGATAGCAACTCATAATTTTATAATGCTAAATAGATATTCATCCCTGTGCAATGCTACATAGCTCATACTTGTATGGTCCTTGTAAACTGTCCTCTCAGAAAGATTTAAGTTTTAAAATATTTTCGAGACCTCAAAGCTTCTGCCCATGAAGTCTTTCAGTTATATTGATTTAGCTCTATCTGGCTTTCTTGTCCGAGTAGATTTGAGTTGTTTTTAGTCTGATATTGTTAAACTATTTCAGTGGCTTTTAAGTTGTCCAAGAGAAAGCCTGATGATAACCTGCAACTACTTCATGGCATTCTTTTTGGGAAGAGAGCAAAGGTGATCTTTTATGCAATGCATCAGGTTTTCATCATTGGGCCAATTAATTTTCGTAGTTTTGCTGATTAGAATGTTAGTAGACAAAATTTTCATACAGAACTACTGTATAAGATGTATGCATTATCAATGTATCAAATTATTCTAAAATTCGGTTGGCTCAAGATAATCGTGTTAGATGTTCACGATTAGCTTATTTTTACAGGTGTACACTTTGAAGAAGAACATAGGCTTGTTTTCTGGCTATGTGTGGGTTGAAAATGAGGTATGTTCCATAAAAGTTCTATTTGCTCAGAACTAATCATTTTGATTATGTGGTTTTGCATCTATTTGTGGCGCCTTTGGAACAACTGGATATTTTGAAGGCTTTGAAAAACCCCTTGTGCATATTCAGTTTCTTTTTCTAAGTCTACATGTCGTGTTTCAGGCCTGATTGTATGTTTTGTGTACTTGGGGAATTTGCTTTAGAAGTCTAGTGTATCTCTTTCTGGGAGGCTTGTTTTGTGTAGGGTAGGGTTTGGCATATGTGGGCATAAGTGTCACTTTTATTTCTTCTATGCTTTGTATACCATGTGACTTGGGTTTGCCCTTTTATTCGGCTTTTAATGGTTTTTATCGTTTACCTATGAAAAAATCTTTATGATTATGCGATTTTGCATCTGTGGCACTTGGTTTTAAATTCATATACTTACACTCTTGTGTTGAAATTGAGGTTTTGTTATGTTGTATAAATAGTGCACTAATTGTTAATTTGTAGCAATTTGTATATTTAGCAGCTTGTTTGTATCACTTAGCAGGAAAAGCAGAGGACAAAAGCTAAGGAGAGGATCGACAAATGTTTTAAAGAAAAGTTGCTGGATTTTTGTGATATCCTCAATATACCAGTTCTCAGAGGTTCTGCCAAGAAGGTGAGTCTCAACAAACAATATAATATGAAATTAAAGTTGCTTGAAATGTGTAATTTTTTAAATTAGTTTCACCTATACTTTCAGGAAGATCTTTCAGCAAAATTATTGGAGTTTTTGGAATCTCCACATGCTACAACTGAAATATTGTTGGCTGATAAGGAAGTGGTCTCTCTCTCTCTCTCCCCCCCTCCCTCCCCCCCAACCATATGTATAGATGTCACATGTTTAACTACTGTTATCTTTTCCCAATAATTAAACAACATAGAAAAAGTGTTTTGGCTTTAGAAATATAGTTTAGTGAGAAATAAGTTCTAAATTATGTTCAAGGAATTTATTTTGGTGAATAATATTTCTGATCATTGTGGCATGACTTAGTAATAGTAGAAGCAATATCATTGTGATGTGTTCATTAACCATTTCTAAAGAAACTATATAAATAAAATTTTGTTTCCTGTGAATGGGTTCTTTTATGCTTTGATAATCTGAAAACATTTAACTGCAAAAAAGCAAGCCAAACAAAACTTGAGCACTTTTTTATTGTTTTGCACTTGAGAGATCATAAATCTATATACTGTATTTATGCTAATTTTTAATGTTCATTGTAAACCCAGAAAGGTAAAAAGAGAAAGGTGAAAGCGAAACCTACTGAGTCCCCAAGTTTTGTTGAGGCAACTTCAGAAATATCATCCAAGGTTTGTGTTGTTCAATGCTGTTTGTTAACTATTTATAACTTCAACTGTTAAAGCAGAAGATACTTTCCTAGTTGGCTTTTATTATTAATAAATTATTTTGTACAAAATTTATTTTTTGAAAGTGTTGGCATTAACTACATTAAGTTCTGGTGTTAACTTTTATTAGTTGGTAGTAAATTTTGTTTTCTCTTCAGCTTAGGCATGCACTTAGAGTGGTTAATTGGTCGTTCAGTGAAGAAATGTACCTTGGTCCGCCTTTATTCAGATTATTTGAGTTTTTAAATGTAGAAGAAACATGATACATGTTATGACCCATTTTATGAGACCTTTGCATGATAGGCAAATAGTGTAGTTAGTAATTAATGTAACATTTGAAAATATGTTTTTTTCACCCTACATGATTTTTAGTTTGTAAATTTTTTTGCAGCAATATATGTGCATTTCAAGGTCAGTTGTCTCTGTGGCATGTTCTTTTCATTGATGTTACAAGGTTGACACATGCTGTGCACAATAATCTTTTAAGTTATCCTGTCATATTTTACTTTCATTTGATTTTCTTTATTCTCAGATAGTCACGGTGGAGGTTATTTCCTATGCCTATAATTCCTGAATTCCATATGGTCAAGTAATAGAAATGTTAGACCATGATTCTTCCCATTCCAAATAAGTGGACGTGACATTGTGTGTTTCCTTACTAAAATAGATAAGATAGACCTAGTTCTAGGGGTGAGCAATTCGGTTATAACCGGACTGAATAGTTTTTTCGGTTATAACCGAAAACCGAAACTAACACCTTTTTGATATCCGAATTATTAACCGAATTTCCGAATTACCGAATTTACTATTCGGTTAATAACTGAAATGAAGGTTTTCATACACGACCATGAATTGAAAATTTCGGTTGAATTTTACTGTGATAACCCAAAACAAAGCACTATTAAAGCAGAAAACTAAACTTAGGCATCGAGTGAAAAAAATTATTGAAGTACATCTCTGGCAACAGTTGCCAACTCCAAAATCACAAGTATTTTTGTTTTTTAGTAGAGCACAAAAAATGGGTAAAATGAAAAAGAAAACAAAGAAAAATATTATTAGATCTCCATTCTCCCCCATGAAATTAACCACCAAAAGGTCCAAAACCGTAGAATAAGCAGCAGAATACCTTGAGGGCATATACCACATCCATGGGGAAGAAGCATAAGCAGAATCAGAACACCTTGAGGACTCCACGGTCTCCTCATAGATCTGATTAGATCGTTGACACCTCCACCCCTGGCCAAATCAGGAATCAGAACTCCAATTCCAAAAGTCGTTATTTGAGCACGGGGAAGAAGCATCAGCAGAAGTCGATATCTGAGCCTGGGAAAAATTCATTAAAGCTGTAGTAAGAGTCAAGACTTCGCGGGACTGAGAGCCGAAGAGGCGAGAGGAAATGGGATCGGGGGTTTAGGATTTGGGAAATGGAAATTAGGGGCTAGGGCAGACTTGTGCTAAAGTGCGAATACATAAGTAATTTTTTTTAATTAATAAGTTCGGTTATTCGGGTATCCGAATAGCCTGAATTTTACAACCAAACCCGAAACCGAATAACGAATAAAAAGTTGAATATAACCAAAATTAGAAAAAAAATCGAATAACCAAAACAATTTAGTTAAAAAAATTCGATTATGGTTAGTAATTCGGTTTTACCCGTTTTTTGCTCACTCCTACCTAGTCCTACAACTTTGTGTTGCCTTTGTTTTAAATTTTTTAGCTCCTTTTTGTGAGGAGCAATGTTCTAAAAGGCGACCGGGGGGCCTATGCATAATTTTTTATTTTAAACCAATTTTAATATTTTATCTTACATTTATCCAAACAAAACAATAATATAAAGCAAAACAATCTATAAAGATAATAAAGACCTTTCTTTAAAGTTCAAACACATATTCATATTGTCAATGTCAAAGTTCAAACACAAACATATGGTAAGTATGTCTAACATATTTTTAACGTATTAGTTTTATTCTTAAACAAGATTGCTATTAAATTTTAAAATTTCAAGAATTTAATATTAAAACTTAAGAAACTAAGCATAAATTTAAGAATTATATTGAATTAAACTAAATATTACAAATATATCATCATTTATAATTAATTTGAAGTTGGTACAAGTTCAAAAAATTACAACTATAATAAAATTATTTATTTTGACTTGATGTTATTAATTTCTTGTTGTGATTTGATATGCTACAACCTGCATTATGAATATGGTAAATCATTAGAAAAATAAATATATCAAGATTTGATTTGGGTAGTTATTAAAAAAAAATAAAATATATGCCTAGGCCCGACCTTACTCGCCTAGGCCTCACTTTGTCTGCCTAGGCTCGCCTTTCCCACCTAGCCCATCTAGGTTCCGTCTAATTTTTTGGAGGTTTTTTTTGCCGTCTTGGGCCTAGGCGAGGCGTCCGGGGGGGGGGGGGGGGGGGGGGCGTAGCGCCTAGGCCGCTTTTTAGAATACTGGTGAGGAGGGATCCTTTGGCATTGAACTAGCATATGGTTTATATTGATGTTTTTTTATTGTTAATTTACAGGCAATAAGTTACCTGGATGAATGCCTCATCACCATGTTGTTGGCTTCTAATGGTCATTTGTGTGGAAATGGTGAATGTCACCTTGACTAGTTCATTTGCTATTTTTAACATACGTTCCCTATCCAATGTTCTAAAAGGCGCTAGATGGGAGGCGGGCGGTTGAGAGGGGCCTAGCGCCTAGGCGGGATTTTTTTATTTTAAGCCAATTTTAATATTTTATCTTACATTTATCCAAACAAAACAATAATATAAAGCAAAACAATCTATAATAAATATAATAAAGGCTTTTACTTAAAGTTCAAATACATATTCATATTGCCAATGTCAAAATTCAAACACAAACATGCAATTGTTCAAAGTTCAAACATATCTTTAACGTATTAGTTTTATTTATAAACAAGATTGCTATTAAATAATAAATTTCAAATTTCAAAAATTCAATTTAATATTAAAACTTAAGAAACTAAACATAAATTTAACAATTATATAGAATTAAACTAAATATTATAAATTTATTATCATTTATATAATTTGAAGTTGGTACAAGTTCTAAAAATTACAATTATAATAAAATTATCTATTTTTAGTTGATCTTGTTTACTTTTTGTTGTGATTTGATATGCTACAACTTACATTATGAAGATGGTAAATCATTAGAAAAATAAATATATTAAGATCTGGTTTAAATCGTTATTAAAATTAAAAAAAACCTCTCCACCTAGGCTCTGCTTAATTTCTTGTAAGGATTTTTTTGTCGTCTTGGACCTAGGCGAGGCGCCAGGGGGGCCTAGCGCCTAGGCGGGGTGCCAGGGGGAGGCCTAGCGCCTAGGCGGGGATTTTTAGAACACTGTCCCTGTCTACCCGTTGCTGGGATAAGCTCCTTTGGTTAAATTTTTTTATTGGTAGCACTATATTGATGCATGCATTGAAAAAAATTATTGTACAACTTTGAAAACATTCATTGGTACAACTGAGTAGTGTGCCTATAAAGTCCACCTATTGTTTTTGTATTGTCCAAGACTTGTTATCGACTAATGCTGTAGATGCATATAGTTATGTGAATTCAAGCATGGTAACTTTGCGTATAGTATTGTCTTAATAATAAGCTTCACTGAAATTTTCAATTAGATGGTTAATGTTTGCAAAATCTGGTCTTCGTTTTTTCTTCCTGTGTAGCATTTTAACATATTATTTTTGACAACAAAATTGGAACTCTGAACATTTAAGCGTAAGTCAGAGAATTTTTGAATGGAGATGCTAAGTTTAAAAAGCTGTTAAACATATATATTATATAGCTATAGAAATGCCTATCAAATCCGTTCAACATGTTCAATGCTTAGATTATTATTATTTATTATAATGAGTATTTAACAGAAACAAAAGCTGAACTCTCCATCTGGGAAGAAGCGTAAGCACTCCTCTAAAAGTGTTGAAGAAGATGATAAAGTTGAACCCTCAGAAAGCAAAGACGATTCTCAGGAGGATGATGACAATGATGCAGTTTCGAAAGATGAGAGTGCTCAGGAGAGTGAGTCAGAAGAAGAAGTTGAACCTAAAAAGCGGGCGTCAAGTGAAAAGAATCCTTCTAAGAAGATTATGATTAAGGATTCTGGTGGTAAAACTGTGGACAAATCCAAACCTGTAAGAAAGGCCAGCACTGCAAAATCAGCCAAAGCAACTCCAAAACCTACCAAGAAATCTTCCACTTCAGCTACGAAGAAAAAACTTGATAATGCCAGTGCCAGTGGAGCTTCTGGCTCAACTTCTAAATCCAAAGTGTCTTCTACTAAGAAACAACAGGTTGAAAATGAACGCGAGAAGGACCAAAGTTTGTCTGCCAAAGAGAAATCCTCTAGCAAGAAACAGTCAAGCAAGTCTTCCACAAAGGATTTAGCAAAAAATCAAGGTGTGTCATCTGTAGATATGCTATTAAATCTGACTAATACACATGTTTTTATTATATATGGTTCAATATCCCTTTCTTTGGATAGTAGTTATGCTTCATAAATACTTAAATGGAATGCTATCTTATTGTTGTGCATTCAATAGTGCTTCTGATGGTTGCATTGAAATTTGTTTTGGGTTCAGTTATTCCTTGAAATATTTATTGTCCTGTACTGTGAGATGTCATAGGCTGCAGGGTATAATTTGCAATGTTTTCTATCTTTCTGTCGAGGAAACAGGAAAGAGCAATTTGCCTAATTTTGTTGTATTTTATGGGTGGGATAGTGATCACCAAATATATTTTTATGTGGCTGTAAGGAAATAAAATGTCAAAAGTCTTACAAATATGACATTAGAAAGGTTTCTTATCCCATTCATTATGTGATTTTCAGTTCTAAACTCGTTGAACTTATGTCTCTTGTTCAAAGCTATGCCATATTTGCTTGCATTCTATAATGTTTTGTTTCGATTTCCGTGACAATAGGAAAAGCAAAAGGTAGCAGAAAGGCTAAGGCCGAACCTAGCAGAGAAGAAATGCATGCTGTTGTTGTAGATATTCTGAAGGAAGTTGATTTCAACACTGTAAGTCATGCTTGACCGTCGTGTGAAAATGGTTTCATGTTTTTGTTTTTTCTTCTGTCACTAACGACATAGGTTCATCTATTATCACACAGGCAACTTTATCTGATATACTCAGGCAGCTTGGTAATGCTAAATTCATTCAAACAATTGCTACATTAGTACTTTATACCTAGTCTTAATTAGCTAACATGTCAAACATTATTATATTAGGTGACCACTTTGATGTGGACCTCATGCACAGAAAAGCCGAGGTGAAGTCTATTATCACTGACGTCATCAGCAACATGACTGATGAGGATGATGAAGAGGATGAAGCTGAGACTGGAGAAGATGGGGAAGGGGACGGAGAAGATGATAATGATGCTTAGGTCACTCAGAGAGGATTTAGAAACCTCTTTTGAACCCTTTTTTGGGCATATAAAGTTGTGTAATTCAGTCAGCATAATAGGCCATAAATGTACAGGGGTTTCGGTCAGCTGGTTCAGTGAATGATGCATAGGCCTTTTGATTTCCATGTTATCTCCGGATGAAGACTCAGGCTAGGCTGATTTGTACCATAGACATTAGGTTTTCCTTTAGGTATTCATGGTAGATTTTACTCTAGTTCTTCCTCCTTTGTCTTGATAGCGCTTTTTCCTTTTACCTTTTTATTAATTGTATGTGTAGTTGATATTAGACTCAAAACTTTTCTGGAGTTGATATCAAGTTCAGTTGGGATTAGTGAGTAGCAACAGTCTTTCCCTTGTTTTACCAATTGATTTGTTTTGAATTGGTTTTTGGAAGACATGTTTTTATATTGCATTTGAATAAGATGACAGTTAAAAATGTTACTCCTGTCTTATGATCCTCATATTTGTTTGATATGTTGGATGCTATTGTCTTATTATTTTTGGTGTAAAAACTCCCAGGACACATTGCGCTTACATC
The DNA here is from genome assembly GCA_020205555.1 of Panax stipuleanatus. Classification (NCBI taxonomy): domain Eukaryota; kingdom Viridiplantae; phylum Streptophyta; class Magnoliopsida; order Apiales; family Araliaceae; genus Panax; species Panax stipuleanatus. The sequence goes on along the minus strand of CM035117.1, from coordinate 5,728,887 downwards.
AGCAACCCCCACCGCTCTTATGTAGGGGGTGACTCTCTGCGAGTAGCCCGTTTACCACTGGATCAATTGATTATTGGTTTATTATGCCTTGTGCTGAGTAGAAGGTTTCCCTTCCCTTATCATACCTTATATAGAGTGGCCAAAATCCAGTGGTATTGCTGATCAGGCAGTGCTTGAGCTTGTTCTTTGTATGGTCTGGAGTGCAGTTGGTTATACTATCATCTGTGGTTACTGGGCAGAGTGAATACTAGTTGCATTAATTTTTATCACGGATAAACTTGGCATAAAATGTTAGTACTTAAACAATGACGGATGTGCAAAACAAGAGAGATGCTATTAGTTTTTGGTTGATTTGTTTTGTTTCCCTTGTGCTCTTTTTTAAGGCACTACTAGTTGTTGTGCTAAAGGAAATAATTTCAAACAATTTTAGCTCCACCCGACTGAAATGTTTGAACTAACAAAATATAAAGTGGGTCTACGTCCTGTTTTTGTGCATTTGAGTGAGGGCAACTGATTAATCGCTTGGGCTAACGTTGGCTAAAGCAATAAGAGGAGGAGGTGACGAGCTGAAAGCTCCTTGGGGCCACTTTGGCAAGAAAATATATAATCAACACTACCCCAGCTCCGTGGACTAGAGAGAGCTTATATTGAATTGAATCTGATTTAATTAAGTAGAAAGGTGGGCAGCATAATTACTTGTTTATAAATTGCGAATTAATTAGATGAAGCAACCAAAATTTGGATGCCAACCCTACCAAACAAACCACCCCTGTACAGTTCATCATCTTATGACCGGTAATGTTTGGTCCAATAGCTAGTAGCCTACCACCATCACCCCCTTCTGATAGACAGGACATTAGTTGATTCTTCCAATCGCAATGTTTGAAAATCTCTCTCTCTCTCTCTCTCTCTCTCTTTAAAATAGCATTGCTTACGAGCAAGCTCCAAACATGTAGCAGACCCTGTCTGTCCCTTTCATGACCACATCTTTGTTAACCAAAACTTAAAATTGTCAATTATTAGTAAGCCACATTTTCCCTATATAATAACTCCTCAAAACTCTTCCCATGAATACACTCTAAATATTCTTGTTTTCCTCCATCAAATTGTGCAATCCAGGCATCAACTCTTGTGCGCATTGCATTGCATTGCAGGTATGGTAAAATGAAGTCCCATCTCCTGTTTATTGCTACTGCATTTGCATGCATGATGCACCAAACTCTTAACAATATCTCCCCTGCATTCACTTACTCGCATTAAATATTGTTTCTTTGATTTTAACTCAGGTTTTTCTTATAATGGAGAATTCGGGTACCAATATGTTTGAACTAGTTGTGAAGCAAGGAGAGGCAAGTCTAGTTCCTCCTCCCGCGGAGGAGATTGAAAAGGGTCTATACTTTCTGTCAAATCTTGATCAGAACATTGCGGTAATTGTCCGTACGATTTACTGCTTCAAGTCGGAGGATAGAGGAAATGAGAATGCCGTGGAGGTGATTAAGGATGCCTTGGCAAAGGTTCTGGTTTACTATTACCCGCTTGCCGGGCGGCTGAGAATCAGCCCGGAGGGAAAGCTGATAATAGATTGCAGCGGAGAAGGTGCTGTTTTTGTCGAGGCAGAAGCTAACTGTGCCTTGGAAGAGATTGGTGACAATACAAAGCCTGATCCCGTCACTCTTGGAAAGCTAGTTTACGACGTTCCCGGGGCCAGAAACATACTAGAGATTCCTCCTCTGGTGGCTCAGGTTACTCGTTTTTCTTTTTTTCTTCCTGATACTCCCTTTGTCCCAGAATGAATGTCAGGGGTGTGTAATTTGGGACAGAGGCAGTACAGATATGGAGTATTAATTTTCTTTCTCGATACATACTACTAGTAATTAAACAGCGGTAAATTAATTAATGAATTTTGCAGGTAACAAAATTCAAATGTGGAGGATTTGTTCTGGGGTTATGCCTGAACCATTGTATGTTTGATGGGCTGGGTGCTATGGAATTTGTCAACTCATGGGGAGAAATTGCCAGAGGCTTACCTCTAAAACTCCCTCCATTTCTAGACAGAAGCATACTCAAACCCAGAAACCCACCCAATATTGAATTCCGTCACCACGAATTCGCTCAAATCCAAGACGTATCGGACACTGCCAATCTTTACAAAGAAGAAACGCTCTACAGGTGTTTTTGTTTTGATCCTGAAAAACTCCAACACCTCAAAAACAAAGCCCTTGAAGATGTCACCCTCACAAAGTGCACCACTTTTGAAGCCCTTTCAGCATTTGTGTGGAGAGCTAGAAGTCGAGCCTTGAAACTGAATCCTGAGCAACAAACAAAGCTCCTCTTTGCTGTCGATGGACGTTCTAGATTCAATCCACCATTACCGGAAGGCTACTTTGGCAATGGCATTGTGCTAACAAATTCTCTGTGTAGTTCAGGGGAGCTGGTGGAGAACCCGTTGGGGTTTACCGTTAAGTTAGTTCAGGAGGCAGTTCATTTGGTTACCGACAGTTACATGAGATCAGCCATAGACTATTTTGAAGTGACCAGAGCCAGGCCTTCTTTGGCCGCAACACTCTTGATTACCACTTGGTCTAGACTAGCTTTCCACACCACCGATTTCGGGTGGGGCGAACCTATTTTATCAGGGCCAGTGGCACTGCCAGAGAAGGAAGTGATTCTGTTCCTCTCCCATGGAAAACAGAGGAAAAGCATTAATGTGCTTCTTGGTTTGCCAGCTTCTTCCATGAAGATTTTTGAGGAGTTAATGGATATTTAAAGACTCTAGACATTAATTTGGGGTTTGTAATGGTGGAAAAATTCTTGCCGGAATATTTTCTTCGTTAACGTTGTGATTGATTATTATGTGTTATTTATTTTTACTATAATTTATTTTATTCACGTCCAAAGGCACTTCATGCTAGCCAATCTCAACTTAGGAGGAGGAGGAGGAGGAGGAGGAGGAAGAAGAATAGTATGATTATTTGTATCAAAAGGGTGGTTGAAGAAGTGCAATTTCATGTCCCTTCCCTTTTCACTTGTCATATATATATATATATATATATATATATATGTTCTATGCACTTTGAAGGTTGTGTGTGAATGCATTGAGTGTAATAATTTCAACAACATAAGCATAAAGATCTCTAATTAACTTAATTTGTGTATTAGACTGATTTCTTATTCTTGATATTTGAAATACTTGGAAAGTTAAGCTCTGTTTGTTTGAGGGTACTTTTTAATTTTCACAGTTCATTTTCATTAAATTTACTTTTACAAGAAAGAGAAAAATAATATACACGTCGACAACTCATGACAAAGTCGTAATGGATCTTCCCAATCAATCAAAGTCTTAAAGAGTTTGCTTTAAATATACAAACAAACAATTAAAAAAAAACAGATCACCTACCGGCTTAAGTTGAAGTAATTCTTGTAGTGTGATGTGCATGGAGTGTTAATGTTGTTGCATAACTAAGGTATTCAAAAGTTGAGTAGGCCCCTTGGGTAGCAGCTTATGTTAGAATTTGGGAGCAGGTAGTTGGTTAAATTCTTTAAACAGCTGGTGAGCTAGATATGATTATGTTCTGGGAAATTAATCTTCTTATGAAAATAATAAATGCTTAATGAGTAAGAAGAAGTTAATTGGGCTGCGTAAAGGCCCTAAAAGTGTATGTTTTACCGAGTATGAATCTAATTGCCCCATATTTGGAGGATTGGACTTGGGTTTAATGATGTAGGACAACTCGCCCTAGAGTTCGAAGAAGAATTGGATAGAAGATGTGAAAAGAAAGTCGATCCGAAGAGACGGTCGTAATTGAAGTTTTTTCCGAAGAGATGACTTTGGCATATGGCTTCGGGTTTGGAAATGACGTCATGGCTTCGACGTTCAGAAATTCCTAAATCTAGGAATCTGTCAGAAAGTTTGTTAGGAATTTCTCTTACTTCTAGGTAGATTTATTTCTCTTTCCAAGAAGATTCTAGGGTGACTCAGCCCTAAAGTTTTGAGCTATATATATAAGGTCCTCTTAACATGTGCCCTAAGGGCACATATTAAGCACACAATTCAAGAGAATATTCTCTTGAACTGTGTGTATATTCATTTGATTTCTGCATTTGCACCAAGTTCAAGAAAATATGCACACAATTCAAAAGAATATTCCCTTGAACTGTGTATTTAACATATATATATACCCGGCATGTGGGTATACGACATATACAATTTTTGATAAAACTCTTTCTCTTACAAATTTATTTGTAATTTCTGGTTGATTCCAGTGACTATCTAAGTATTTAGGTTGATAAATTCTCATTATCTTACTTCCGTTCTGCGTCATTTAATGTGCGTCCATGATCACTTCTCTTTTAAAAAAATGCAACAAAGACAAATGATAAATAGGTCAACGCATCGTTGGGGGAGAAATTGAAAAATAGGCAAATTGCAAAATTTTACACAAAAAAAAATGATTTTGGGATTGATTTAACACATTTGGAATGTGCTCTTACAACATAACTAAGGTGTTATTTGATAAATGAAAAGTTATGAATGTATAACAAAATTGGAATGTGTTGAATGAAATAAAATAAAATGAAATGATGTGTTTGATAACTATTTGTCTAAAACATCTGAATACTTATATTTCACTATTTTAACTTTTTGGACTATTATAAACAAATTTATTATGTAATTATAAACAAACAATGATATCTAAAAATAATTAAATATAAATGTTTGATAATATATATAATTTTCTGGATGAATAGCATTTAGAGTTTAAAACTAATAAAAAAACAGTGTTAATGACTTATTTAATCAGATTCACGTACACATTCAAATGTAAACAAATAGCGGTTGATATCTTAGTTCATCTTAATCAACCGAGATGGAGTGAGAAGGCTATATGAACCTAAATCCTCAGCCATGTCTGTGTTAGTGGGGCGACGGGTCGGACTGAAAGGAGTGCATGACCCGTATGCAAAGCCACGTGATGTTGATCTACCATATTTCTTCTTCTTCTTCATCTCCTCCTCATCATCAATCTCTTTACCATCCATCTCTGCTAACACTTTGTAAAAGAGATGAACGTCACATGGAAGCAAAATAGGACCTTCACTACAATACCCATATTCCATCTCCGCATGTTCTAGCAACATCTTGAATAACGGATGATTCGCATACTCCGTTTTTATCACAAACCTTTGTCTCTCCGGTCCCACATACACCCAAATGCATCCCGCCGGAGCAACGTCTTGGCACTTACTTTTCCGCTTATCCTCATCTTTTTTGCTTGGCCGCCGCCTGAAGCTTGCAAAATCTATAGGCAGCAGCGTAGCTAAAGATTTTCCTCGGCTTCTGGGGATGGATCGACAACGATCCCATGTCTTGAGAATAATATTTTTCTTTGCACAATCCATTACTTTGTTAGTTAGTATAAACTTATAAATAATGGAGATCAAAGAATGAAGAAAAGATAATTAAGTTTAGGGTTTGGGTAGGGTTGTTTGAACTAGCTTGCTTTCAGCCTCTGTCGTAGGCCATATGAAGCATGAACCTTATTATTGGCTTTGTTGTGTTGGTCATGATAATAATTATTAAAGATTTCAAGAAGAAATAAAATGAACAAAACCTAAATATATATTAAAGAGAATTAAAAACAACTTAGGATCTATATATAGGGACAAACTAATTAACCCTATGTATGATCAAGAGGTGGTAGGAGTAGTGTACAAATAAGAATCCAAAACACATGAAGAAAAGAAAAGAAAAGATGATAGTGTACTATATAGGAGAGAGGAAGCTATGAAAGAGAAGAGACCAGGGTTGATAAGTGGCGGGGTTAATTATATATATATACATATATAGGTCAGGCCAAAGTGTTAAATACCCCCCTCCTCGCCTACCCATGTAGATACTCCCTCCCTCCCTCCCTCGCTCCCTCCCTCCCTCTCTCTCCCCTAATAATGCACAATTTTGTCAACGCCACCGATAATATAAATAAAATAAACAAAAAAAAGGGGGCTGCATAAGGACAACAATTACTGGCCTACTTCTTCTATACATTCAACATATATTTTTGTAGTTGACAATATTTAAACCGCATGCTCATATTTAAATAAATTCATTTTATCCTATGCTAATTCCTCCTTGCTTCTCTTTTTCTCTAAAGATATATACATGCACGTACAGCTGATGAATGTAGAGCAGTAGAGAGGAAGCAACTTTGATTTTAATAGCTTAACAACTACTCTGTAGCTAGCAAATATATTACTCTCTCCGTTTCTAAAAGATTGTCGTTTAAGATTTTGGCACATGAATTATAAAAAAGTAAATAATTTATTCTTCTAAAAAATTATAAACGACAAACATTTTGGAACAAATTTTTTCTTCTAAAACGACGGAACGGAGGGAGTAAGATAACATACATTGACCAAGCCTTCCAATGAATTACAACTGCATGCTAGGTGGTTTAATTTAGCGAGATAAAAAATTAATTGCGTTTAGTGCTGCCAATCTAATTAATGGTGGGTCAGCGTTAATTCCACTCTCCGTCTCTCCCCTCCATGTGTAGTGTTGAGTTTGTGGAATCCAAACCCATGAGATTATTCTATTTAAAATAGGAATTTTTTTTATTTTGGTATGTATGTTCTGAAATTGGAAAGGAATTGAATTTTCAGAAATAACATTGAATTTGGGATGACAGTTTAGTAATTTTCGAAGGTGACTTGATTTAGGAATAAAGCAGCTTGGAATACTGTTGGGTACAATCCCAATCCAAATTGAAGTCATCATATTATTAATATATATATGACTTATTCATGCCATATTGAATATCACACAAAATAGCAACTGTGAGTATTTTTCAGAAGGAGCATTGTATTGACAGTGCTTCGGTAGAGAAAAAGTGAGAGTAAATTGAGAGGGTTTTTTTTGTGAAAGTTTATTCACAAATTGTCATTATTTTTCGGGTTAATTAATTGCTTGAAGACTTTAATTAATTCTGAGGTTCTAGATGGTGAGATAATTTGAGTTTTCACTCAAATTGAGGTATTCTTGTATTCTTTCAATTTCTTAATATTTCAAGTTTTTAGTTATAAAACTTGGAAGGGATATTTGTATTCACAGTTGATTATAGTGAAATTGTTCGGAGTTCGACCCGTGGTTTTTACCTCTTAATTTTAGAGGGTTTTTCACGTAAAATTTGGTGTCTTGTGTTTGGTTTATTATTGTGATATTATTTTCTAGTTTATTTAGTTTTTCAAAGACAGTTATAATTGGAGGAGTTTTTTCAACAAAGTGGTATCAGAGCAAGGTTCTTTGCGCGGTTGGTCTTTGATAAATTAAATGAATGAATCAAGTGGCGCAATGATTAAATTGACATCATCTAATTTTTCGATATGGAAGCCTAGAACGGAAGACATCCTTTACTGCAAGGATTTGTATGATCCACTGGAGCTTAAGGGAAAAAGCCAGTGGACAAGACTGAGGCTGATTGGAAAAAGATGAATAGAAAAACGATCGGTCACATCAGACAGTGGATCGATCAAAGTGTGTTCCACCATATTTCGCAGGAAATGGATGCTTATACACTATGGACTACATTAGAGTCCATGTACGAGAAAAAAAATGCTCAGAATAAAACCTTTGTGATTCGAAAGATTGTGAACCTGAAGTATAAAGATGGTAGCAGTGTATCCGAGCATATGAGTGAGTTTCAGGGATTGGTGAACCAGTTGTCTACCATGAAGTTGAATCTTGAGGATGAGATTCAGGCATTGTTGCTTCTCAGTTCATTGCCTAACAGTTGGGAAACTTTGGTTGTGTCACTAAGCAATTCAGCTCCGGAAGGAAAGATAACCATGCAGATGGTCAAGGACAGCATACACAACAAGGAAACAAGACGAAAGGAGCAGGGTTTGAATTTTGAGACACAAACACTTGTGGCAGAGAACAGAGGTAGAAGTAACTTCAGGGGATCTCACAAGGAAAATTTGAATCGCAGTAAAAGTAAAAATTCCAGAAATCATAGGAGCAAGTCAAAGATAAGAGAAGGTGCTACATACAGGTGTTTTCATTGCAACAAGGAGGGTCACTTCAAAAGAAATTGCAAGATCTGGTTAGCCAAGCAGAAAACTGGTGAGCAAGGAAAAATTGAGGAGAAGAATACTGCAGCTACAGTTACTGAGGATGTTGTGCTTCTTTCGTTTGGGGAAGAAGAATGCTTACATGTTGTTGATCAGAAGATTGATTGGGTTATTGATACAGGTGCTTCGTATCACGCTACTCCCAAGAGAGAACTCTTCACCACGTACAAAGCCGGAGACTTTGGGTTTGTGAGGATGGGTAACACTGATCAGTCCAAGATTATTAGAATTGGTGATGTTTGCATACAGACAGATGTAGGCTGCACTATTACTTTGAGGGATGTGAGACATGTTCCATATTTGCGCCTCAACTTGATTTCGGGTATGGCCTTGGACAAGGAAGGCTATGAGAATCACTTCGGCAGCGAAAAGTGGAAGCTTACCAAGGGTACTATGGTAGTCGCTAGAGGTACTGCTTGTTGCTCATTATACAAAACTCATGTGAAGGTGTGTTCTAGCGAGTTTAATGCAATTGAAGATGAATCTTCACCGAATCTGTGGCATAAAAGGCTTGAGCACATGAGTGAGAAAGGGTTGCAGATGTTAGCAAAGAGGTCCCTCATTCCTTTTGCTAAAGGTACTGTACTAAACCCTTGTGATTATTGTTTATTTGGTAAGCAGAATTGTGACGCCCCCCAGAATAGGTCCATTCAACCCAACCCATTCTGAGTCGCCAAATACATGGTACAGAATTCAAATACAAACTTTATATCATACGGTCGTGCAAAATACGACCACACAACTGTGAGTCTCAGTACAAATATGTAGAAAATATTAAGATTCAAACTAAGTCCTCATTACAATTATTATCACACTATTTATTAGAAATAGTGAGGACTACTACTGCTCTAACTCGGACCATCACTCTGTCCCCCGACTAGTCCCCGCAACATTCTCATTTCCTGAAGAGGACAACAGATGAAAAGGGTGAGCTCAACTAGCCCAGTAAAGAATATTATGACTAAGATAATGGAAAACAAATTATCGTTAGTCTTCAACAAATAAGATAAAATATAATGGACAACCAACTTTAGATCAATATTCGCAGCGGAAATAACAAATCATTAGAAGAGTTAAGCAGAGAATCAAGTCTACTATCTTCTATGATTTAAAAGTCCATCATCAATATTTTATCCCTGTAACATCAATCAATATACATCTCGAATCAAATATTCATCTTTGCACTACAGGCCAAAGATATTCATTTGCATCATCAGTAGTCATGTTCATCTCAACACCTGTCATCTTTGCACTACAGGCCAAAGATATTCATCAGGTAATCATTCATCTTTGCTCTACAGGCCAAAGATATTCATCAGGTAATCATTCATCTTTGCTCTACAGGCCAAAGATATTCAGTTACATCACCTTTTAAGACTGAGGATGATGAAAAACATTTTAAAGAACGAATCCAGTGAGATAAAAGACAATGATCAAGGATTCGTATTTTAGTTTATCCAATTCACAAATACTTCGTAATAATCAATTATGGAGCAAAATTCAAGAATAGAGCTCAAAACTTGGATACAATCAAAGATAGTAACCTTAGCAAACAATTTGGACAAATAGAAGAAAAATAAATTTTCCCGTGAATAGTGCCGTATACGTGAATAGTGCCGTATACGTGAATAGTAACCCCGACGGAAAAAGTAAGAATTTCAACATAAAATCCATGACAATATTTCTGTATAATGATATTGAAAAGAATAATATCATTTACGAAAGAAAATAACATCCCTTACCTCAAAAAGATAGTACCTCTGACTAGAATATCGGATATAATATCGAAGGAAACTTGCACTGAATAGTAACTCTCAAAGTATTAAAATACTCACAAAAATACGCTCGATATTATAGAGAGAGAAAACTTCGAATTCTGGTGTGATTTTCAATTCTAACCTAAGCACCCTATTTATAGGAAAAGCTTAGGATGCCAAAGGAGACTAAATGAATAAAATATATTATTTTATTTTATTTTCTTCCGCCGCCGGCTGCTACCAAAAATCTGATTTTTTCAACAAAACAACAAAAGTGGGTCCCACCCATTAAATAATATATTTATTTTCCGAAACTTCAATAATTCATAATAAATAGCCCCTTTGTCAGAATAATACAAATTCTATGTCCTTTCCATAGGAAATTTAATTCTCTACAACTTTGCAGAAGAAAGTTTTTCCAAATTCCCAACATAAATTATCCGAAATCCACAAACAGATGATTCTTCACACCAAAATACTGATAAAAACACATCAGTACTAATTCCTTCTTTAATATCCACAAAATAAATATTTCTTTATCATATAAATCAATAATTAATTATTCACAAATAATATTATAGAACTACAATATTGACAACCAGGTCGTTCCCAGGAAAGAGGGGGCCTTCCGATAAGGACTTCTCCTTACTGGCGCGCCATTAAATAACCCCTCCTAGACAGAACTTCCTTAGACATTATCAATAATGCTATCTAATAATATTATTCAAATAATATGAATTATTGAGTTGATAATGCGAAATACTGTGTAATGACAATTATTGAATCAATAATACAAAATATCAACTGTAACCATTATTGAATCAATCGTATAAAATAGCAACGTAGCAATTATTGAGTCAATAATATAAAATATTGAACAGTAATTACTGTAACAATAATTGAGTAAGTGCCTTCTCACGTAAGACTCAATAATTCAAAATACTGTGCAATACCGTGTGCTACTGTGCAACACCGCGTATCACTGTATTTTAACCACCGGGTATTTCAACAGTACTAACGGTAACAACTACGCCGTTATTTTGTAAAAAGGTTATTTCTGTCGCTTTCTATATCCGACAGTTATTCCGTTGTGGGGTCCACAAATATCTGCGCCGTCGTACGAATATTTCCCGACAACAAGAATATTCCACGACCAAACGAATATTCCCCGACAACAAGAATATTTTATAACCACTTGCTCATTTTAAAATATTTGCACATTTCACCCATAACTTTCACCTTTATCAATTAACACCTTACTATTTCGAAATAATATATAAAGAAAATTAAATCTTTATTTATAAAAGTTGGGGTCTTACAACCTCCCCTCCTTATGAAATTTCGTCCTCGAAATTGACGTACGTACCTGGTATGTCAAAAAGGTGAGGATACCTCGCTTTCATTTCCGATTCCAACTCCCACGTCATTTCCTCAATTGCATGGTTTCTCCACAAAACTTTAACTTGAGGTATAATTTTCGAGCGTAGGACATGCTCCTTCCTATCCAAGATCTTGACAGGTACCTCCTCGTACGTTAAATCTTCAGCTATCTCGTCTGGTTCTAACTCAATAATGCGGTTTGGATCTTTCACATATTTACGCAACACGGATATGTGAAATACGTTATGAACACGAGACATGCTTGGAGGTAATGCGAGTCTATAGGCCACATTTCCTACTCGGTCAAGAATCTCAAATGGACCAATGAATCGTGGATTGAGCTTTCCTCTCTTCCCAAACCTTGTAACTCCTTTCCATGGAGCAACACGTAATAACACATGGTCTCCAACATTAAATTCCACGTCCTTTCGATGAAGATCCGCATAACTCTTTTGTCGATCCTGTGCCGTTTGTATACGTTGTCGGATCATTTGGATCTTTTCCGTAGTCACACGTACCAACTCCGGTCCCAACAATGTTGCTTCACCCACCTCGTTCCAACACGTTGGAGAACGACACTTTCTCCCATACAACGCTTCGAATGGAGCTACGCCTATACTTGCCTGATAACTGTTGTTATAGGAGAATTCCACCAATGGTAAGTACTTATCCCAACTCCCTTTGAAGTCTAGAACACAGAGTCTCAATAGATCTTCAAGAGTTTGGATAGTCCTTTCCGATTGTCCGTCTGTTTGAGGATGATAAGCCGAACTGAATCGTAAATCCGTACCCATAGCTTTCTGCAAACTAATCCAAAATCGTGAAGTAAATCTGGGGTCACGATCCGAAACTATGGATACTGGCATGCCATGCAACCTCACAATCTCATTCACGTACATATGAGCAAGACGTTCAAGGGAATAAGTCTCTCGTATCGGCAAGAAATGAGCAGACTTGGTTAATCTATCAACAATAACCCAAATCGCATCTACGCCTTGAGAAACCTTGGGAAGACCCGTAACGAAATCCATCGTAATATGCTCCCACTTCCATTTCGGAATCTCCAGTGGTTGCAATGGACCCTTCGGTACTTGATGCTCCGCCTTTACACGTTGACAAGTTAAACATCTCGAGATGAACTCCGCGATCTCTCTCTTCATATTGCTCCACCAAAATGTATGTCGAAGATCACGATACATTTTAGTACTCCCAGGATGGATTGCAAACGGTGTGTTGTGTGCCTCCATCATGATTCTATACTTCAAGTCAAAATCGTTAGGAACACAAAGTCTGGAGTTGACTCGAAGTATTCCCTCTTCATCGATTCTTGCTTCTGGAATAGCACTTTCTTGCACCTTCTTCTTCATCTTCATCAGCTCCGCATCCGTAGCTTGAGCAGCTTTAACTTTATCAATCAAAGCTGGTTCTACGCGTATACTTGACATCATCGCATTCGTTCCTACATATGATCTTCTACTCAACGCGTCAGCTACCACGTTCGCTTTTCCAGGATGGTATTGGATAGTATGATCGTAATCTTTCAACAGCTCCAACCAACGTCGTTGTCGCATGTTGAGTTCCTTCTGAGTGAAGAAATATTTAAGGCTCTTATGATCCGTATAAATCTCCACTTTCTCTCCGTACAAGTAATGTCTCCAGATCTTCAACGCGAAAACGACTGCTGCCAACTCTAGATCATGAGTAGGATAATTCCTCTCATATTCTTTGAGTTGTCGCGAGGCATAGGCTATGACTTTCCCATGTTGCATGAGAACACATCCTAACCCTTTGCCCGAAGCATCGCTGTAGATAACAAATCCATCCGAACCAGATGGTATTGTCAGAACAGGTGCCGAAATGAGCCTCCTCTTGAGCTCTTGGAAGCTCTTCTCGCATTCCTCGCCCCAAACGAATTTGGTATCTTTCCTAGTCAACTGAGTTAATGGAGTAGCGATTCGAGAAAATCCCTCTACGAACCTCCGATAATAACCAGCTAAGCCTAGAAAGCTTCGTACCTCGGTCACCGACTTAGGTTGCTCCCAGCTTTGTATTGCTTCAATCTTCGCCGGGTCAACAGATACTCCACGTTTCGATACCACGTGCCCAAGGAATGCTACTTCCTCAAGCCAGAACTCGCATTTCTTTAACTTGGCGTATAGCTTGTTCTCACGAAGCTTTTGAAGTACTAACTTCAAATGGTGTTCATGATCTTCACGGCTTCTAGAATAGATGAGGATGTCATCAATAAAGACAACAACGAATTGATCTAAATATTCCTTAAATACATGGTTCATCATATCCATGAAAGCAGCAGGAGCATTAGTCAATCCAAAAGACATGACTAAGAACTCATAATGCCCGTACCGTGTTCTAAAAGCAGTCTTTGGAATATCCTCAGTTTTAATCTTCAACTGGTGATATCCAGAACGAAGATCGATCTTTGAAAAGAATTGCGCTCCTTGCAACTGGTCGAACAGGTCATCAATACGAGGTAGCGGATACCTATTCTTGATGGTGACATGGTTCAACTCCCGATAGTCAATACAAAGTCGCATACTCCCGTCTTTCTTCTTTACGAATAAAACAGGAGCACCCCAAGGAGACGTACTAGGACGAATAAAACCGATGTCTAACAACTCTTGTAATTGGATCTTTAACTCCTGAAGTTCAATAGGAGCCATTCGATATGGGGTTTTAGAAATGGGTTTTGTACCGGGCTCAAGGTCAATAAAGAATTCAACTTCACGTTCTGGGGGTAGACCAGGAAGTTCTTCGGGAAATACATCAGGAAACTCATTAACAACGGAAATATCATTCAAATCTGATGTATTCTGATTTAAATCAGTGACATGAGCTAAGAAAGCTTGACATCCGTTTTTCAATAAACGAATAGCCTTGGGATTTGAAATGATATTGACTGATTTTAGTGGTTTGGTGATTTGGATTCGCACAACAGGTTGATTAGGAATATGAAAACTAACAACCTTACGAAAACAATCAATTTTGGCATGATAAGTGGTTAACCAGTCAATTCCTAAAATCACGTCAAATGCAAGTATTTTCAAAGATATAAGATCAACAGGTAAGGTAAGGGTACCAATCTGAATCAAGCAAGATTTGTAAACTGTAGATGTAACAAAGGTTTCTCCTAACGGAGTTTCAACAGATAAGTCAAAGTCTAACTTATCAGAAGTCAAGTTCAAACGTTGAGCACAAGCAGGTGAAATAAAGGAATGGGTAGCACCGGTATCTAACAAGGTATAAACTTCGCAAGAGTTTATGATCAGCTTACCCGTAATCACCTCGTGCGGATCCCTCGCGTTTTGGGATGTCACGACAAACGCTCTTCCAGGAATCACCGACTTTGACTTGTCTGCAACCGCCTTTGGAATCACCACCCCCGCTGAACTTGGTTTCGCAACAGGACAATCTCGAGCTATATGTCCTTCTTTTCCACAGTTATAGCATCCTTTGAATTGTTGTGGGCAGTTTGGGCTGATATGTCCCTCTTTCCCGCATTTAAAACATACGACCGGTGGTCGTTCTCCTCCTCTCGAAACAGTTGATGCTGGTGCTGATGTCGACGTCTTCACGTTCTCATTGTTGTACCTTCTCTTCTTGAAATCTCCCCCCGATTCGCTTCTTCTACTATCATGACCACGATAACCACCGGAGTGGTTACCGCTTCTGTCATACTTTCCTCCTCGCTGGTTGTCATTGCTCCGATGACTACTGCCACCGGTACGACCTTGGTTGTGGTCCCTCGGTTGAACATAATCATTATCTCGTTCCAATAACTGGGCCCTGTTTACTACATCCGAATATAAAGAAAACTTATGAGAAATGAGGTATTGACGTATTTCGGGTTTCAAACCTCTTAGAAACATCCGCGTCATACGTTCCTCATTCTCCACCAAATGAGGTGCAAACCTGGACAGCTCCGCGAACTTAGCCTCGTACTGGGATACCGTCATGTTGTTTTGCTCGAGTCTGATAAACTCTACTTCCTTCATATGACGAATACTTTCAGGAAAGTACTTGTCATTAAACAGTTTCTGGAACGCTTCCCAAGACATCTGGAGTGCGGTAGGCTGGGTACGCTTTACGGATTCCCACCAGTAATCTGCCTCTCCACGAAACATAAACGTGGCGAATGGAACCTTCTGTTCCTCCGTGCATCCCAAGACATCAAATATCTTGGTAATTTGTTTAATCCACGTCTCCGCCTTGATCGGATCTGGCTTTCCCAGAAACTCTGGTGGTCCCAATTCTTTGAACTGCTTAGCAGTGACAACTCGCGTGCTGTTATTATCTCCACCTGTATGTTGCACACGAGTCTCCCTCGTCTGATTTTGCATGAACTGCAAAAAACTTCTAAACATCTCATCATTTATCGTTTGACCAACGTTGTTTTCAGGAAGAACATTGCCTTCCTGTTGTACGTTCTCCTGGTTAACGATTAAAGGTGTCTCCACGGTCTCATTCACTTCGTTGTTAACATTCTCAGCTGCCATTCTCAAATACTGCCATAAAACAAGGGTTAATTACACATATCACATAATAACCCTATGCTCCGACTGACCAATTAAATACCACATAAGCTTAGGTAGGACACACTAGCGAAGGATTTACTCGTCTCTCCCCTCCTAGTTCTATTCCCCGATCTCCGTCAGAGATCATATCCCTAAGCTCTGATACCAACTGTGACGCCCCCCAGAATAGGTCCATTCAACCCAACCCATTCTGAGTCGCCAAATACATGGTACAGAATTCAAATACAAACTTTATATCATACGGTCGTGCAAAATACGACCACACAACTGTGAGTCTCAGTACAAATATGTAGAAAATATTAAGATTCAAACTAAGTCCTCATTACAATTATTATCACACTATTTATTAGAAATAGTGAGGACTACTACTGCTCTAACTCGGACCATCACTCTGTCCCCCGACTAGTCCCCGCAACATTCTCATTTCCTGAAGAGGACAACAGATGAAAAGGGTGAGCTCAACTAGCCCAGTAAAGAATATTATGACTAAGATAATGGAAAACAAATTATCGTTAGTCTTCAACAAATAAGATAAAATATAATGGACAACCAACTTTAGATCAATATTCGCAGCGGAAATAACAAATCATTAGAAGAGTTAAGCAGAGAATCAAGTCTACTATCTTCTATGATTTAAAAGTCCATCATCAATATTTTATCCCTGTAACATCAATCAATATACATCTCGAATCAAATATTCATCTTTGCACTACAGGCCAAAGATATTCATTTGCATCATCAGTAGTCATGTTCATCTCAACACCTGTCATCTTTGCACTACAGGCCAAAGATATTCATCAGGTAATCATTCATCTTTGCTCTACAGGCCAAAGATATTCATCAGGTAATCATTCATCTTTGCTCTACAGGCCAAAGATATTCAGTTACATCACCTTTTAAGACTGAGGATGATGAAAAACATTTTAAAGAACGAATCCAGTGAGATAAAAGACAATGATCAAGGATTCGTATTTTAGTTTATCCAATTCACAAATACTTCGTAATAATCAATTATGGAGCAAAATTCAAGAATAGAGCTCAAAACTTGGATACAATCAAAGATAGTAACCTTAGCAAACAATTTGGACAAATAGAAGAAAAATAAATTTTCCCGTGAATAGTGCCGTATACGTGAATAGTGCCGTATACGTGAATAGTAACCCCGACGGAAAAAGTAAGAATTTCAACATAAAATCCATGACAATATTTCTGTATAATGATATTGAAAAGAATAATATCATTTACGAAAGAAAATAACATCCCTTACCTCAAAAAGATAGTACCTCTGACTAGAATATCGGATATAATATCGAAGGAAACTTGCACTGAATAGTAACTCTCAAAGTATTAAAATACTCACAAAAATACGCTCGATATTATAGAGAGAGAAAACTTCGAATTCTGGTGTGATTTTCAATTCTAACCTAAGCACCCTATTTATAGGAAAAGCTTAGGATGCCAAAGGAGACTAAATGAATAAAATATATTATTTTATTTTATTTTCTTCCGCCGCCGGCTGCTACCAAAAATCTGATTTTTTCAACAAAACAACAAAAGTGGGTCCCACCCATTAAATAATATATTTATTTTCCGAAACTTCAATAATTCATAATAAATAGCCCCTTTGTCAGAATAATACAAATTCTATGTCCTTTCCATAGGAAATTTAATTCTCTACAACTTTGCAGAAGAAAGTTTTTCCAAATTCCCAACATAAATTATCCGAAATCCACAAACAGATGATTCTTCACACCAAAATACTGATAAAAACACATCAGTACTAATTCCTTCTTTAATATCCACAAAATAAATATTTCTTTATCATATAAATCAATAATTAATTATTCACAAATAATATTATAGAACTACAATATTGACAACCAGGTCGTTCCCAGGAAAGAGGGGGCCTTCCGATAAGGACTTCTCCTTACTGGCGCGCCATTAAATAACCCCTCCTAGACAGAACTTCCTTAGACATTATCAATAATACTATCTAATAATATTATTCAAATAATATGAATTATTGAGTTGATAATGCGAAATACTGTGTAATGACAATTATTGAATCAATAATACAAAATATCAACTGTAACCATTATTGAATCAATCGTATAAAATAGCAACGTAGCAATTATTGAGTCAATAATATAAAATATTGAACAGTAATTACTGTAACAATAATTGAGTAAGTGCCTTCTCACGTAAGACTCAATAATTCAAAATACTGTGCAATACCGTGTGCTACTGTGCAACACCGCGTATCACTGTATTTTAACCACCGGGTATTTCAACAGTACTAACGGTAACAACTACGCCGTTATTTTGTAAAAAGGTTATTTCTGTCGCTTTCTATATCCGACAGTTATTCCGTTGTGGGGTCCACAAATATCTGCGCCGTCGTACGAATATTTCCCGACAACAAGAATATTCCACGACCAAACGAATATTCCCCGACAACAAGAATATTTTATAACCACTTGCTCATTTTAAAATATTTGCACATTTCACCCATAACTTTCACCTTTATCAATTAACACCTTACTATTTCGAAATAATATATAAAGAAAATTAAATCTTTATTTATAAAAGTTGGGGTCTTACAAGAATAGAGTTTCTTTTAGCAGCTCCTCTAAAAGAAAATCTGAGTTACTTGAGAGAGTATATTCTGATGTATGTGGTCCCATTGAGGTTGAGTCATTAGGTGGCAATAGATATTTTGTTACTTTTATTGATGATGCTTCACGTAAGGTGTGGGTATTTTTGTTGAAAACAAAAGACCAGGTATTCCAGCATTTTCAGAGTTTCCATGCTATGGTTGAAAGAGAGACTGGAAAATTATTGAAGTGTCTTCGCAGTGACAACGAAGGGGAATACACTTCAAAAGAGTTTGCAGCATATTGTGTGAAACACGGTATTCGACATGAGCAGACAGTTCCTGGCACCCCACAGCATAATGGTGTGGCTGAGAGAATGAACCGCACTATTATTAAGCGAGTCCGATGCATGTTGAGAATGGCTATGCAGCCTAAGTCATTCTGAAGTGAAGCTGTTCGTACCGCTTGCTACCTGATTAATAGATCTCCATCAGCACCGTTGGACTTTCAGATTCCAGAGAAGGTTTGGAGTGGTAAGGATGTGTCCTATTCTTATTTGAGGGTATTTGGGTGCAAGGCTTTTACACATATTTCCAAGGAACAACGATCGAAGCTTGATGACAAATCTACTCCATGTGTGTTTGTTGGCTATGGAGATGCAGAATTTGGGTACAGGTTATGGGATCCAGTTCAGAGAAAATTGTTCAGAAGCAGAGACGCGGTGTTTCATGAGCACCAGAATTATGAGGATTTTGATAAAGTTACACAACCTAGGGAAAATAAAATTCCAGACCTCAGCGGAGTTCCTTCGCCATTACAGAATGCCACAGTTGGAGAAGAAAGTCAGAATGAAGATGTGACTGATACAGAGTTGCACGATGGTAATGGATCAGATGCAGAGAGTGTTGAGCAGGGGGAGCAGCCCCCTCAACTTGATATTGAAGAACCTCAGCTAAGAAGATCTACGAGAGAACATGTGCCATCAGTTAGGTATCCTTCGTCTGAATATCTTTTAGTTGCTGAGGAGGGAGAACCAGAAACTTTTCAGGAAGTTAAGGCTCATAAGGAGAAGAATAATTGTAAGACCCCAACTTTTATAAATAAAGATTTAATTTTCTTTATATATTATTTCGAAATAGTAAGGTGTTGACTTGATAAATATGAAAGTTATGGGTGAAATGTGCAAATATTTTAAAATGAGCAAGTGGTTATAAAATATTCTTGTTGTCGGGGAATATTCGTTTGGTCGTGGAATATTCTTGTTGTCGGGGAATATTCGTACGACGGCGCAGATATTTGTGGACCCCACAACGGAATAACTGTCGGATATAGAAAGCGACAGAAATAACCTTTTTACACAATAACGGCGTAGTTGTTACCGTTAGTACTGTTGAAATACCCGGTGGTTAAAATACAGTGATACGCGGTGTTGCACAGTAGCACACGGTATTGCACAGTATTTTGAATTATTGAGTCTTACGCGAGAAGGCACTTGCTCAATTATTGTTACAGTAATTACTGTTCAATATTTTATATTATTGACTCAATAATTGCTACGTTGCTATTTTATACGATTGATTCAATAATGGTTACAGTTGATATTTTGTATTATTGATTCAATAATTGTCATTACACAGTATTTCGCATTATCAACTCAATAATTCATATTATTTGAATAATATTATTAGATAGCATTATTGATAATGTCTAAGGAAGTTCTGTCTAGGAGGGGTTATTTAATTGCGCGCCAGTAAGGAGAAGTCCTTATCGGAAGGCCCCCTCTTTCCTGGGAACAACCTGGTTGTCAATATTGTAGTTCTATAATATTATTTGTGAATAATTAATTATTGATTTATATGATAAAGAAATATTTATTTTGTGGATATTAAAGAAGGAATTAGTACTGATGTGTTTTTATCAGTATTTTGGTGTGAAAAATCATCTGTTTGTGGATTTCGGATAATTTATGTTGGGAATTTGGAAAAACTTTCTTCTGCAAAGTTGTAGAGAATTAAATTTCCTATGGAAAGGACATAGAATTTGTATTATTCTGACAAAGGGGCTATTTATTATGAATTATTGAAGTTTCGGAAAATAAATATATTATTTAATGGGTGGGACCCACTTTTGTTGTTTTGTTGAAAAAATCAGATTTTTGGTAGCAGCCGGCGGCGGAAGAAAATAAAATAAAATAATATATTTTATTCATTTAGTCTCCTTTGGCATCCTAAGCTTTTCCTATAAATAGGGTGCTTAGGTTAGAATTGAAAATCACACCAGAATTCGAAGTTTTCTCTCTCTATAATATCGAGCGTATTTTTGTGAGTATTTTAATACTTTGAGAGTTACTATTCAGTGCAAGTTTCCTTCGATATTATATCCGATATTCTAGTCAGAGGTACTATCTTTTTGAGGTAAGGGATGTTATTTCTTTCGTAAATGATGTTATTCTTTTCAATATCATTATACAGAAATATTGTCATGGATTTTATGTTGAAATTCTTATTTTTTCCGTCGGGGTTACTATTCACGTATACGGCACTATTCACGTATACGGCACTATTCACGGGAAAATTTATTTTTCTTCTATTTGTCCAAATTGTTTGTTAAGGTTACTATCTTTGATTGTATCCAAGTTTTGGGCTTTATTCTTGAATTTTGCTTCACAAAGTATTATTATGGATTATTCTTGAATTTGGATAAACTAAATGACGAATCCCTAATCTTTGTCTTTTATCTCACTGGATTCGTTTTGTTTAAAATGTTTTTCATCATCCTCAGTCCTAAAAGTTGATGTAATTGAATATCTTTGGCCTGTAGAGCAAAGATGAATGATTACCTGATGAATATCTTTGGCCTGTAGTGCAAAGATGACAGGTGTTGAGATGAACATGACTACTGATGATGCAAATGAATATCTTTGGCCTGTAGTGCAAAGATGAATATTGATTCGAGATGTATATTGATTGATGTTACAGGGATAAAATATTGGTGATGGACTTTTAAATCATAGAAGATAGTAGACTTCATTCTCTGCTTAACTCTTCTAATGATTTGTTATTTCCGCTGCGAATATTGATCTAAAACTTGTTGTCCATAATATTTTATCTGAACTGTTGAAGACTAACGATAATTTATTTTTCATTATCTTAGTCATAATATTCTTTACTGAGCTAGTTGAGCTCACCCTTTTCATCTGTTGTCCTCTTCAGGAAATGAGAATGTTGCGGGGACTAGTCGGGGGACAGAGTGATGGTCCAAGTTAGAGCAGTAGTAGTCCTCACTATTTCTGATAAATAGTGTGATAATAATTGTAATGAGGACTTAGTTTGAATCTTAATATTTTCTACATATTTGTACTGAGACTCACAGTTGTGTGGTCGTATTTTGCACGACCGTATGATATAAAGTTTGTATTTGAATTCTGTACCATGTATTTGGCGACTCAGAATGGGTTGGGTTGAATGGACCTATTCTGGGGGGCGTCACAGTTGGTATCAGAGCTTAGGGATATGATCTCTGGCGGAGATCGGGGAATAGAACTAGGAGGGGAGAGACGAGTAAATCCTTCGCTAGTGTGTCCTACCTAAGCTTATGTGGTATTTAATTGGTCAGTCGGAGCATAGGGTTATTATGTGATATGTGTAATTAACCCTTGTTTTATGGCAGTATTTGAGAATGGCAGCTGAGAATGTTAACAACGAAGTGAATGAGACCGTGGAGACACCTTTAATCGTTAACCAGGAGAACGTACAACAGGAAGGCAATGTTCTTCCTGAAAACAACGTTGGTCAAACGATAAATGATGAGATGTTTAGAAGTTTTTTGCAGTTCATGCAAAATCAGACGAGGGAGACTCGTGTGCAACATACAGGTGGAGATAATAATAACACGCGAGCTGTCACTGCCAAGCAGTTCAAAGAATTGGGACCACCAGAGTTTCTGGGAAAGCCAGATCCGATCAAGGCGGAGACGTGGATTAAACAAATTACCAAGATATTTGATGTCTTGGGATGCACGGAGGAACAGAAGGTTCCATTCGCCACGTTTATGTTTCGTGGAGAGGCAGATTACTGGTGGGAATCCGTAAAGCGTACCCAGCCTACCGCACTCCAGATGTCTTGGGAAGCGTTCCAAAAACTGTTTAATGACAAGTACTTTCCTGAAAGTATTCGTCATATGAAGGAAGTAGAGTTTATCAGACTCGAGCAAAACAACATGACGGTATCCCAGTACGAGGCTAAGTTCGCGGAGCTGTCCAGGTTTGCACCTCATTTGGTGGAGAATGAGGAACGTATGACGCGGATGTTTCTAAGAGGTTTGAAACCCGAAATACGTCAGTACCTCATTTCTCATAAATTTTCTTTATATTCGGATGTAGTGAACAGGGCCCAGTTATTAGAACGAGATAATGATTATGTTCAACCGAGGGACCACAACCAAGGTCGTACCGGTGGCAGTAGTCATCGGAGCAATGACAACCAGCGAGGAGGAAAGTATGACAGAAGCGGTAACCACTCCGGTGGTTATCGTGGTCATGATAGTAGAAGAAGCGAATCGGGGGGAGATTTCAAGAAGAGAAGGTACAACAATGAGAACGCAAAGATGTCAACATCAGCACCAGCATCAACTGTTTCGAGGGGAGGAGAACGACCACCGGTCGTATGCTTTAAATGCGGGAAAGATGGACATATCAGCCCAAACTGCCCACAACAGTTCAAAGGATGCTATAACTGTGGAAAAGAAGGACATATAGCTCGAGATTGTCCTGTTGCGAAACCAAGTTCAGCGGGGGTGGTGATTCCAAAGGCGGTTGCAGACAAGTCAAAGTCGGTGATTCCTGGAAGAGCGTTTGTCGTGACATCCCAAAACGCGAGGGATCCGCACGAGGTGATTACGGGTAAGCTGATCATAAACTCTTGCGAAGTTTATACCTTGTTAGATACCGGTGCTACCCATTCCTTTATTTCACCTGCTTGTGCTCAACGTTTGAACTTGACTTCTGATAAGTTAGACTTTGACTTATCTGTTGAAACTCCGTTAGGAGAAACCTTTGTTACATCTACAGTTTACAAATCTTGCTTGATTCAGATTGGTACCCTTACCTTACCTGTTGATCTTATATCTTTGAAAATACTTGCATTTGACGTGATTTTAGGAATTGACTGGTTAACCACTTATCATGCCAAAATTGATTGTTTTCGTAAGGTTGTTAGTTTTCATATTCCTAATCAACCTGTTGTGCGAATCCAAATCACCAAACCACTAAAATCAGTCAATATCATTTCAAATCCCAAGGCTATTCGTTTATTGAAAAACGGATGTCAAGCTTTCTTAGCTCATGTCACTGATTTAAATCAGAATACATCAGATTTGAATGATATTTCCGTTGTCAATGAGTTTCCTGATGTATTTCCCGAAGAACTTCCCGGTCTACCCCCAGAACGTGAAGTTGAATTCTTTATTGACCTTGAGCCCGGTACAAAGCCCATTTCTAAAACCCCATATCGAATGGCTCCTATTGAACTTCAGGAGTTAAAGATTCAATTACAAGAGTTGTTAGATATCGGTTTTATTCGTCCTAGTACGTCTCCTTGGGGTGCTCCTGTTTTATTCGTAAAGAAGAAAGACGGGAGTATGCGACTTTGTATTGACTATCGGGAGTTGAACCATGTCACCATCAAGAATAGGTATCCGCTACCTCGTATTGATGACCTGTTCGACCAGTTGCAAGGAGCGCAATTTTTTTCAAAGATCGATCTTCGTTCTGGATATCACCAGTTGAAGATTAAAACTGAGGATATTCCAAAGACTGCTTTTAGAACACGGTACGGGCATTATGAGTTCTTAGTCATGTCTTTTGGATTGACTAATGCTCCTGCTGCTTTCATGGATATGATGAACCATGTATTTAAGGAATATTTAGATCAATTCGTTGTTGTCTTTATTGATGACATCCTCATCTATTCTAGAAGCCGTGAAGATCATGAACACCATTTGAAGTTAGTACTTCAAAAGCTTCGTGAGAACAAGCTATACGCCAAGTTAAAGAAATGCGAGTTCTGGCTTGAGGAAGTAGCATTCCTTGGGCACGTGGTATCGAAACGTGGAGTATCTGTTGACCCGGCGAAGATTGAAGCAATACAAAGCTGGGAGCAACCTAAGTCGGTGACCGAGGTACGAAGCTTTCTAGGCTTAGCTGGTTATTATCGGAGGTTCGTAGAGGGATTTTCTCGAATCGCTACTCCATTAACTCAGTTGACTAGGAAAGATACCAAATTCGTTTGGGGCGAGGAATGCGAGAAGAGCTTCCAAGAGCTCAAGAGGAGGCTCATTTCGGCACCTGTTCTGACAATACCATCTGGTTCGGATGGATTTGTTATCTACAGCGATGCTTCGGGCAAAGGGTTAGGATGTGTTCTCATGCAACATGGGAAAGTCATAGCCTATGCCTCGCGACAACTCAAAGAATATGAGAGGAATTATCCTACTCATGATCTAGAGTTGGCAGCAGTCGTTTTCGCGTTGAAGATCTGGAGACATTACTTGTACGGGGAGAAAGTGGAGATTTATACGGATCATAAGAGCCTTAAATATTTCTTCACTCAGAAGGAACTCAACATGCGACAACGACGTTGGTTGGAGCTGTTGAAAGATTACGATCATACTATCCAATACCATCCTGGAAAAGCGAACGTGGTAGCTGACGCGTTGAGTAGAAGATCATATGTAGGAACGAATGCGATGATGTCAAGTATACGCGTAGAACCAGCTTTGATTGATAAAGTTAAAGCTGCTCAAGCTACGGATGCGGAGCTGATGAAGATGAAGAAGAAGGTGCAAGAAGGTGCAATTCCAGAAGCGAGAATCGATGAAGATGGAATACTTCGAGTCAACTCCAGACTTTGTGTTCCTAACGATTCTGACTTAAAGTATAGAATCATGATGGAGGCACACAACACACCGTTTGCAATCCATCCTGGGAGTACTAAAATGTATCGTGATCTTCGACATACATTTTGGTGGAGCAATATGAAGAGAGAGATCGCGGAGTTCATCTCGAGATGTTTAACTTGTCAACGTGTAAAGGCGGAGCATCAAGTACCGAAGGGTCCATTGCAACCACTGGAGATTCCGAAATGGAAGTGGGAGCATATTACGATGGATTTCGTTACGGGTCTTCCCAAGGTTTCTCAAGGCGTAGATGCGATTTGGGTTATTGTTGATAGATTAACCAAGTCTGCTCATTTCTTGCCGATACGAGAGACTTATTCCCTTGAACGTCTTGCTCATATGTACGTGAATGAGATTGTGAGGTTGCATGGCATGCCAGTATCCATAGTTTCGGATCGTGACCCCAGATTTACTTCACGATTTTGGATTAGTTTGCAGAAAGCTATGGGTACGGATTTACGATTCAGTTCGGCTTATCATCCTCAAACAGACGGACAATCGGAAAGGACTATCCAAACTCTTGAAGATCTATTGAGACTCTGTGTTCTAGACTTCAAAGGGAGTTGGGATAAGTACTTACCATTGGTGGAATTCTCCTATAACAACAGTTATCAGGCAAGTATAGGCGTAGCTCCATTCGAAGCGTTGTATGGGAGAAAGTGTCGTTCTCCAACGTGTTGGAACGAGGTGGGTGAAGCAACATTGTTGGGACCGGAGTTGGTACGTGTGACTACGGAAAAGATCCAAATGATCCGACAACGTATACAAACGGCACAGGATCGACAAAAGAGTTATGCGGATCTTCATCGAAAGGACGTGGAATTTAATGTTGGAGACCATGTGTTATTACGTGTTGCTCCATGGAAAGGAGTTACAAGGTTTGGGAAGAGAGGAAAGCTCAATCCACGATTCATTGGTCCATTTGAGATTCTTGACCGAGTAGGAAATGTGGCCTATAGACTCGCATTACCTCCAAGCATGTCTCGTGTTCATAACGTATTTCACATATCCGTGTTGCGTAAATATGTGAAAGATCCAAACCGCATTATTGAGTTAGAACCAGACGAGATAGCTGAAGATTTAACGTACGAGGAGGTACCTGTCAAGATCTTGGATAGGAAGGAGCATGTCCTACGCTCGAAAATTATACCTCAAGTTAAAGTTTTGTGGAGAAACCATGCAATTGAGGAAATGACGTGGGAGTTGGAATCGGAAATGAAAGCGAGGTATCCTCACCTTTTTGACATACCAGGTACGTACGTCAATTTCGAGGACGAAATTTCATAAGGAGGGGAGGTTGTAAGACCCCAACTTTTATAAATAAAGATTTAATTTTCTTTATATATTATTTCGAAATAGTAAGGTGTTGACTTGATAAATATGAAAGTTATGGGTGAAATGTGCAAATATTTTAAAATGAGCAAGTGGTTATAAAATATTCTTGTTGTCGGGGAATATTCGTTTGGTCGTGGAATATTCTTGTTGTCGGGGAATATTCGTACGACGGCGCAGATATTTGTGGACCCCACAACGGAATAACTGTCGGATATAGAAAGCGACAGAAATAACCTTTTTACAAAATAACGGCGTAGTTGTTACCGTTAGTACTGTTGAAATACCCGGTGGTTAAAATACAGTGATACGCGGTGTTGCACAGTAGCACACGGTATTGCACAGTATTTTGAATTATTGAGTCTTACGCGAGAAGGCACTTGCTCAATTATTGTTACAGTAATTACTGTTCAATATTTTATATTATTGACTCAATAATTGCTACGTTGCTATTTTATACGATTGATTCAATAATGGTTACAGTTGATATTTTGTATTATTGATTCAATAATTGTCATTACACAGTATTTCGCATTATCAACTCAATAATTCATATTATTTGAATAATATTATTAGATAGCATTATTGATAATGTCTAAGGAAGTTCTGTCTAGGAGGGGTTATTTAATTGCGCGCCAGTAAGGAGAAGTCCTTATCGGAAGGCCCCCTCTTTCCTGGGAACAACCTGGTTGTCAATATTGTAGTTCTATAATATTATTTGTGAATAATTAATTATTGATTTATATGATAAAGAAATATTTATTTTGTGGATATTAAAGAAGGAATTAGTACTGATGTGTTTTTATCAGTATTTTGGTGTGAAAAATCATCTGTTTGTGGATTTCGGATAATTTATGTTGGGAATTTGGAAAAACTTTCTTCTGCAAAGTTGTAGAGAATTAAATTTCCTATGGAAAGGACATAGAATTTGTATTATTCTGACAAAGGGGCTATTTATTATGAATTATTGAAGTTTCGGAAAATAAATATATTATTTAATGGGTGGGACCCACTTTTGTTGTTTTGTTGAAAAAATCAGATTTTTGGTAGCAGCCGGCGGCGGAAGAAAATAAAATAAAATAATATATTTTATTCATTTAGTCTCCTTTGGCATCCTAAGCTTTTCCTATAAATAGGGTGCTTAGGTTAGAATTGAAAATCACACCAGAATTCGAAGTTTTCTCTCTCTATAATATCGAGCGTATTTTTGTGAGTATTTTAATACTTTGAGAGTTACTATTCAGTGCAAGTTTCCTTCGATATTATATCCGATATTCTAGTCAGAGGTACTATCTTTTTGAGGTAAGGGATGTTATTTCTTTCGTAAATGATGTTATTCTTTTCAATATCATTATACAGAAATATTGTCATGGATTTTATGTTGAAATTCTTATTTTTTCCGTCGGGGTTACTATTCACGTATACGGCACTATTCACGTATACGGCACTATTCACGGGAAAATTTATTTTTCTTCTATTTGTCCAAATTGTTTGTTAAGGTTACTATCTTTGATTGTATCCAAGTTTTGGGCTTTATTCTTGAATTTTGCTTCACAAAGTATTATTATGGATTATTCTTGAATTTGGATAAACTAAATGACGAATCCCTAATCTTTGTCTTTTATCTCACTGGATTCGTTTTGTTTAAAATGTTTTTCATCATCCTCAGTCCTAAAAGTTGATGTAATTGAATATCTTTGGCCTGTAGAGCAAAGATGAATGATTACCTGATGAATATCTTTGGCCTGTAGTGCAAAGATGACAGGTGTTGAGATGAACATGACTACTGATGATGCAAATGAATATCTTTGGCCTGTAGTGCAAAGATGAATATTGATTCGAGATGTATATTGATTGATGTTACAGGGATAAAATATTGGTGATGGACTTTTAAATCATAGAAGATAGTAGACTTCATTCTCTGCTTAACTCTTCTAATGATTTGTTATTTCCGCTGCGAATATTGATCTAAAACTTGTTGTCCATAATATTTTATCTGAACTGTTGAAGACTAACGATAATTTATTTTTCATTATCTTAGTCATAATATTCTTTACTGAGCTAGTTGAGCTCACCCTTTTCATCTGTTGTCCTCTTCAGGAAATGAGAATGTTGCGGGGACTAGTCGGGGGACAGAGTGATGGTCCAAGTTAGAGCAGTAGTAGTCCTCACTATTTCTGATAAATAGTGTGATAATAATTGTAATGAGGACTTAGTTTGAATCTTAATATTTTCTACATATTTGTACTGAGACTCACAGTTGTGTGGTCGTATTTTGCACGACCGTATGATATAAAGTTTGTATTTGAATTCTGTACCATGTATTTGGCGACTCAGAATGGGTTGGGTTGAATGGACCTATTCTGGGGGGCGTCACAATAATTGGCTGAGAGCAATGCGGGATGAGATGGATTCGTTGCACAAGAATCACACTTATGAGCTGACTACACTTCCGAAGGGCAGGAAAGCATTGAAGAATAAATGGGTGTTCAAGCTGAAAAAGGATGGAGAAAAACTAGTGAAGTACAAGGCTCGATTGGTGGTCAAGGGTTTTGCTCAAAAGCAAGGTATTGATTTCGATGAGATTTTTTTTTCGGTTGTAAAAATGACCTCTATTCGAGCAGTGTTGGGGTTAGTAGCTAGTATGGATCTTGAGCTTGAGCAACTAGATGTGAAAACTGCATTCCTTCATGGTGATTTGAAGGAGGAAATCTACATGGAGCAACCAGAGGGATTTGAAGTTAAAGGGAAAGAGCACTTGATTTGCAGGTTGAAGAAAAGTTTGTACGGCCTGAAACAAGCCCCAAGGCAGTGGTACATGAAATTTGATTCATTCATGATGGATCAAGGTTACAGCAGAACAATTGCAGATCATTGTGTGCATGTTAAAAAGTTTTCGGATGATAACTTCGTTATTTTGTTGTTATATGTAGATGATATGTTGATAGTTGGGCAAGATGGTAATATGATTCGCAGGCTCAAAGGTGAGTTATTCAAGTCCTTTGATATGAAGGACTTAGGCCCGGCTAAGCAGATTTTGGGCATGAAGATTGCTCGTGACAGAAAAGCTAAAAGGTTGTGGTTGTCACAAGAGAAGTATGTTGAATGAGTGCTTGCAAGGTTCAACATGGGTGATGCTAAGCCAGTTAGCACACCACTGGCCAATCATATTAAGTTGACAAAACGCATGTGTCCTTCTACAAAGGAAGGGAGAGATGATATGTCAGCAGTTCCCTACTCCTCTGCTGTAGGGAGTCTTATGTATGCGATGATTTGTACACGGCCAGATATTGCTTATGCAGTTGGCGTTGTGAGCAGGTATTTGTCAAATCCTGGTAGAGAACATTGGGAAGCAGTTAAGTGGATTCTCAGATACTTGAAAGCTACTTCCGGTTTGTGTTTGGGGTTTTACAGATACAGACATGGCAGGTTCTGAAGAGAAGAAGTCTACTAATTCAGGGTATTTATTTACTTTTGCAGGGGGAGCTGTATCATGGCAGTCCAAGTTGCAGAAGTGTGTTGCCTTGTCTACAACTGAGTCAGAATACATCGCCGCTACGGAAGCAGGCAAGGAGATGTTATGGTTGAAACGGTTTCTCCAAGAGTTGGGTTTGACACAGGATGAATATGTGGTTTATTGTGACAGTCAAAGTGCAATTGACTTGACCAAAAATGCTACGTATCATAATCGTACCAAACACATTGATGTTCGTTATCACTGGCTTCGAGAAGTGATGGAAAAGGAATTGATGAAAATAAAGAAAGTTCATACCGACGAGAACCCTTCAGACATGTTGACAAAGGTTGTAACTCGCGATAAACTGGAGTTTTGCAAGGAGTTGGTCGGGATGGACTCCAAGTGACGGGGTCACGGTGAAAGCCCCCTCTCATGGATTTGGAGGGGGAGATTGTTGGGTTTGTGGGATCCAAACCCATGAGATTATCCTATTTAAAATAGGAATTTTTTTATTTTGGTATGTATGTTCTGAAATTGGAAAGGAATTGAATTTTCAGAAATAACATTGAATTTGGGATGACAGTTTAGTAATTTTCGAAGGTGACTTGATTTAGGAATAAAGCAGCTTGGAATACTGTTGGGTACAATCCCAATCCAAATTGAAGTCATCATATTATTAATATATATATGACTTATTCATGCCATATTGAATATCACACAAAATAGCAACTGTGAGTATTTTTCAGAAGGAGCATTGTATTGACAATGCTTCGGTAGAGAAAAAGTGAGAGTAAATTGAGAGGGTTTTTTTTGTGAAAGTTTATTCACAAATTGTCATCATTTTTCGGGTTAATTAATTGCTTGAAGACTTTAATTAATTCTGAGGTTCTAGGTGGTGAGATAATTTGAGTTTTCACTCAAATTGAGGTATTCTTGTATTCTTTCAATTTCTTAATATTTCAAGTTTTTAGTTATAAAACTTGGAAGGGATATTTGTATTCATAGTTGATTATAGTGAAATTGTTCGGAGTTCGACCCGTGGTTTTTACCTCTTAATTTTAGAGGGTTTTCCACGTAAAATTTGGTGTTTTGTGTTTGGTTTATTATTGTGATATTATTTTCTAGTTTATTTAGTTTTTCAAAGACAATTATAATTGGAGGAGTTTTTCCAACCTGTAGTACTTATTTAGGAGTAACAAGCTAGGTGGGGTAATTAACCGAAGGTGGATGAGAGAGTATTATAGAAATAAGCATATGGAGGGATCAACTGGTGTTTAATTCTCTGATTATGTATTTTGTCATTCTTGTATTAATTAAGCATGTGATAAACATAATCAAAAATGACAACAACATTGACTACTGTATATACATGCCTTGAGATATGGTGTGGTTGTTTAAATTAACAAGTTTGACATTCATTTTTAAATACTTGCTCAAAATTTTCGACGGGTTTATATTAAAATATAAAGTATCGTTATAATTATAAACCATAGATCATAAAAGTCCATAGTTTTAAATTATCGAATATGCGTCTGCTCCAAATAATCATATAAAATGTATGTCACTTATTTGGATTTTATTAATTACGTACGGCTTTAAATTACTTCTTCACATACTCTCTCTCTCTCTCCCTCCTATATATATATATATCTTATTAATTGAGAAAAACTCGAAATTCATTCTAAAATTAAAGTTATATATTTTAAATTTTTAGTTCAATTTGAGTAATCCAACTATAATTAATATTTGAAGCTGATCACACAAAAAAGAGTAATTATATATCATTTTTTGTTAATTTGTTCAAAATATAAATATAATTTATATCAATTTTGAATTGTAAAAAATTTCATAAATATAATTAACTTAAAAGTTCTCAATGAAGTGGTACACTATTTTAAGGGTGATCCGTCAAACAACGAGTCTACAAAATTAAAGTGGTACACTATTTTAAGCTAGCTGACTACTGCTCTATGCATGCAGCCATGGTTTGAGTAGCAGCCTGGCAATTAGAAAACACCTCAATTAACCAACTACAATTATAATTAAAGTCGTACACTATTTTAATCAAGAACACTATCTACTAGCTAGCTTTAAATTTAAGGCATATCTGCTCTATATATACCCAACATATGATTCCCCATTATTCGATCTGCATCTGCTCTATACTATATATGTAAATGAGAAAAAATTTGGTAGTCCACACAAAAATAACCTAGTTTTGGGACAACTAAGATGTCCCAATAAAAATGATGACAGCCAAATTAAAAAAAAAAGTATCATTCTTATCTGTTACTAATGTATTTTGGGTCCCAAAGGAAATAAAGAACTCGTGCTTTTTTATTATTTGTTTAATTTATGAATATATAAATTTGGGAGTGCTTAGTATCAAATTAATTTTGGTCAATTGATTAATACAATATCGACACGTAGGCCGAGAGGTGATCTCTCTCCGTGTGTGTTAACACTCAACTTATTATAAAGTTAACTTTATGGTAACCGAATCTAATTTGCATAGTATACATTTAGAAACATGTCATGTGTCTCATAATAAGTACTTTCAAAATTAATTACGAAAATTTAAAATTCAAATTTAATATGAATTAGTACGTAATATCATAACTATTTTAAATAATCTAATAAGTTGTCCTAATGTAATAATTTTTTGCTTTCAAAAATATTATGATCAATCACCTCAATTTAAATTTTATAAATGAATTTTAAATAATTAAAACTGGACTCGTTTTAGAGTAGAAGGAGTATATATAATTAGTTCTAAATATTTAAAAGTTAATTGGAAAACGAATATATATATTTCCTATACAAAATTGGATAACAGAGAAAGGAAATTTGTAAATTCAAGAAAGAAATACGACTCCGTTTCCCGTGTCAATGCTGCTGTATTTGTTTAGACTTTGGAGGGGAAAAAATGGGAGAACTATATAGTATTAAATCTATATAGTATCAAGGTAGGGGAGGTCGTGGCCGGCGAAGGTAACGGAGAGACCTTGTTTATCGTCGCCGTCGTCTCGATCTCCTAGACTCCATGTCCGTCATTCTTCTACGGTTAGAATGGCGGTCTCACTTGACGAGAAAAATAAGACTTTTACTCTCCACAAGTCTGAACAATCTTTCAACGCCGCCAAGGTACCACTCTCACTCTCCCGGGTGGTCCCTACAATTTCCGATTTCAGTTCTTTATTTGTAATTTTATGATCAATTGAGTACTATGTGATTCAGTTTTGCTTTCCCCTTTTTTCACCTGCCTTTTTATTTGCAAAATCGATGCGGGATTTGGAGTTGGTAAAATCTAATGAATAAATGATGATGTGTTCTACTAATCAATGTCAAAAGCTTTAATTATAAGAAGAATGTGTTAATTTGCATAAGATGGGACTCTAATAATGCTGCTGATAATGCTTACATACTTGATTCATTTTCACAATTATATTTGAATTGTGTTGTAATTTTATATGATGTGCTAGAAGTAGGTCCTAGACTCTTGGCAAAAGTATTTCATCTCTTGGAAGGTGAATTTGACTTGGGAGCTAGCTGAAGTAGGTTCAACTTTTCAAGTACTTTCACGGTTTAACCCCATACCTCTCTCTTTAATACCAAAATAAGAATTAATTGCCACAAATGCATGAAATTAATTGTTGAAAAATCATATGTTCTCCACAGAAGGAATAAACAATAGTAAATTTTTTTTTTGTCTTCTTTCAAATATTATGAATTATGCTTTTACACCATCTGCATCTTTTTCTAAGGGAGCAGATTTAATCATCTAAAACATCCTTCTTAGATCCTATAGGTTTTGCGCATAGTATGTGTTACATAGACAATTTTTTAACCTTCTACTCGGTAATCATATCTCTACTATAACATCCATTATTTAATATATATCTATCAGAACACACGCTTGTTAGCTAGGTGATTGGTTTTATCTTCATTTGCTAGCTAATTTTTAATTATTGTCTGCCGAAAGAATCTACAGTTAATGGGGTTAGGATCGATCAATAAACAAGTCTTAAATTGAAACATAGCTGATTGCTACATATTTAATCAGTGCACTTTTTTCTGGATCCTGAATGAACATGTGTAATAGCTATTTTGCATATTTAGTTAACTAGGTGTACATAATGAAACAGATACTAGAAAGGAGAGGGAGGGGTTGGTGGCTTTTGTATTGATGAAGTTATAACTCCTTTTGATATGAAGCCATTAAAATGACTTGATTAATTGTAATTGTCAAAAAAATAAAAATAAATAAATTTGACCAACAATTGTATAAGTTGAAGGGACTTGGTGGAAGAGACTGAATGGAGGACTAGTGTGCGATGGCGGATGGGCTTTGACCTGCGGATGACTGGTGCGGGATGGAATTTTAACTTGTAGACTCCACTGTAACATGTTTATGATATTTTGACACGGGAAAATGGTTATTTTGAACCCTCAACTGCATAAAATCTCAAAACTTCTATTATCTGTTCTTGTTTTGTTTCACAGTATTCAGTTTTAAAGATATAAAATTTGTTAAGGTTATCAACTCATGTAAAGTTCTTGGCAGGAATTGATGCCTGGAGGTGTAAATTCCCCTGTACGTGCATTTAAATCTGTTGGTGGACAGCCTATTGTAATTGATTCTGTCAAGGGCTCTCACATGTGGGACATTGATGGGAATGAGTACATTGATTACGTTGGTTCATGGGGACTAGCAATCATTGGTCATGCAGACGATGAGGTTTGTTTCTTTCTCGTAGTTTCCAGTTTTGTATATGGCATTGGA
Organism: Panax stipuleanatus; assembly: GCA_020205555.1. Lineage (NCBI taxonomy): Eukaryota > Viridiplantae > Streptophyta > Magnoliopsida > Apiales > Araliaceae > Panax > Panax stipuleanatus. Next base: position 5,693,950 of record CM035117.1, on the reverse strand, counting down.
ATATTTTGCGAGGCTATTCTGTTATACCGCTATTTTGATTTTTCTCCTTTTCATTCATTACTGAATGGATTAGTTTTCTTGTATGTTTTGCATTCACTTTTTTATGTAGGTAGGATGGTACTTTCCAAATGATAATTTTTACATCTGGATTTTACTGATTCTCCAAACTTTCTATGCATGCATTTATACCCCATGCCATTATCTTGGTCTTTTACAGAGAAAATATCATTGTCCTGTTGATGTCTCTTTTGGGTCACAGGTTCTTGAAAAGGCCTTATACGTGAAAATAACACTCATTGATTGGCACAAAACGCAGTTTAATTGAGTAGAGATTTTAAACTTTTTAAGTTGTTTAATGAAGGCAATTACTATACCAAAGTGTGGGTATTCAAGTACTTCTTCTCCTCAATACAATCACAAAGGAGGAAGAAGAGGAGGGAGGGAGGGAGGGGTGGAAACGGGAAAAGGACTTGAATGAATTGGAAAATTGATGCTATCAAATTTTTCTGGTACTGCTTGAAACTAGATTGGTCTATTGATGGCTTCAACTTTCACTTGTGAAATGTGAATAATTTGTTTTCTGCTATAATCATAAATCCAATATCCTGAACTAACATATACCTACAGGTACTCTCAAAGCCTTGGCTGATAACAATGAAAAAGGGAACCAGCTTTGGTGCTCCATGTCTTCTAGAGAACGTACTGGCTGAGATGGTCATCTCAGCTGTAGCTAGTATAGAAATGGTTAGGCTGGTCAACTCAGGCACAGAAGCATGCATGGGAGTACTTCATTATCATCCATTTTGAGGGTTGTTACCATGGCCATGCAGATGCATTTCTGGTTAGGGCTGGCAGCGGTGTTGCTACTCTTGGATTCCCCGACTCCCCTGGTGTTTCTAAGGCAGCTACAGCTGCAACACTAACATCTCCATACAATGGCATTACAACTGTGGAGAATCTATTGGAGGGCGAGCAAAGGAGAAATTGCTGCAGTTATCCTTGAGACCGTCTCTGGCTTCATTACACCCACACCTGATTTTCTGAATGCCCTCCGTATGGTCACCAAAGAAAATGATTCTCTGCTTATATTCGATGAAGTTATGAATGGGTTCCGGTTGTGTTATGGTGGAGCTCAACAATATTTTGGCATAACTCCCGACTTAACAACCCTGGGGAGGTTATAGGAGGTGGACTTGCGCGTTGGTGCTTACGTAGGAAGGAGGGAGATTATGGAGATGGTGCAAGCCGGAACCCTCAGTGGCAACCTATTCTATTGGCAATGACTGCAGGAATCCACGGTTTTAAGCGGTTGAAGGAAGTGGGAAGTTTTGACTAGTTGAATAAAATCAGTAGTGAACTTATTCAGGGAATTTTGGATGCCGGAAGGAATGGTGGAGATGCAATCTGTGGCGGGGCCTGTATATATAACTTAAGAAATTTAAGAAAATGTTCACATATCTCCTCCACCTCTTCTTACTGCCACTGCTTTAAAATGTAGCTTAAACCAAGCAACCATTTTGTCCTTGTCTATATAGTCGGAATTCATCCTATTTATTCAGATTTTTTCTTCCTTCCTTTGACGGTTTAATTAGGATCAAGAACTGTAATTAATATTTCATCTAATTTATTAAATTGGATATAGAATCTCAATATCATTAAAATTTATTGGAAAAAAAACAAAAAATTAATATTTAGAGAATATAGTAAATTAAATCAGTAATACTTGTTTGAAATCTATGAACAACCCATGAAAATGAATGAATTAAGTTCTTGGGCAGTTTAAACTATAAACTTTAAATAATCATATATATATATATTCCGGAATAATGGAGGTACTACTACTACAGTACTAAACCAACTCTATCTAACAACAGATGGAGTTAAAGTAGACTTGAATATAAGAATATGTAAAAATATCAACAACAAAAAAACTCTTAAAAATAATGTTTCTCTAAATTTAATTTTCTTGGTTTTTTTTTAATAAAATATGTAGAATATTTAAGAGTGACTAACATTTTGAGAATTGGTTGTTATGTTGAGCCTTCAAAATGATAGAAAGAGAAAACAAGGATCAACTGTGAGCTTTTACTACTACCAATTAAGTACAACTATCCTTTTGCATCAACCTTTCAGCGTACAAGTTGGTTGTTAGTACCGGAGTAATAAACCCAGACTGCAACAACAATCAAAGAATACTACTCCACTACCACCCACGCCGCCTGTGGTAAAACACCCTCACATCACATATACACGCACTATCATTATTAAGACTCTAAAATGAGCAAACAGTTCGAATTCAATTCGTACTCGTTCGATTAAAGGTTCGATTCGAGCTCGACTCGAAATATAAATAAGTCAAATATGAGTCAATTTTAAAGTTCGATAAATTACTCGAACCTCCTTAAATTATAATTTTCTATTGATACTCGGATCATATTCGTTCGAAAAATTCAAACTGTTCGGACTCAATTCAGAATCGTGCTCGACTCGGTAGCTAAATGAGCCTCAATTAAACCTTATTTTATACTCAATAAATTTTGTGAACCAAATCTGAGAAACTCAATATTGGCTCGACTGGATTCGTTTATACCCTTAATCATTATTCATTACTACTACAGTACTACGTCTTTGCCCCCACACCACACGTACGGTAAATGCGTGTGAGTATCTTATACAGTATTTAATTATCTTTCATTCCTCCATCAATTCAACAACCAACTGCAGTTACCAGTGCCACGTGCAGTTTTAACCACAGTTAAAACCTTGAACCTCAAATCACCATTAATTCCACCTCTCAATTAATACGGTTTTCTTTCTCCAACATATCTCAACATTCCACTTTAAACACAGAGGGAATCACACCCAGATTACAGATAGAGAGAGAAAAAATGAAACACTCACTTATATATAAACCCTAATTCTCTCTCTCTCTCCCTACAGTTTTACATTCACGCGTCTCGGAGCTGATAGGTCTCTCTCTCCAAACACACAAACATATATATTCTGTCTATCATCAACAGAACAGGCCAGGCTAGGGGAAGATTGATTCAAAGGTAAGCGCTCTCGCTCGAAATACAAATTGCATTCAAACAATTCAACTTTTCTCTGATTCTACTGCTTTTTCTCTGCCATTTTTGTCTCTCGTATCTGAGCATTAGTGCTTTGCAACGCTGTTTGTCGACTGTCCTTGCACATTAAATATTTCCGCTGGTACATCTGCTACATATATCTCATGCTTTGTGTTTACAATGTCAATACTACCATTTTCATTGCATTTATATTTCCCATCTTCAGTTCTCAAGCAATACTACTTTCGTACCTAACTCTTCTTATTTGGAAAAATTCCTCTCCGCACTCTAGCTTCTCCAGAAAATGCGAGAAAAGTTTTCGAAACCAAACCTTTCCGCTTGCTGCTTTATACATTCCAGGCAGCTACGACTTTCTGTTCCTCTGTAAATATTTCTCTTCTCGTGCTTCTATCACCGCCTGGTTTGGTTCCAAACGTATCACCGTCGATTTCGCCATTTTTAGTCAAGTAAAGTCGTGAGTTCTGTTTTTAAGTCACATCCTTACCAGTTGTTCTTTCCTATTCGGCGGTAGTTTTCAGCTTTTTTTTCCTGATTGATTTGATGTTTTCTTATGATACCTGTAGAATTTTTTAGTATATAAATTAATAAAATATCTAGCTTACTAACTAGCTCCTTTTTTTATGCAGAGGTCATTTCCTTCTCCGTTGGTAGTCAAAGATCGAATTTCCCTCTTTCTCGCTCCGGCTAATCCTTCAATGATAGCCTAGGTTTTGAGGGCGAACTTGCGAGTCTAAGTCTCCGATTCGACTCTGTGTTTCCATCCATCGTTTTTTTGGTATTTCCGAATCTCTGGAGAGAACTAAATTCTGGTGAGCTCAGCGTGTATGTTTTGTGCTTCAACGATGGAAAATCCATCATTAAGGCGGCGAATCGCTTTGGTTACGGCGATATTTTTGGCCTTTCTCCTGATGATTGGAATCCTTACAGGTGATTATTCATTGAACTTGCCATTTTATCTCTGTCTTATTCTATTGTTCTTATTCTCCAGTATTTTGTTAAACATGGAGTATATGTTGTTGTGAACTTGTGATTTCCATTATTGTTTCTGTCGGTTTGCTTTAGTTTATTTTTTGTCTCTCTTTGTGCGACACGAAGGTCTCCAAAATTTATATCGTATTTAATTTCTCTTTTCGTCTTGTTCTAGTCTTCTTTAATGAATCGAACAACTCAAGCTTCAGCTTCATTTGATTCCATTTATTTGTTTCAGGTCTTCATTATTGCGGTCTTTCTTCCATCCATTCAAGTCCAGTTGTATCTCAGAATATCATCGCCAGCAGTATTCCGCATCGGAAGCTCCTCAGTCGTGGTAAGTCAAAACTAAAAACCTAGTAGCTACCTAGCTCCGGCAGACTTATTTGGCTTATCTGTTTCGTGTCGGTCCTCGTGTCTGCGTAGTACCATTTTTGTGGTGGACCTCTGTTTTTTCATATCGGTATTATCCTAACATGCACCGTTGGCTCCTTCCTCCGGCCACTCACTAACTCGGGATTTTATTTGGATTTGGTTCAAAAGAAAAAAGCATACGGGAATCTTAAGTGGTAATAAGCTTATTATTAGATGCGCAAGTTAGTAATTGTGGCATTCTTAGTGCTACTTTAAGGTATTAGCCTCGAAAATACGCGTTCAGATGAAAGCGATGTCACGTCACGTGCGCATCTTAGCCACCATTTCGCTTTTATTGGAAATAGTTAATCAAAAGGGCATCAATCATCTTGAATCCCCCTTACCATGGATGATTAGAGCCTTTTTTTAGTGTTTGAATTGAATTTGTTTTGTCCCTTTCCTTTTGCCTTTTGTGTAAAAACCTCGAAAAAGTGTAGTTTGTCCACAGATATATATATAGAGAGAGAGAGAGAGAGAAAAAAAAAGCTTCCTGCCTCCAATTGGTAGCTAATACTCCATGTTCGTACATGTTGTTGACCATTTTTAAAAAAATTCGGCTGTGTAAAATCAAAGACTAGTATGTGCCATATGATTTCTTTCTATTTTCATGTAAAGCGTCTTTACTCTTGTTTGTTTGTTTATGATGCTGCAGGAGCAGGAGCAGGAGGAGGAGGAGGAGGAGGGTGGAGTGGTACCGAACCGAGTATGGGGAGACAAGTGTTCAAAAGCTGACATTGTGATTAACCAGGGCCCCACAGCTCCACTTCCCAGCGGTATACCAACCTACACCGTGGAGATCATGAACGTTTGCGTCACCGGCTGTGACATCGCCGGAATTCACCTCAGCTGTGGCTGGTTCAGCTCCGCTCGCCTCATTAACCCTCGCATATTCAAGCGCCTCCGTTATAATGACTGCCTCGTTAACAATGGCAAGCCCCTTGCCAATGGCCGCACCCTCTCCTTTCAATACGCAAACACCTTCCGTTACACTCTCTCCGTCTCCAGAGTTATCTGCTGATCGATCGATCGATCGATCTGATTATAAGTACTCAACAAAATAGCAATTTTAGTTACCACTAGCAAAACCCAACAACAATTGTACAAAGCACAATTAATTTTCCCACTCTGCGTCGTATGATTAATGTTGTTTTTTTGGCGCTTGTTATGCCACTTTACTATACTGTAAATGAGGTACGTTGAAATTAACACCTTTAATTTTTGGGCTATATATATTTTTCTGACCAAATGCAGATGACGAGGGAGGAAGGTAGCTTGCTTGTAACCATTTTTTGATTTGAATTATGGCTTTAAATTTTGGAGTAGATTCCACTTTTACAAGTATTTGTTTTGATGAGAGACGAAAGATTTGAAGTGAAGAGATGCAGTCTTGTTTTTTTTTTTTTTTTTTTGTTTTGCCAAGTGAGATGCAGTCTTTTGTTTGTTCTTCATATATATATATATATATGCATACCGAAATTAATATTTCAAACATGAATTTTTTTTATAGTTCCATAAGATAGGACTCATATTTATTTGAGTAAAGATTTTTGAAAATATTAAAATTTCTGTTATGACTTGACCATTTTCATTTTCATTTTTACTTTTGATCTCATAATTGACATTAAGTCTCTTAATTTTGGGATATCTTAGGTATTACAATTAAATTTAAAACCCGAAATAATCATAATCATTTTTTTGGACAAAAAGTAATTACAAAAGCATACTTATATACGATTAATAAATAACAATTTTTTTAAAAAAAATACAAATTACAACTTTTAGAAGGGGGATACACTGTAAAAGCCCATAATTTGAAGCTGAAATTCCAACCACGGCCCATGCAGAAATATATGAAGCTCAAACTCAGCTCTAGACGCAGGCAGAGGCCCACAACCTAACAAAAATAACTGAAGGCTATTATAACAATTGCTCTAAAGTCTAAACTAACCACTAAAAATCTTGAATGCAAAAATTTTCTAATATGGTAATATGGCGCGGAAGGCGGAACGCCGGGATCTGTCGCTCTAATAAATCTGCCCTTCACATCCGTATAGAGATAGCAATTTATGTTGAAAACTATTAGTTAACTAAAATTATTTGAATTTTATTGGGTTGGTTAACTAATTTTTATGTTATGATTTAATTTAATTTTGAATTTATATTATAAATTACAAATATAGATTAAAACTAATTTAACTAGTTTTCATCCATATTAATCAATAGTAATTTTAATCCATATGAATTTTGGCCTGTCCATTGTTTATATAACATGAACGAAGCTTAAAGCTTAGCTCTACATATACTTCACAAAATATATATTGCTTTTATTTTATTTTTTTAAAGAAATTTTCACTCCATTGCAAAAAATCATAAATAAATAAACTAACAAATGTAGTTTAAATTTAGATAACTAATTTGAAAAGCTCAAATAGAAGTATCAATAAAAAAAATTTCAATTTAATAATATAAAAAGTTGTGATAAATATATTGAGAATATGTGGTGTGATGGTAAATATTTCTCTTCATAATATACCATTAGATAAATTAACAGTACAATTTGCTGGAGTTTGTGGATGTGTTTTCAACATTGATGCGTATTTGATTCGTTGTTTTTTCCGTGTTTTCGCATTCAATAAATATATTGAACTAGTTTTTAAGTCATATCTAAGTTTATTTATATTTGTACTGATAATATAATATATCTGCCACATATCTTTAAAAAGTTTAGAGATAGCATAAAAAAAATAGTAAATTGCAAATAACCACCTATACTTTTTTCAAAATTACTTATAGTCATCTGTAATTTAAAAGTAAACTTTCAATCACTTGAATTTTAAAAAACATAGCATACTATCATTCCACTAGTAACGCCACTAACAAAAGTTAACGGATTGTATGCAAGTATACTTTGTTACCCTGGCTCCATATATGCGTATATTAAGAAGTTTTAATTAGACATACACAACTGGGCAGCTGCTTCTTTCTTTTTTAAAAAATATTAGGAAATCACAACTCAATTAGAAATGTAATTTGAATAAGAATATAGACAACTTCATTACATAGATGAGCAAAGTTAACAAATGTCATTTATTTTCCTTCATAGCTCGTGCTTGATGAAGACATGATGATCTTTATAAAAATAATCAATTTTTTTGTTTAATAAGTTAACAAACACAAATGGAAAACAATACTATCTTAATTCCAAATTATATGATTATTATTAACTTTTAAAAGTTAATTTAAGATATTTTTAAACTTAAAATTGAGTTAGTTCATTTAAAATTATAAAAAAAAATATATTACAAGAAGTAATACTTGTTAGATAGTTTAAAAATTTAATCGCTATATCATTAAAATTAATTAAAGAATTAAATTTAATTTTAAATTTAAATTGTCTTAGTTTGACTTTAAAAAGTTAATAATGTTCTTAATTTTGAAACGGATGAAGTAAATAAATTGAATAGCTTTTACTCTGGAGAGAAAAAAGTTTAAAATATTTTGATGTGATAAAAGAATTCAATCAGGATAATTTGGGAGACAAAAAATATAGACATTGAAGTTAAACCAACTTACTTTCGGACAAATGGAGTACAGTCTTGGATGAAATTGAATTAGTTTGGTATGTTTATAAAATCAAAGTTCACTTTTGTCCGGCTACAATTGATTTTGGATCATGTAGTTATTTGCAAATTTATTCTTTTTGTTATGAACTGGTTCACATTGCTGATGGAGGTCGAGAATAGAGGATGAATGATAATGAAGCGGAATTGAGAAGGAATGGCAAAACCCAGCGAATCGGCCAGAGCCTCACGACTATATCTTCCGCAACCGCAACGGTAGTTACAAAAACTAAGAAAACAAATTGTTTGTTGTTGTTGGTAGATAGTAGTAGCACTCAAATTGCTTTTTGCATTATACGTCTTTCAGGTATTCGGTACGTGAGAGCATATTACTTTGAGTTCATATCCCATGTGTGTATACTGATATTTTTGTCATAAATGTTCCTATTTGTATGTATAATTAAAACCCTAATTGAATCGTTTCACAGACTTCTTGATCGGTTGATACGTTATGTTTATTCAAGTTCTTCAATTTGTCAATTGACATTGCTATCATATATAGTAATTATGTGTTGATATCAATTTTTGTGTGTTGATATATACACACACTCTTAAACATCTATAAAATTTGTGTTAATTGACTTTAAAAGAGACCTCTCACGACTGTACCAATAAATTATAGTCTCTTGCAACGACTCCAGAAAATAAGGGAGAAGAGAAGAAATTTAGAGAGAAGATAGAGCAAACTTGTTAATTCATTGATACCCTCTGATATAATTTCAGTATAAGTCTTATACTCTCTGATTTACAACGAAAAGAAGGAATTAATTCTAACCGTGCGATTACACTAACACATGTTTAATCGCAGCCGTTAGATTTATGACTTAAATTCGTAACAATAATCCACCCTTCAAAAACCACCTTGTCCTCAAGGTGGATAAAAATTAAGGTACCTTAATTGAGTGTCCTGGTTATTTGCTTCAGCATACCATTCATTTAATGATTTTGTTAACCACCAAAAGTTGAGCAAAAAGAACTTCTTTCATGATAATTGGAGAAGATTGTACCAAATATCCATTCATATCGACCATTTGATAATGTTTTGCAGCAGCCAAGGAGTGAAGCATCTTTTAATGTATTGCGGCAGCCTTAGAGTGGAGCATCAAAATTAGGGTAGGAAGGGCGCTGCATTCCGTCATTTGATTTATGTTTTCATTGCTTTTAAATGCCGAAGTTTGGGAAATTCCAGCAAGTCCAAGCATGCCAACCAGATTATGATTCTTATTTATAGATACAATTGTTTCGCCCTCACTATTATTGCCTCCAAGAGCCCCAACTTCCGCAATCCTTCTTTGTTGACACTCAGCTTCTAAGTATTGAGAGCCAACTCTCTCCACCAAGCCATGATGGCCTCAAAATAGCTGCTTGTCACATGATTTCCCATCAAGCACCCCATTGCTCTACCATCATCCATTAAAGCAAAAATATTAACCTTGTAATCATAACTCACTGAATCGCATCCAAAAGCATGTCAAAGAAATTACAAGTGTATGAATGTCCAATACCAACTACATGCATTTTGATAATCTCCTTTATCATAAAAAGTTCAACCCATTTCTCCCACATGTCTACTGGTGATCCAACAATCTCAAAGAAGGTTCCGGTACCAAGCACCACATATAACCTTAGTAATGGAAAATATTTAAAAATAGACTCAATCAGACTTGGATACCTTGACCAAGTAGAATAATTAATAATCTGGTTTCCCTTGATAGCATGTTGAGTTTTCCATCAGTATAACACTTGAAAGTTCCATTTTTTGAACATAGTTTAGGCATGATATCACAACTTCGAGGGACTGATATGACAAAAACGCTCCACCCAGCTACAAATAATTCATCTATTCCGGGATCCCAATAAAGAAATTTCATTAAGAAAAAGGTTCTATTTTGATGCACTGAACTTGTATGCACAAATGGGTCTCCTTTTGTCCCATGTCCATTTGTATTACTCAAGGTTCTCATTTGATTTTCCTTCTTGATTAACTGTGATTTAGTTGTATCATTTGCAAACACCTTGGCCAAATCCAGTCCAGAAAATCCTTTTTTGTTTCCTACCTCTCCTTTAATTCCTTGGATAAATTCTTTAATTTGCAGTACAATATGACCAAAATCTCTTTCAGCACTTTTGTTAAAAAACTTTTCCTCAACACAAATCCCCTCGTACAAATCAATGCTCAAATAAGGACTCTTGTGATGTGTGAACTTTTCATGTTTGCATTCAAATTCAACCCATTCTCTTGCAACCACAAGCCAAGTTCCAGTTCAATTTCTTCTTTCAAGTAACCCCCATCAATCATTAAAATGCCCAACTTCTGTTTACAAACTACATGCATACCTCTCCAAGAACCAACCAAATTTTCTTGCTCCGTAATGAGATTAAGCAAAACAGGATACACATTATATTTAAGAACTGGTTGCACACTATTAATGTCATAAAAATTCTCCAATAGGCAAGTAAATGATGAACCTCTAAATTTACGAGAATCTGCAACAAAGGCTCCCATCGAAATGTTGTATCTTCATCTTCATAAGAGAATGACATGTATCAATAACATAGAAGTAAACTGTGATTTGTGCCACACCCCTTGGGACATGTGGAATACTAGAGAGCTTAAACTTCCCCAATAAATTGTTTAACTCTTGTTCTTTCACCCTCAAAAACCTGGATCAGTACACCAGGTTGATTAACAGAGCAACTCGAAAACACCTGCTCTTGCATGGTTGGTATGGTGGTTTTTTTTGGGGATCAAAACAATCATCACACCTCCAGTAGTCTCCAAACCAAGAAAAAGAGGAGTAATATCCAACAGTAGCAAGTCTTGTGCCTTCTCATTACCTTCACCTCTCAAAATTGCAGCCTGAACTGCAGAACCATAGGCAACAAACTCATCAGTGCTAATGCACTTGCAGAGCTCTTTCTCGTCGAAAAAGTTCTACAAAAATTGCTGAACTTTTACAATCCTAGGCATGACATCAGTCCACGGCGTCTCCGTTTTGTGCTCCGGTGGGAGTTGGCCATTTGGTATTTTGTTATGGGAGGCGTATGGGTCGACCTTAGTTTTCTGTTCTGTTCTGCGGATTGGCGATGTTTGTGCCAAACACGCCTTCCGATTTGCATGCATCTGGATCCGGCCGGTCCGATGTATGTTATGCCTGTGTGGCATTATTTTGATTGCATGTGTGGCATTATTTGACTTGTCTGTGTGGCAAGATATATTTCTGTGAGCTCGGTATGAAATAACACCTAGCCATTTGATTCAGCCTATTATTTCGTTGTATTAGTTTTGTTCGTTACAGTTACAGTTCAGTTCATTTATTTGAGTTAGTTATTTCGTTTCATTATTCTTGTATTCTATATCCGTACTGGGCATTTGACTCATGCTGTGTTTTTCTTCCGGCAGGTAATCAGGGGGATCAAGTGCAAGTGTGATGAGAGCTCCTTTCATTTCAGTTGTTTAGAAATATTATGTTTAGGCTTGATATATTGATTTATTTGGAGTTGTAATAATTACCATAAATTGTAGTTTGGGCCAGTTTGGCATTTATTCTGGTTTGCCTTTTAATATTTATTGGTTTTAAGGACTATTCCTTTGTGGCTTAGAGCCTTGTTATAATTTCATTAGTTTTGTTGTGTTTTGCGTAAGCTCTCTTTCTATTTTGGAAAGGGGGTGTTACAGAGTTGGCATCAAAGCTTAAATTCTATCTTGTAGAAAACCTATTTAGGTTTGGCTTGTGAGTTATGGGTAGACTTCTGGGTTAGGTTTTTGTTCAGTTTGATTTTCTGTTCAGCTATATTCGAATATGTCTTTAATTTGTTTTGTTTATATTCGTTAATCCCTTTCTTAGATGGCTCGTAGATCCGCTAGAGTTGCTGAGAGGCGAGGTAATAATAGGGGAAGAGGTGATGGTCAGCCCAATAAGCAACCTAATGATCAGATTAATGTTCAATTGGCTACCTTGGTGAATCAGGCGGTTAATCAGCCTTTACTGCAGTTGGTGGCACAGGTTGTACAAGCAATGCAGCAATCGCCAGAAATTTCTGAGCAGGGGAACTCGGAAAATAATGGTCCACAGGCAAACGAAGAGGAAGGGAATGCGGATGGTCTTGATCAGCAGGTGGTTCCAATGTATGTATGGTTGGAGAGGTTTCAGAAGCAGAAGCCATAGTGATTCAGTTTACCTCCGACTCCAATTGATGCAGAGAATTGGATTGTTCACTAAGAAAAGATCTTTGATGTTTTGGGGTGCTCAGATAATCAGAGAGTGTTGCTTGCTGCTTACAAGCTAGAGGGGGATGCACAGAGGTGGTGGAAAGTGATGAAAGCAACAAAGGGTGATGGGTATGTTGAGACACTTCGTTGGGCAGAGTTTTGTGAGGTCTTTTATCAGCAGTACTTCCCAGCTGCTGATAAAGAGGCCTATGCCAGAGAGTATCTGTCTATTCGGCAGAAAGATGACGAGACCATCATAGATTTTTTGATGAGGTTCACCAGGTTGGCAGGTCTTACGGTAACCTCTGCAAGGACTGCAGCGGAACAAGCGGAGAAGTTCAAGTGACGGATTCATTATAGGTATCGCCAACATCTCATTAACACCAAGTTTGAGGATGTATCGGCTATGGCTAATGCGGCCAAGAATATTGAGATGGAGCGGTAGGACTTTCGGTCTTCTAAACCGGAAGGGAGTCGAAAGAGGGACAGAGATGACTAGCAGGGTCAAGCTTCGGGTCAGCATGGGAGAAATCAAGGTGGTCAGTTGAACAGAAATCGTGGTGTCCAGCAGGGGCAGTGGCGTGGCCAGAATCAGAACAGAGGTAATCAGCAGATGCCTCAACAAGGGCAGAATCGTCAGCTTCAGTTACCTTGGTACGGTTAGAATCGCCAATAAGGGCAGAATCGTCAGGAAGGGCAAAATCAGGGTCGTTATCCGGGATCAGTTGGTGGGGGTAACCTAAATCATATTTCGATAGCTCCTTGTGCTATGTGTGGGGCTAATCATCAGGGGAGACAGTGTCATAGAATTACCGGTGCACGCTTCTTGTGTGGACAGATGGGTCATATTGCTAGAGATTGTACCGGGCCACGTGGTAACGGTGAAGGCGGTGATAATTGTGGCAATGGAGGTCATCGTCAGTGTAGTCGAGTGTTTGCCTTGATACATAACCAGGCGGAAGGTGCACCATGTACTGTTTCTGGTATTCCTTTAGTTGGCAGTCGTGAGGGTTTTATTTTGTTTGATACTAGTTCTACTCATTCAGTTGTTGCTTAGACTTTTGTTCGGCACCTGGGTGTGCCATTTCAGTACTTAGATTCTGTTATATATATTGCTACCCCGATGGGGACTTCTGTTATTATTTTTGATTTATATCGAGGGTGTCCGATCAGTTTTGGGGATAAGATTCGTAGGGCTAATCTTCTTCCGATGTGTATGCACGATTTTGATGTGATTCTTGGGATGGACTAGTTAGGTAAGCACCAGTCCACTATCGATTGTTAGGCGAAGAAGGTTATATTTGAAGATGTGAAGTCTCCGAAATTCGTGTTTCAGGGTTCACAGCTGAGTATGGTGATGAAGTTGATTTCAGCTTTGAAGGCTGGGAAGTTAGTGGCGAAGGGTTATGATGGGTACTTGGCATTTGTGAAGGATACCTCTATGGGTGAGTCTCGTATTTAGGATATTTCAGTTGTTCGTGACTTTTTCGATGTGTTTTCTGAGGAGTTGTCAGGGTTGCCACCGCAGCGGGAAGTTGAGTTTACTATTGCACTTGTTTCTGGTGCGGAGCCTATTTCTAAGGCGCCGTATCGGATGACACCGTTGGAGTTGCAGGAGTTGAAGGAGCAGTTGCAAGAGCTGTTAGATCGTGGTGTGATTCGACTGAGTGTTTCACCGTGGGGTGCACCCGTTTTGTTTGTGAAGAAGAAAGATGGGTCTATGAGACTGTACATAGACTACAGGGAGTTGAACAAGATCACCATCAGGAATCGGTATCCATTGTCGAGGATTGATGACTTGCTTGACAAACTTCAGGGGGCGAAGTATTTTTCGAAGATAGACTTGAGGTCGGGTTATCATCAGTTGAGGGTGAGAGATGAGGATATCTCTAAGACAACTTTTAGTACTCGATATGAGCATTAAGAGTTTTTAGTGATGCCATTCGAGTTGACTAACGCTTCGGCGGTGTCTTTGGATTTGATGAATCAGGTGTTCAAGGAGTACTTAGACCAATATGTTATGTCTTTATTGATGACATTTTGGGTTTACTCCAAGTCTAGGGAAGAACATGAGGAGCATCTTCACACAGTTTTGGGGATTTTGCAAAAAGAGAAATTGTATGTTAAATTCTCTAAATGCGAGTTTTGGTTGGAATAGGTTGCATTTTTGGGCCACGTTGTTTCTGCTAAAGGCATCAAGGTGGGTCCTACGAAGTTTAAGGCTATCACTAAATGGCCGAGATCTACTACGGTGACAGAGATTAGGAGTTTCTTGGGTTTGACAGGGTACTATAAGAGATTTGTGAAAGGATTCTCTTTGCTTGCTTTACCATTGACTCAGTTGATGAGAAAGGGCACGAAGTTTGTGTGGAATGAGGAGCGTGAGAAGAGTTTCGAGGAGTTGAAGAAACGGATTGTGACAGCTCCTATACTTACATTACCGTCGGGGATAGGAGGTTATTAGATTTATAGTGATGTTTCTAAGAGGGGCTTGGGGTGTGTTTTGATGCAACACGATAAAGTGATTGCATATGCTTCTAGGCAGCTTAAACCTTATGAGGTGAATTACCCCACTCATGATTTGGAGTTGACGGCAATAATCTTTGCTCTAAAGATTTGGAGGCACTATTTGTATGGGAAGACTTGTGATATCTTCACCAATCACAAGAGTCTTAAATACATTTCACTCAAAAGGAGCTTAACATGAGGCAGATGCGTTGGTTGGAGTTTCTAAAATATTATGATGCGAGAATTCAGTATCACCCGGGGAAGGCAAATGTAGTTGCAGATGCTGCTAGCCGAAAGAGTTCAGGGAGTGTAGCAATCCTTATTACACAACCTCAACTTATTTCATATATGGAGCGGTTAGAGTTGGAGTTGTATGTGCAAGGTTCAGATGGGGATTTGGCAGGTATGAGAGTGAAGTCCTCTCTTATTTCGAGGGTTAAAGAAGCTCAAAAGGAAGATGGAGAATTGTGGGGTATGACTCAAAATCTGGAGAAGGGCAAGCAGCCCGACTTTCGTATTGATGACCATGGTGTGATTTGGTTGGGTGAGCGGTTGGGTGAGCGGTTGTGTGTACCGTCTGATCCAATCATTCGGGAGGCGGTTTTGGCGGAGGCTCATAGTTCGTCATTTTCTATTCATCCAGGTTTTACAAAGATGTACAGAGATTTGAAGGAAATTTTTTGGTGGAATGGGATGAAGCGAGATGTAGCTGAATATGTTGGGAAGTGCCTCACTTGTCAACAAGTGAAGATAGAACATCAACGAGCTAGTGGTTTGCTGCAATAGTTGGACATTCCAGTGTGGAAGTGGGAGGATATCACGATGGATTTTGTGATTGGTTTGCCGAAGACTTTCAGGCAGAATTATGCCATTTGGGTTGTGGTGGATCGGTTGACCAAATAGGCACATTTTTTGGCTATCCATGAGGGTTACTCGGTGGATAGATTAGCATAGATCTTTCAACAAGAGATTGTTAGACTTCATGGTACTCCGGTGTCTATTGTTTCGGATCAGGACCCACGTTTCACTTCACGGTTCTGGAAAGGGTTTCAACGAGCTTGGGGTACTCGGCTCAACTTTAGTACTTCTTTCCATCCGTAGACCGATGGGCAGTCCGAGCGGACTATTCAAACGTTGAAGGACATGTTGAGGTCTTGTGCACTTGAGTGGTCAGGTAATTGGGATGACTATTTGAGCCTAGTTGAGTTTGCTTATAATAACAGTTGGCATGCAAGTATTGGGATGACTCCGTTTGAGGTGATGTATGGTAGGAAGTGTCGGACACCAATTTGTTGGGATGAGGTTGGCGAGAAGGCCATAGAAGGGCCTGAGTTAGTTCAAATCACTACGGAGAAGGTAGCGGTGCCTAAGGAGAAATTGAAGCCGGCTCGATCACGGCAGAAGAGTTATGCTGATAAACATAGGAGGACTTTAGAGTTTGAACCTGGTGAGCATGTGTTTCTAAAAGTTTCTCCTTTGAAGGGTATTCGACGATTTGGGTTGAAAGGGAAGCTTAGTTCGCGTTATATTGGGCCATTTGAGATTTTGGAGAGAGTTGGTGAGGTTGCGTATCGGTTAGCTTTGCCTCCACAGCTAGCTCATGTGCACAATGTGTTCTATGTGTCGGTGTTGAGGAGTTATCAATATCATCCGTTGCATGTGGTTCAATATCCGTTCGATAAGATTCAGGAGGATCTTACTTGTGAGGAGAAAGCCGAGTCAATTTTGGATCGTCAAGAGCGGGTTATGAGGAGGAAGACAATTTCGTTTGTTAAGTTTTTGTGGAGGAACCATTCGAAGCTAGAAGCTACATGGGAGATAGAGGAGTCTATTCGGGCGGAGTATCTACATCTTTTTGATAATTAGGTTCGTTCTTTTCTTTTGATTCCGGGGAACGGAATCCTTTTAAGGGGTAAGTGATGTAATACCCGAAAAATAAATAAATAAATAAATGACATTTTAAAATTCTGTTTTAAATATTTTAATTGGGCTTTTCTTGTGTTTGGGTCAAATTGTATTTAATTTATGTGGACTATAATAAATAAGGAATTTTATTAATTTGGGCCTTTAAACTTATTGGGTCTAATTTATATTTGTATAATATTAAAATCCTATTATAATTAGGAGAAATAATAATAGAATAAATAAATAACTAAACCTAATCTTATTTTCATTATACAAACCGAGAGAAAGAGAGAGAGGAGCGGTGCCGCACCAGTTACAAATATTTGAGAGGAGGCAGGCAATTCGTTGTGCAGGGAAGAATAAAGAAAAAAGTAAGTTGTTTTGCTATTTTGTTTGTATTATTAATAAAGTTATAATGAGATTGTTGTATGTCAGAAAAGCTAAGTTATGGTTTTTAATAGGTTTTGGAATCTATATATATATATATATAAAATGAAGGAACTGAAGATTTTTGAAATTCGTGAATTGGCCATGTGGGTGATTGGTGATATATATATATAATAAAATTCGGTAATCAGGGGGGTACTAACATGGGTATATTATATATATATATATATATATATATATATATTAAAGAATTTGAAAAGTTTGTTTGGAATGGAGGTTATTATATATATATATATATATATATATATATATATATATATATAAATCAACTTTGTTTGGAACGGAAGACAGTGGTGAGTATATCAGCCTAATTCGTGTATATGTTAGTTTATATTATTTTATAATAATAATAATAATAATTAATGAGTTTAATTAAAGGTTTAAAGATGGGAAAAATTAGTTTTGCCAATGTACTTATATTTATTATTATTTTGTTTAATTAGTTTGAACAGAGGGAGTTTAAACGAGTTTTTGGAATATACTTTAGGTATTATATTGCTTAATCCAGGTACGAATTCTGTACTCCTTCAGCGATAATCTTTTTATTTTTGATTTGTTCGTTTTGTTTTTCGTTTAAAAGTTAGTTATTGTTTCGCATGATTGTTGTTATCAAATTCATGTGATAGTTTCGTTTTAATATTGATCCTTAGAACTCGTGTTTGTACTCTTTGATCTAGTATATCATCTTTAGTATTTATTTCAATATTTGTAGAAAAGTACATGTTACTATATTTTTGGAGACTTGTGTTGATGATTCGTTCGATTTAACATGTACACGTTAGAACACTTTGTGTTGATATTGTATCGCATGTGTTGTGACATAGTATTTTTGTTAGAATATACCGTAGGGTATACCTGGGCTATAAACACTTGTGGGGGTACCACAGGCATGTCCTTTTGGCGCCGAGGCATGACACCTTCCGTAGGCGGTGTGATCAGTCCACGGCGTCTCCGTTTTGTGCTCCGATGGGAGTTGGCCATTTAGTGTTTTGTTGTGGGAGGCGTATGGGTCGACCCTAATTTTCTGTTCTGTTCTGTTTTTCGGATTGGCGATGTTTGTGTCAAACACGCCTTCCGATTTGCATGCATCTGGATCCGGCCGGTCCGATGTATGTTATGCCTGTGTGGCATTATTTTGATTGCCTGTGTGGCATTATTTGACTTGTCTGTGTGGCAAGATATATTTCTGTGAGCTCGGTATGAAATAACACCCAGCCATTTGATTCAGCCTATTATTTCGTTGTATTAGTTTTGTTCGTTACAGTTCAGTTCATGTATTTGAGTTAGTTATTTCGTTTCATTATTCTTGTATTCTATATTTGTACCGGACATTTGGCTCATGCTGTGTTTTTCTTCCGGCAGGTAATCGGGGGGATTAAGGGCAAGTGTGATGTGAGCTCCCTTCATTTCAATTGTTTAGAAATATTCTGTTTGAGCTTGATATATTGATTTATTTGGAGTTGTAATAATTACCATAGATTGTAGTTTGGGTCAGTTTGACATTTATTCTGGTTTGCCTTTTAATATTTATTGGTTTTAAGGACTATTCCTTTGTGGCTTAGAGCCTTGTTATAATTTCATTAGTTTTGTTGTGTTTTGCGTAAGCACTCTTTCTATTTTGGAAAGGGGGTGTTACATGTGTAAAAATCAATACCCTCATACAATGAATTAATTTCAATTGTAGTTTTAGTAGTTGAAGAAAAAATTCTCAGTCTCCTCAATGTTCTAGCATTCCCGCTAATATCCTTCTCATTAGATTTCATGGTTACACCAAGTTTTTGCAACATATGCCAGAGCTTATCCTTCCCAAATTTTAGAACACCAGAGTCCCCAGTAATAGAAATATTTTTGACATGATTATCATGAATTACATTATGGGCTTCTTCGAACTTCTCAAGATGTAATTGACAATGGATGTAATTCTCTTTCAGGAGGTGTTTGTTGATAAGAGTTGTTGAAGGGAGCATAAAGTACCCAATCTGAATGTTTCACCAAAATTACGTTGGGGCCTCTTGGTATATTCATGAAAAATTGTTGGGTACATGGCATTAGTGTCTATTTCTTTAATATTCTTACTTTGAGTGTGATAATCATTTGGTGCCTATGGATTGAAGGCAACAATGCATCCTATTGGGTTTGGAATTTCGTCGAACACCTTACTCGTAACATGAAATTCCTTTTTATATGCATCAAATGCTCCTACTACAGTGTTGTTGGCTAAGATTAGAGAGGACAAATCATTTTCGGAAAGAGAGTAACCGATTGTTCGCAAACTTGATGAATTGGTGGGCTTGAATCTTCAAGTTCCTCCGTAAAGCTCTCATGAACTTCCGCCTCGAAAACAAATGAATCACCAACTTCATGGACAATTGATTCTCCGTTTATATCACCAGTTAGATCACCATCTTGGGTACACGGTTTCAGCTCTTCCTGTTCAAAATCGATAACCGCATCATTTAGCTCATATTCTGACTCCATGGTTTCATTTGCTACACATAAGCAATCTTCATTCTCGTTATGGCCACATATTAGAACTTTTCAATGATACTCTGGCTGTGAATTTGTATGAGTATTTATGATTGAAAAGTGTTCCTTGATTATAGTAGCCATAGTAGCAGAAAATTGCTAAGTGAATTGGGCAAAAATTTGCTCGATAGAATTGGGATTGGCCATTGGAGCACTCTTCATGAAAGCACCAATGTATCAAGAAATTATAGTCTCTTGCAATGACTCCAGAAAAATAAGGGAGAAGAGAAGAAATTTAGAGAGACGATAAAGCAAACTTGTTAATTCATCGATACCTCTATATAATTCCAGTTTTTACTCTCTGATTCACAACTAAAATAAGGAATTAATTCTAACCGTACGATTACACTAGCACATGTTTAATCGCAACCGTTAGATTTATGACTTAAATCCGTAACAACCCCCCTTTTAAAAGTAGTCTGGTGAGAAGTTGTAAGGCGATACATATGCTTAATTAATCACTGAATCAAGTTTACCCAAATTGTGAAGAATTTATTAGTGAAATCCTTTAAAGTGAATATTAATAGACAAATGAATGATTAATAAAAGGAATTTTGATATGATGTTAAATGTATGAATTGTCAGATTAGTATTTGTGTAAAGAGACAAACATGCTATCTTTTACCCAAATTTTATTAATGCCATTGCACTGACGTCCTAATGTGCTGTTGGTACATAGAGTTACAGTGGAAAATGTATGGTTATTACCTTTGTACTAAACTTTTTCCTTTTTCCTTTTCCTTTTTCCCATGTTATAGTAAGTCTGTGCTCGTGTATTGACTTTATGAGTTTGTGGGTAAGGAGCATACTAATAAAAAAGCCCTTTTTTTAATTCCTTCATGAACTATCCGAGTACTGGTCCGGTTACTGTTATTTTTTACTGTTTCAGTCGCTGAATGCAACGCCATCCATTTGGGTTCTCTCAAATTGCTTTGGAAGCAGAAACACTGACTGGCAATGACCAGATCATTGTATTTGCGGTACTGTATTTTTTCTTGTTTCATCTTCTTTTAGTGTTACCTGAGTTTTAGAGTTTTGTGCTAAGCTTTGTAGGTTTCGGCTGTTAAATGTGGTCGGATATAGATTGATGGAGAGATTGTGCCCATCTCATATATAGTTCAGTGATGAGTGGGAGATATACCTACGAATCGGGCACTTTTGGAGTTGGTATTATGCTATTTTTAAGTAATTTTAGTGCATCTTATTTGCTTTTTATGTTATTTTGTAGGAAAATGCAAAGGAGGGACAAATCTGGCATTATTGAGAAAGCGGTGGCATTTTGGTAAATAAGTTGAAGTTGGATGCTGGGGCTTCCAAGAGCATAATGTTGATGGGTTAGTTTTGTAGCTGGGTCAATTTTTGGTGATTCCTAGTAGGATTTGGATGCTTTAAAGCCTAACTTTGAAAGGGGACTTCAAGTATAAAAGGAAGAGACTTGAGATTAATTAGAACACACAGAGATTGACAGAGAAAAGACTGGAGTTTGAAGTTGGAGATTACAGAGAAGCATCACAAGGAATTCAGATTGGAGAATTGAAGGCTGAAGGCACTTATTAAGTTTTCCTATTCTTCTATCTCAGATTTGTAATTTATTTGGGATGACTTATTTGGGATTTTTAGTTTTGACTTTCAGCATGAACTAAATTTACAATTAAAATTGCAATTGAACCTTTTGTGCTTATGAATTAATTATTTATTAAAATCCAATTATTTATTCAAATTGAGTTTTCTATCATATTTTGTGCTTATTGATTAATTGTCTGGCCAACGATTATCGTAATACACTAGATGAATTCGGGAGATGAAATCTAGGGTTAGATCTAAATATGATAGCATGTATTCTTAGTTATTTGCATGAGATGAAAAATTAGGGTTGTGAATTAAATAGGAATATCTTTTTTCACTGCATGTAACTTCTGGGAATTGATATTTAATGAATTTGATTCTATTGTTTTGTATAGGGATATCTCAAGATTAATTGAATTAAATAACTTTGTTTGTACCTTGGGAAGGGTTTTGTAAGGAATAGCCATAAGTCCATTCGTTAGTTACTCTTATGCTGAAGGTGGTTGCTCTTATGCTGAAGGTGATTGCTCTTATGCTGAAAGTCTTTGCTCCTATGCTGCTATAAGTAGTTAATGACATCAAGGTTAATATTGTCTTTTCTTCTCTTGTAATGAGGCTAATATAGCCTTTTCCCTTAACAATCCTTGTCATACGAATTGTGTGGCTTTGTTGCTTATGGCCGAGTCATGTGAAAGCTGAGCAATATATATAGCCAGATTGTAATTGCTAAGAAGGATATGAAATGAATTGTTCTTCTTTCTGAACTTCTCTCTACTTCTTCTGAACTCTCTCTCTCCCTCTATCTAAATCTCTTCTAAGTCACAATTCTCCATAGATTGAGCTCGATTTGAGCTCAGTAAGGGACTTGATTATCCAAATCCTTACAAGTGGTATCAAAGCTTGCTACGATCAGTGGTTATGGCTACCAATAATCAAAGACTAACGAATCTAGAAACGAGCCTCCAGGACTTGCAAATTCAATTGCAGTCTTTAGTGGATTCTTTGCAGAAAGGATTCGATGATAAGCTTGAGCAACTAATGAAAGGAGTTGAAGCAATGTTGATCGCACAAGGACAGAAGCAGAATAATGGAATACCTGACCTTCAAAATCAACAAATTCCTCTAGATCCAAATCTGAATCGACAAGGTTCTGGATCAATACTTGGATCGTTTGAGGGAGGAAGTATACAGAATAATGCAAATGAAGGTATATTCAGGACTATTAGATTTGAATTCCCTAAATTCCATGGATCTAACCCAAGGACCTGGATTAGGAAGTGCAATAAATTGTTTTCCTATCATAATGTTGCTGAAAATCAGAAAATATACCTAGCAACTATGCATCTCGAAGGAGAGGCTGAGTTGTGGTATTCCAATTTTGTTGAAAATGGTGTGGATCTGACCTGGAATGGTCTAATTGATGAATTGCTAGCTAGATTTAGCCTGGAGACTAAGATGAACCATATAGCTGAACTTAAAAAGTTGCATCAAACAACAACTGTAGATGAATATCGAACAAAATTTGAGGAACTAAGAGGCTGGGCATTAGTAAAGAATTCAAAGTTGAATGAGGATTTTTTCATTGATTGCTTTGTTGGTGGACTGAGGGAGGATATTCAATTAGGTATTCAAGAGTTAGGGGTTACTACACTTAAGGAGGCTATTCGGTTGGCTAGAGTTGAAGAAGCCAAAGTGGAAGCATGGATCAAAAGGAGCAGAACTGTATTAAGGATCTTCTATTATTAATACTTCTAGCAGTAGGAATGTAGTAATGAATCCTAATATGCAGAAAAGTATCAGCGATACTGGGATTGAGTACTCTAGTCCTACTGTTGGGGAGAATAAGGTTGGTTGGTCTGGAAATGAGCAGAAAAAAAGTTTACCAATTAAGCAATTGACTAAAGATCAAATAATGGAGAAAAGGAGGAAGGGGCTATGTTTTTCTTGTGATGAGCCATATGTATTTGGTCATGTATGCAAACAGCCTCACTTATTCATGATGGTACCATCTGAGGAGGAGGAAATGTGTTTGGAATCTGAGGAACAGAAAATCTGTGAAACAGAAGTAGAAATGCAAGAAGAGCAAAAGAGGCCAGTATTGGAGGATCAAAGGGAGGATGTACAAATAACCTTGCATGCTCTATCTGGACATAATGCCAACAATACCATCAAAGTACAAGGATCAGTGGGGGGCAAATCAGTAAGCATATTGATTGATAGTGGAAGCACTGGAAATTTTTTGGATCCTCATGCTGCTAAGAAATTGAGGGTCAAGCTAACAAACACTCCACCAGTGACAGTGTCAGTTGCAGATGGGTTTAAGGTGCAGAGTGAACAAGTGTGTTCTGAGTTCAAGTGGCATGTGCAGGGAAGGGACTATACTACAAGGATGAGGATTCTGCCCTTGGGAGGTGTTGATGCTGTTCTTGGGGTTCAGTGGTTGAGGACAGTAAGCCCTGTACTTTTGACTTCAATAAACTGCAGCTCCAATTCCTGCAGAATGGTGAAACAGTTTTGATTAAAGGGGAAGACAGTAGTGTTCCTCCAACAATACAACTAATGGACTCTAGTGAGTTCCAGAATTTGTTGCAAACAACATCACATGGGTTTCTTGGTTGCTTATATGGAATCTTGGAGTGTGAAAAGTGTCCACCCTCAGAACCTACCTGTCCAAAGCTTAAAGAACTTCTGCACTTATTCACAGATGTTTTGAAGAACCTAAAGGGATGCCACCTGAAAGGTCTCATGACCATCACATTAAATTGTAGGAAGGTAACAAACCTATGAATCTGAGACCTTATAGATATCCATATGTCCAGAAATCAGAGATTGAAAAAATAGTGATTGAGATGCTTGAAAGTGGGGTAATCCAGAAAAGTAACAGTCCTTTTGCCTTTCCAATCTTGCTAGTAAAGAAGCATGATAATACTTGGAGGATGTGTATTGAATATAGGTCACTCAATGATGTTACTATCAAAGATAAGTTCCCTATACCTGTAATAGATGAGTTGTTGGATGAACTTAATGGTTCAAGTTGGTTTTCCAAGTTGGATCTCAGGTCTGGTTACCATCAGATCAGGGTACACCCACCAGACATTCCTAAGACAGCTTTCAGGACCCATTCTGGGCAGTATGAGTTTAAGGTCATGCCCTTTAGGCTAACCAATGCTCCAGCTACCTTCCAGAGTCTAATGAACAATGTTTTTGGGCCTTATTTGAGGAAGTTCATATTAGTTTTTTTTGATGATATCCTAGTTTACAGCCCCACATATGAGACTCATTAACAGCATTTGGGAATAACATTACATCTATTGAGGCAACATCAGTTGTATGCCAAATTGTCCAAATGTATCTTTGCTACACAACAAGTTCAGTATCTTGGTCATATCATCACACCTGAGGGAGTTTCTACTGATCCTGCTAAGATAGAGTGTATGGTGCAGTGGCCAAAGCCTAAGAACCTTAAGGGTTTGAGGGGTTTCTTGGGTCTCACAGGCTATTACAGGAAGTTCATTAGACAATATGGTTTAATAAGTAAACCATTGACTGAGATGCTCAAGAAGGACAAGTTCCATTGGAGTCTTGCAGCTGAGGAGTCTTTTGCTAATCTCAAAGGAGCTATGGTTTCTTCTCCTGTGTTGGCCTTGCCTACTTTTAGCATCCCCTTTGTATTAGAAACTGATGCTAGTGCCCTGGGAATTGGAGCCATATTGATGCAAAATGGCAGGCCTATTGCTTTCTTAAGTAAGGCTATTTGCTCCCAAACATTTAGGACTGTCCACTTATGAGAAAGAGTTGATGGCTGTCATTTATTCTGTGCAGAAATGGAGACATTACTTAATGGGAAACAAGTTTATTATTAAAACAGATCACCAAAGTCTTAAATATTTGTTGGACCAGAGAGTTACTACTACTAATCAACAGGGATAACAAAATTAATGGGAATGGACTATGAAATTTGTTACAAGAAGGGAAAGGAAAACTTAGCAGCTGATGGATTGTCGAGGCAGCTTTAGTATGATTCTCAGGAAGACAGCAGTAAGGACTTCCATTGTTTGGCTATTACTTCAGTTACTCCTACTTGGATTCAAGAGTTAGCTCAGACTTGGGAAGCTGATCCTGAACTACAACAAGTGATAGCCCAACTAACATTAAATCCTACTTCCTTGCTAGATTTTTCCCTTGTTAATGGCAGACTTCAATATAAGGACAAACTGGTGGTTGGCAATGTTCCAGCAATGAAGACTAAGGGGGTGTTTGATAAAAACTGAATGAATTTGAATCTGAATCTGAATGAACTGAATTTGAATCTGAATCTAAATGAGCTGAATCTGAATAAAAAAAATTGTTTGATAATTAATATGTCTGAAACATCTGAATAACAGTCTTTTACTATTTTACCCCTCTTAAAATAGTAAGGGAGGGATGGAATTGGAGAGAATGTCTATTTGCGTAAAAAAACCTTATTCAGCCCATTCAGGCCAAATTTTTTAAAGGAATCGCTCAGTCCTATTCAGCCCAATTCAGATTTTCAAACTCGTAAACAAACACTCTTACTAGCTGATTCGCTCAGTTTTTTTTCCATTCAGACCCATTAAGCTGCTATCAAACAGCCCCTAAGCTCTTACAGGAATTTCATACTTCTCCTGTGACATTCAGGACAAAGAGGAACTTTTGAAAGAATTTCCAAGTTTTTTTACTGGCCATCTATGAGGAAAGATGTAATCAGTTTTGTCAAGGAATGTGACATTTGTCAATTAAGTAAACATGAAACTGCTGTGGTGCCAGGGCTGTTACAAGCACTCCCTATTCCTGATATCCCTTGTAAGGATATTGCTATGGACTTCATTGAAGGATTACCTGTTTCTCATGGATTCAATTCTATTCTAGCAGTCATAGATAGACTAACTAAATATGCACATTTCCTGGTTTTGAAGCATCCTTTTACTGCTACTGATGTTGCTACCTTGTTTCTCAATCATATCCATAAGCTTCATGGGCTACCTAATTCCATAGTATCAGATAGGGATAAAATTTTTATAGGACATTTTTGGCAATCCTTATTCAAGTTCTTGGGTACTAACTATAGCTTAGTACAACATATCACCCACAGACTGATGGTCAATCTGAAAGACTTAATCAATGCTTGGAGGCTTATCTCAGATGTACATGTAGCCAGAGACCTAGAGCATGGAGTGAATGGCTATCCCTTGCTGAATGGTGGTATAATACACATTACCACACTGGAACACAGTTGACTCCTTTCCAAGCCTTGTATGGTTATGCAGCTCCACATGTCTCTTATCACCAATATGGTACTGTTTCTGATCCTACAGCCAGATTGTTTTGCCAGTCTAAAATCAGTTGTTACAACTTGTGAAGCACAATCTCTCTCAAGCTCAGTGTCGTATGAAAAACTATGGGGTTAAATGCTTTCCAAGTCACTGTACTATATGTCAACTTACAGATGGGTCACTAAACCGTTTTTTCTTACAGTCAACTCACTGAACTACATTTTTCTAACACAAATTTGAATTTTTGTAACAGACGTTAGTTGACTGACGGAAAGCTGACGTGTAATCCTAGCTGGAGCCTACGTGCAAATCAATTTAACACCTAAGCTATAGCCCACCCATGAAAAACTAACCTACCTAAGAAAGATCCGACTCACCCAATAAAGATCCGAATAAATTAAAAAATTTACATGCTTATGTGTAATTAAAAAAATTATTTCAAATATTTTTGTAAACAATTATTAAATATATCAAGAACACACACTAACACACCAAGAACACACACTAACACACCAAGAACACACATAAATTCAAACACACACACTAACATACCAAGAACACACACACTAACACACCAATAACACACACACTAACACACTAACATTTGGGACTCTCTAGCCCAGATTCTTCATTCATCCTCAATTAACACTAACAATCAAACCCAAAATCCAAAATTACAAGACAAAATTTACTCTGTTCTCATGGATTCTGATTTTTGGGTCTCTTTCCTCACAATATCGAGCACAAAATCGAGTGTTTTTCTTTACATATTCCAACTCCCAACCTAATACCAACTTCACTTTCTCTCTCCTCTTCTTGCTAGCTGGCTGGCTTCCTTTCCTTCCACCGAACGAACAAACAAACATAAACGACTCACCAAAACAAACAAAGGAGAAATTGAAAGGTAAAACAACCCATCACTACTGTTTTGTTTTTAGAGAAAGAAGGAAGAGGAAACCAAAACCAAACCCAAAAACCTCCCTTCCCTGTTGGTTTCTACATGACTAGAGAGAAAGTAAAAGTAAATGTGTGTTTAAGGAGGAGCTGAGTAACCTTTTCTCCACCATCCCATGGATTCTCAGATCTATGGCGCCACCAACCTCCTCCCCTTACTCTTACTCTCTCTCCTCTCAATATCTGCCACTGCATTGCCGCCCCCAACAACCAACTCCCACATCAACTCCAACTCTGTTCTCGTAGCCCTCCTTGATTCCCGCTATACCGACCTCTCCGAACTCGTCGAGAAAGCCCTCCTCCAAACCCTTGAACAAGCCGTCACCCACCACAACATCACCATTTTCGCCCCACAAAATCAAGCTCTCGACCGAAATCTCGACCCTGAATTCAAGCGTTTTCTCCTTGAGCCTCGTAATCTCAAATCCCTCCAAAATAACGAATAAGCAATAAATCAAATTAAGAAGCCAGATCGGAACGAACTACCGGCAACGAACGATCAACGAACGAATCTGATCGAACAGTCAAATCGAGTTATTTGTTTGAAGTTTAGGGTTTTGATTTGGGAATTTTTGTAGAGGAAGAGAAATATGAATTTTTGTAGAGGAAGAGGAAGACGAACGGATCGGAACGAACTTCTCTTTTTATTTTTTAATTTCTAGTATGTATTTTTTGCTAAATTTTTTGATTTTATTATAATTTTTTTTCATTTTCCCCTAAATGTATTTCATATTCCCCTTAATTTTAATTACCATATCTTTAGCTTTTATGTTTAATAAAAGGCTTAATTATAAAAAAATTTATTTGATATTTTTAAATTATATTTGTAAAGAATTAAATAAAAATTCATTTGATATTAATTACAAAATAATTGAATATATATTTTATTTACTTTCTTATTTTTTGGCAATTTTTTTTAATTTATATTATTATTTGTAAATAATTAAAAAAAAATATTTGATATTAATTACAAAATAATTAAATATATTTTTCATTTATTTTCTTGTTTTTTGACTAACTTTTCTAATTTATATTATTATATTTGTAAATATTTAAACAAAAAATCATTTGATATTAATTACAAAAATATTTAAATATTTTTTTTGGCAAACTTTTCTAATTTATATTATTATTTGTAAATAATTAAATAAAAATTTATTTGATATTAATTACAAAATAATTAAATATATTTTTCATTTATTTTCTTGTTTTTTTGACTAAATTTCCAAATTTATATTATTACATTTGTAAATTTTCCTCCATTTCCACATAATGAACGCCACATAGGACTGATCCATGCCACATCAGAAATTTTTTACACGTCTGCAGCTTATGTGGCAAATTCCGTCTAAAGTCAACTGACTTAACGGATTTACCAACGTTGTGTTAGAAAAATGTAGTTCAGTGAGTTGACTGTAAAAAAAAACGGTTTAGTGACCTATCTGTAAGTTGACATATAGTACAGTGACTTGAAAAACATTTAACCCAAAAACTATGCTGATGCCAACAGACAGGAAAGGGTCTTCAATGTGGGAGATTTGGTTTATTTGAAGGTTTCTAAATATTCTAAGTTGGACTCCAAATATTATGGTCCCTTTTCAGTAGTGGATAAGATAGGACATGTTGCTTACAAATTGTTACTGCCACCTGCTGTCAAAGTACACCCAGTGTTTCATGTGTTTCAATTGAAGAAAAAACTTGGTACTTCTGCTCTAGTTTCTCCAGTTTTGCCCCCAGTTGATGCTCATGGCCAGTTTATGGTTGCACCTCTTGCAGTGCTGGACCGGAAAGTGATTAAGAAAAATAATGCAGTTGATGTTGAAGTTTTGGTTCAATGGACTAACACTCTACCTTAAGAGGAAACTTGGGAATTGTGGTCTGATTTGCATGCTAAATTTCCTGAATTTACTTCTTGAGGACAAGTGGTTTTTTAAAGGGGATGGATTGTAAGGAATAGCCATAAGTCCATTCATTAGTTACTCTTATGCTGAAGGTGGTTGCTCTTATACTGAAGGTGGTTGCTCTTATTCTGAAGGTGATTGTTCTTATGCTGAAAGTGGTTGCTCCTATGCTGCTATAAGTAGTTAATGACATCAAGGTTAATATTGTCTTTTCTTCTCTTGTAATGAGGCTAATTTAGCCTTTTCCCTTAACAATCCTTGTCATACGAATTGTGTGGCTTTGTTGCTTATGGTTGAGTCATGTGAAAGCTAAGCAATATATATAGCCAGATTGTAATTGCTAAGAAGGATATGAAATGAATTGTTCTTCTTTCTGAACTTCTCTCTACTTCTTCTGAACTCTTTCTCTCTCCCTCTTCCTCTATCTAAATCTCTTCTAAGTCACAATTCTCCATAGATTGAGCTAGAGTTGAGCTCAGTAAGGGACTTGATTATCAAAATCCTTACAGGTTTATAAATAATCATGATTTCTTGTTAACAACTCACGTGGATTTAATAATTGGATGAATTGGATAATTGATTTATATTACATAATTGGGGATATTGTAGTCTTAAGCCTTGAAATCTGAAATCAATCTTTGTGCTACTTCACTCTTAGTTTAATTTAATTTATTTTTAATTAATACTCTCAAAATTTGATAGTTTAAATAAAATTGGATTGATATAAAACTAGTAGCTGGGCTTTATTAAATAGAGATTCTTGTGGGTTCGACACTAGTTCTTAACACTTTATTACTTGTTGATCGTGTGTACTTGTATTTATTGATTGCGAAATCAACCAACATTCAGCCATCACAAAAGATTAGCCACTTCTTACACATGTTGTGGAGTTCAATTTGCAGTATGTTAAAGAGCATCACTATATTCTCTAGTTTTGCCGTTGCTACTTGAATTTTAAACTTGTTATTCATATAAATTGATGCAGGCATGAACCTCCAGTGATGGAGTGGGATGTTTGAATTCGGCATAATGAATCAGATTTGTTAACCGTTTGTAAACCTGCATCTGTTCCAGTTAGTCAACATAGTTGGAGATATGGGCTTGTACTGATCTACTTATTTGTATCTCCATGACACCATATCTGAATTTTCATTTTCTTGTTTTAACACCTCTTGTCACCCTTTATGATTTAAAAAAAAACATAGGTTATTGTAACTGTGCGTTTATTCTTTGTTTTACTGCATATAAGTAGATTTCTTGGACTATCTTCATGAAAGCAAATTTTTATCGGCATTAGAGATTGAAAGTAAGACATTTGTCTTGCCACTTCCAGCTTAAACAAACAGTTATGCATAGGTGTTTATTTGAATATGGTGCTTTCCACGACTGGTTTCAAAGGGGATTGTCTGTGGAAGTTAACACACTTTGACTGTAGTTTACGGGAAATTAGTCTTACTATATCATTTATGTATTATGAAATTCCTTGAATGAAGTGGGATGAGCAGGATGAAGAAAAATTGTAATAACAGTGTATGTTCCTCTACTTTTTGGTTTTGAAGTCCTTATAACCTTGTGTGACAGGTGGGAACATACAGAATGAAGGTTTTCTATGTCTCGTAAATAAATAAAAAAAACCTTCATGTGTGCGTTGTATATACGAGGAAGGTTTTCTACGTCTCATAAGTTGACTTAGTTTCACCCTTTGTTAGTGTCATATGCAATTCACTTAGTTGTGTTCTGATGTTATCTAGGTGCATCCTTGTGGCCAATACCATAAGAACACAATCGTTGGCATTCTTCAAGCAGAGTATGACTTAGCACCTTTATTTCGTATCCATTTTTTTGGGTGACCCAATAAAACTGATAAATATAATATCATTGATCTTTTATGATTCTGTTATGGTATTCCTTTTAACCCCCTCTTTAACCTGTGTCTCTGTATGTCAATCTCTTCTACATTCCTGTTAAATTTTGCAAATGTATATTTCCTGTTTATCCTTGACACTGCCATATCAGCTGTTCATTGACTAGATCGCTGAGTCTCGGGATTGCTTATTTTGGCTAGAAGTGCTTCCAAGGCTGATATCTTTAGGCAGGAGGTAAGTTTAAACTGCTTTCTTTGTTTCTAATTAGGTAAAAAAAATGAGGTCCTCATCATAACACGTGAATAGAAGTTAATATGAGTAGCTTTTGCCATTTCTATATCTGATAATGATCTAGGACAAAGTATCTATTTTACATTTGATGTCTTGTCAAAGCTATGAATCTTAATAAAAATCTGCTTGCTTATGTCTGTGCTTAGCTCGACCTCTTTTATGATTCTGTTATGGTATTCCTTTTAACCCTCTCTTTAACCTGTGTCTCTGTGTGTCAATCTCTTCTACACTCCTGTTAAATTTTGCAAATGTATATTTCCTGTTTATCCTTGACACTGCCATATCAGCTGTTCATTGACTCGATCTTTGAGTCTTGGGATTGCTTATTTTGGCTAGAAGTGCTTCCAAGGCTGATATATTTAGGCAGGAGGTAAGTTTAAACTGCTTTCTTTGTTTCTAATTAGGTAAAAAAAATGAGGTCCTCATCCTAACACGGGAATAGAAGTTAATATGAGTAGCTTTATGCCATTTCTATATCTGATAATGATCTAGGACAAAGTATCTATTTTACATTTGATGTCTTGTCAAAGCTAAGAATCTTAATAAAAATCTGCTTGCTTATGTCTGTGCTTAGCTCGACCTCTTTCTTTGGCAATGAAGTATCCTACTTATTGCATGTTCTAGTGATGAGGTAAATGGATATAATTATACCTGAACTTGTTTGCCTCCGTTTACTTCAGCAACGCATGATAATCTTGTATTCTAGTCTTCTGTTTTTGATCTTCTAATCCAAGATGCGTTGAAAAAAGATGTTAAATCAAAATAAGTCAAGTGCCTTCTTTCCACATGAGGAAAACGAAAGTTCATTGTGCTCTTGAAATGGTATAATATATTTATATTGATAATATACTTTAAAGTTTGTTTCTCTTATACCATCCTTATCCAAAAATATCTTTTAACTTCTAATGAATTCATGTTTCTCTTATCAACTTAATCTGTAACCTCTATTGAATTATATGAATGTGCCTATGTGTATTATCTAATTTGACATCTACCACTTGTCCCTACCTTATTTCCAATTTATAGAAACCAAAAAAAAAAAAGAAGAAAAAGAAAAAACAATAACAACCATCTTATTTTCAATGAGCAGATCCTGGAAGCCCCAGGCGAGGTGTTAAATTCCAGTTTCAGTACTCAGCACTTAACGTCAACTTTATTAACACCACAAAAAAATTCATGGGACGCTATATCAGTTTACACGTAAACCCTGCTATGATCTTCTGGGTAGCTTTCCTTGCAGGATCAGCCTGCAAAATCAATTCCAACCACAGCCACTGCAGAATAATTACTACAAACTTAGCTAGCTTTGTTGTTTCAATTGTAGTAACAAAGTTTAGTCTGAGACTGATATTACACGTATTGTGCTACATTTTGTTTGATCACCCCCTCACCCCCCACCCCACCCCGCGCCCCCCAAGGAACAATGTAAGAAAGAAGTAGAACTTGATGTGAACTTGATGTTACTTGCTGTGAGATTCTTCCTCTCATGGTCCGGATTTCTCTAGGGTATGTTGGGATAATTTATTATTTTGATTTTGTATGCCTGCACATTATATGTCGGTGGATCTTGGAACAATGTATAGCTCTATCTCTATATGATCTTAGGATTTTTAATTTAAGTACAGAGTTGAATATTCGAAGCAATCATGATTCATAATAGGTAAACTGTTGATGTCTTGTTACTTGATGTGTCTACTGTTGTTTAACTGTCTTCATGATAAATTGGTGGCCAATATATCTTTTCCTTGGCTGTCTGCTTTTAAGAAAAATAGTTTATTCAAACTTGTGCTAAGCCGTCATTTTTCCAGATTGAATCTGGGATGGTAGAGAAACAATATATTGCTAAGGTTATTAGAGTATTTCCTGAGGATGAGGTATTCTATTCTTCAAGTCTGAACTATTTATGTAATTTGCATTCCAAATCTGTAGTTGATTCTAAAATTGCTGACATTTTCTGGTTAAGAACATATATTTCCTTATTTCGTGTTTATTGCAAGTTGTCGATGCAAATGTAAGTTTCAATGCTCAAGAAGGAAGAAGCACTGTAAAGGTAAAGACTTCTATTCCCTCTTTAGATTTTGTGGATGATTAGTGCTTAGCCATGAATGTAGCCTATGGTGTGTTATGGACATTTTTCGGTCAGATGGCTTTAAACTAGAGGTGATTGCTCGTCAGTATTTATGTTGTCAAGAAAACTCTAATCTTGTCTATTATTAGGAAAAGTTCATTTACATTAGTGGGGTTAATACCAATTCCGGGCTATGTACTGCAGATCAACTAGGTGATGGTTCAACAGGGATGGACATAATCTTTGAAAAGAGTTCTTTGGATATTCCTAGGTACTCCTTTTCTCGTCAGATTGGGTCAGATTGGGTCATAAGTTGCATAATCAATCCTCATTTATCACTGCAAGACTAATAAAATAAGTATTTTCTGGAGTGCAGTTAACTTTTCCCTCGTACAGGTGTTGCGTGAAAATGTTGGTTTTCCCCTTGATATTTGCTGTAGTTTGAGATATCCTTATATCAATAACATAGTTTTGGATATCATCTTCATTGTGTTTCAGTAAATCATTCTGTTAGTCAAGAAATTGAAAGAATTAAGGGATGTATTCAACTGAAAATTTAGTGTATGAATCACCCATGCTTTATTTTAGTTGATGGTGTTGGATAAGGTTTTGAGTAGACGACTGAAAAGATATTAATAAGTAGGCTTAGTTGATCCAAAATAATTATTAAAAATGAACACATTTGAGTTTTCTTTTCTTGTGAGTTGAAGCATAGAATGTGCACTGTTTGAACACCCTGATGAATCAACTCAACTCAACTCAATGGGAGGGTCCCCACCAGAGAGAAATGTAAGGATAACTCTCTGCGCACTTTTGGGGACAGCAGGAGCAGCAGGCAAGTGATTGTAGGCCAACAGCCAAGCGAACCGTGCTAGGCACTCGACGAAAGGAGGCAAACTGAGGCACTGAAAAAGTATGAGAAATTGACCCACTCTGCTTTCTTAAAAGCAAGGACCACTACGGGAGGTCAAACCAAGGACCTATGGAAGTCGGGGCTCGTCCCCGGTCAATATTGGATCAAACAATAGGGGGCCGTAGCACTGACCTCTTTTTTCTTATTGATTCAATACAATAGGGGAAAAGATCATACAATTTCCTACAGAGTCAAACTCTCAACGGATCTCCACGTGCTGTGCATACCTCTTCTGTCCTTTGCATCTCTCTTCCATGCGTCTTTCTCATGCCGGGAACTGAACAACAGGGAAAGACCCAAGCAACCGACCCAAGGCTAAATGAATACACACACACAAAAAAAAACACTTGTCCAAGTATTTCTACTTTTTAGTGTTTATTTGATGTAACATGTAGTCCATAGATGCTAAACTAGAATGGTTTAAGTGAATCAGTGTTTGGGAAGTGCATCACATAAATAGTATTCATAGACAGGAGATGTTGTTTGGCATCTAATGTACAGAAGCACCCAGTAATGGTACAATTTTAGTGCATTCTTACCTCCACTTTATAGCTTTCGTGATTGGGTAAAGATAATATTCTCTTATCGTTCTCTTCCAACTAATTCATCGAGTTAGTTTGCTTCTTATTGGCCTTACTCATGGTGGCAAACACTACGTGGCATGTTTATTATCAAGTGTTACATGGTTTCTTATGTGGTTGCTTAAGGCATAACAAGCAGTTTATTAATTGAAAAACATCATTACAATTATGCAGGTGGGTGGCGATTGTGGCAATTGCAATACTATCCTGAAGGGGAAGGCTGCATGCACAAAAATTTAATAGGATTAGCACTAATGGGACTCATAGCATTGTTTCATGTCAACCAATCACTGGGAGAACTCATCAAGTAAGGAAGAGTCACTTGCTTTCCATGGTTATTTTTGTATCAAGTAATTGCTTTTCATTAACAAGAATTTGCCATAGCTGCCCCTCCCTCAACACCTCCTTTTCCTTCGCCATTCCTTTGTTAATTTCCTATCAGGATCGCATGTACACGCGCGCGCGCACACACAGAGAGAGAGACATACACAGAATTATACACAATGTATATGCAGTTCACATAGTTGCATTTTCCCATTCCTTTCTTTTCCTTTTCCTATTTTTTCTCTTCAAATTTTCATTTTGTATTCTATGAAACGAACTCGCTAATCTTCAATATCTACTTAAGGCACTGTTGCATTTTTCCCCTAATAAGTGAGCGTCCTGATAATTCAGGCTTTTATAACTTGTTTCCTATAGCCTTTGTTTGAACATCTAAAATATGCACATGGACCAATACACGAATTTGATAATATATTCTTAATTTTTACTGCATTTGGAATAATTTAACAGGATTAAAGGCCTCTGGAGTTACTGTGATTTGTTCTATCAACAGAGACCTATTTTTGTTGCAACTGCAGTAATAAAAAATTGTTGACTTTAATTCTCTTCTTTCTCATGTAGATACGCGTCCACTGCAATCTACGCGTAATAACCCGGATTATTTTTTTTATAATTAAATATTAATTAATTTTATTTTATAAAAGCATAATTGAATTGGAAAAGGTAAGTTACTAATTTTTTTTCTTTCTTCTTTGTTTTGTTTGGAAAGTTAAATTCTTTTAATAAATAATTGTATAATTGATTTAATTAAAATTAAAGAGTCTATTAGGGTTTTGGTAACTCTTATATTGTTTCCTATTTATATTTAAAGAATGGAGGTGTAGCTCTAATCTTATTCTAATTTGATTAGTTAAATTCCCGAGTAGAATACTTATGAAGAGTTAGAGAAGTTATTTGACGTCATCTTCATGCCTTAAATTGCTGAAAACAACTTGTCCTGATTCCCGTAACTATTTTCAGTCCTAATTTTGAAAATTTGTAACTCGGTCATTAACTTCGAATCGAGTGATCTTAAGCCTATTTCATGTATCTTTTCGAGAGCCACAATTTGAGATTTTGAACTCTAGAAGACCTAAAAATAAGATTCTTTACAGTTGCATATTGGAAAAAGGCGAACAAGAAAGATAAATATTAGTTCATATTTTGATTTTATGTTTAGTTATGAGGGTTTTTAAATTAGAGATTTTTTTTTGATCAAAATAGAGACATGGAATTAGAAGTCATGTTAATCGGAAAGATAGATAAATTTATATAAAAGAATATAATTTGATTGAATGTAAACGTTAAAAATCTAAAAATCATTTTCTATATTTTAAGGTCTATTGCGTGTGTTATATCTCCTAATATGACCGTTAATCTTTATAATTTTTAGATATGTTATACATATATAGGCGGAGAATATGTTCACCAATTTTGAACCGTTAAAAATTTACGTCTGATTTGTTATGAATTTTAAGAAGTGGCTGGTCTGAGATTTTTCATGTAGATTTTCAGCAATGAGTTCTAATATTTAAAAATGCATAATTTAATGATTTTAAATCCGATTTGGGTGATTCTTGAGGCTAAATTAGAGTGTTTGATGTCTAGTTTTTGTTAAAATTAATTAATTTGACAAATAAGTTTTAATTAATGGTGATAAGACCAGGATAGAGACTGATGTGTTAAGAATAATTCGTCTTATTAGGGTTTTAAGATTTCTTAAGTTTTGTTATTAACTTTTAAGTTTTGGAGTATTAATAGTGATCTAAAGCGATAATTAAAGGCACATTGAATGAATTACGAATTATTAGTTTCGATTGCATATAATTTGAGGCGAGTATGTTTAGGTGGTGAATAATATTTCGTATTTGTTATCGTTGACATTTGAGAGTAAGATTTTGTGGAGTGTGGTGCTATAAGTGATTTTAGTATCAGGTACGGATTCCGTACTTCACTCCTTTGATTATTGCTATATATTTATATCTCGTTATATTTCGTCATTCGTTATATTTTTCTCATATTTCTGTTGGCACTCTTGAATAGAAGTTTGATCTTGATATCTTGTTTGATATCTTGACTTTATTCTGTAATTTGAATTTCTTTCCTTCTATTATAGTTTGAACATATTCTATATTTTTCAGCGATATTATCATTATGTTGATTTCTTTGTACTGCTAATCGTTCAGAATTTGGGTATTCGCTTAATTGTTTCGTTTCTAGTCAAATATCTAGATGTTTCGAACTATATATTTTGTAATATTTTGAATTTATTCTTCATGCATAAAATTTTATTGATCTTGGTAGAGCGGTGCATGTCGCTACCTTCTTTTAGGAGACATTATGTTTATGATATGATTTGGTTCAACATGTACGTTTAGAACCCTTTTATTGGTATTATGTCACATGTGTTGTGACATTGTATCTTTGTAGAATAAGCGGGGTATACCTGAACTATAACTACCCTGTAGGGGTACCATAAGCATGTCTTCTAAGCACCGAGACATGATACCTTCCGTGGCGGTGTGAACAGTCCACGGGCGTATTCTTTTGTATGTTGCTCTGGGTGTGAGCTTTGGCCATTTGATATGTTTGTTCAGGATGCGTATGGATCGATCCCAGTTTCTGTTTGTTTTGTGAATTGGTGATGTTTGTGCACACCATTTGATTTGCATGCATTTGGATTCGCGATCCAATGCGTGATTTGCCCGTGTGAAATGATTTTGTCTTGTCTGTGTGGCAAAGTTTTGTTTTGTTTTGTTTTGAGCTCGATATGAAATAACCACTTAGTCACTTTGATTCAACATTATGTTTCGTTAGTTTTGTTGATTCAAATCAATTATATTTAGAATTTGGAGATTATATTGTCGGTATTTATGCTTGAGTAATTGTTCAGTATTTTGTCAGTTGATTCCGTATTCCAGTTGTGCATTTTTTGTATATTTTTATTCGTACTGGGCATTTGGCTCATGCTGCGTTTTTCTTCGGACAGGTTTGCAGGGGCGATTTAGGATTTCGTGTGAAAAGAAGTATATTTGACCATCTAAGTTTATTTGATTTTAGGGTTTGATTATTGTGCAAATTTCAATTCGACATTGATGGATTATCAACTATTAAATATTTTGAAGTTATTAGTATTGTGTTTACTAGATACGGGTCATCGGATAGCTAATGATATGATGGGATAAGTGGTAATAGAGCAATGTTTAGGTGATGTGATTTTGTAAAATCATAAGTAAGATGAAGAGTGTGATGGTGAATTAGTATTGTGATGACATGATGCAAAATTAGTTTGTAGATAATTAAAACTATTTCATATTCCTTGGTCTGTATTATAGACCAAGTGAAAGGCATTTCCATGATATCTTTAGGCAGGCAGGTCCTTTTGGAAATTGTTTCAAAAGAGCTGGAGTGTCCTGATCTGATATAAAAGACGCGTAGCAATACAAGCAAGTACTGTGTTGTTGACATTAACTGAACTAGCGATAAGTGGCTTTTTGTTTCTTTTTCTGCTGCTTTTACTTTCATAGATTAGACACACAGACAGACAGACGGCCATTGTAGTATTAGTAATAATAAGCCGAATGAAGATTTTGTGGAGTTGATTCAGAATTTGATCTCTCTCTATCTCTCTCTCTTTGGGTGCTTTATCACTTTGTTTTATTAAAGTAGAGATGAGATATGAAGAAGGAAGGCCTTTGCACGCCTGCAAATTGCAATTGTGTTGGACGCAGTGGACCTGGGGTTGGGTTTATGAATGAATGACCATATCCAGATTGGGCAATTCTTAGCAAAGTTTTTTTTTCTCCTTTGGTACAAGTAGAACTGATATTTTCACATGTTAAAAATGATATTTTTACATAAAAATAAGGCTCACTCACTATTCGTTTGAGAGAAATCACGTAAAAATATCATTTTAAAAATATATGTTTACCTCAGCCCTTTGGGTCGTTTGAAAAATTAATAAATAAATAACAACCTCGATGAGGTGTGGACTGACTTTGAGAGTTTTTACGTTGATGAATTTATAACACTACCGATATCTTTTGAAATGACGGATTCCACGTGGACCTTGATCTTTGCAATACATGTGAATTCTGCCTCTTTCTAATGGTCTCCATTACACATTATTATTATTATAAGACTCTTGTTAACTTTTGAACCTCAATTTGATACTACATTTTCAAATTCAAAAAATTTGAGATGATTTACTAAAAATTATAATTATTTTTTTAAATAATTTATAATATTTATTATTTTATTTTATTGATTAAAATTATAAATATATATTAATTTTAAATTTAAACATATTTTAAATTAATTTCATAAAATTAATAATAATGTTATATTTTGAAACTAAGGTAATGATATTATAAAAGAAATTGTTAAATTCACAACAGAAATTGTTACTCCTTCCGTCTCAAAATAACTGTTCAGTTTTGACTTTTTTTAGTCAAATTGACTATTTTTAAAATTAATAATTAAGCATGTATAAATATATTTTTATCATTATAAAAATTGGTATTAGTAGTAAATTGTATATATTTTTTTTGTTATAACCTCTGCACCTATATTCTGGCAAAAATAGTACAAAAAATAGTTTTAAAAAATAGTCAATTTGATTTTAAAAAGTCAAAACTAAGCAGTTATTTTGAAACGGATGAGGTATTTCCATAACAAAAATGTCGTTATAGAATATAGATCTTATAGTGATGATTTTCACCGTCATACATCTACAGCGACACTTTTGTTGTCAAAATAACCAAAAGTTTTGTGGATTTAATAATTTTCTGTTAGAAAAACTCGTGAAGATGGTTCGGTTCCGTATCCCAATGACAGAGACTCGCAAAAAATATGGAATTGATACTGATTACGTTTACAAATATTTTATTGCTTTTAAATGTCAACACTAAGTTGAAAAGTTTTTGAATTAACTTCAAAAATCTTTATATTTTGGAAGATAGAAATTAATTAACTTAAAACTATTTTAGCATAAACAGCTCAGTAGACCCGGAATATATATATATATATATATATATATATATATATATATATATATATATATATATAGAGAGAGAGAGAGAGAGAGAGAGAGAGAGAGAGAAAGGGAGGGGGAAACGTATTTAATTATGTACTTAATATGGTTTACGGGTGAACTTCATCTTTTTTTTTTATCAACCCGCATGCAGATGTATAATATGGAGAAATTATATTTTTACTAGCATTTTCAGGGCTGTTTCTGAGTTTTTAAGGGCTTAAAAAGATAACAAAAAAAAATAGGCCTTTTGCGAATTGCTATTAAGATAAGCATAAAAAAAAGTAAGAACTTTCCCTGAACAAAAGAGCATTCATACAAAAGAATACCAAATATAATAACCGACTATTTCAATATTTCCAAAGCATCATTGAGTATATTTTTTGTGGGCCTTTAAATTTAAACTGACGTGAGTTGGGCTCTTTTGTTTGAGTATATATATACATAACACAAATTTCTCTTGGGGGCCCTTAAAAATTTGTCAATTTTAGTGGGTCTAAAGCCCGGACACCTTGGCTTTAGCCTAGGGCCGGTGCTGAGCATTTTGTAATATGGAATTAATAGTAAGTGGTTTCACCTACGCATAAGAGAAAGTTTGCAGAAATATATATATGAAAGGTTGATTAATAATGTCCTCTTATATAGTACTACTAGTATATATGTTGAAAGGAAACGACCACATAAGTTTTTAAACATTTACCCACTGCAACGAGAAATAGAAATAGGGGGAGAGTGAGTGTTGGTGTTTGATTGTATCTTAATTCATCTTAACAGTTCATTTTTTAATGCATCTTAACGGCCTATCTCTTAATGCATCTTAACAGCTCACGTTTTTGTATTAAGAGATGCTTTAAATAGTTTAGACTCATATTTATATCTTAACTATTTAGAGAATCTCTTAATACTAATATGTGGGCTCTTAAAGAGGTATTAAGAGGTAAATTATTAAGATGCATTAAAACATCAATCAAACACTTCTGGTAGGACCTATGTTTTAATTCTCCGAGATTATTATATTACATATGTTCACAAATCCAGCTTGTTTGGATTACATATCATAAATAAATTAAATAATAATGATAATAAAAGACTTATAATCAAAACAAATAAGTTTTTTTTTTATAATATGAAGTATTTGGTTTGGAATTCGACTAATCTCCCCCATCCTGGATCAAATTTTTTTATACAGACTTGCACCCGCGTCTTCGTGGTCCTATGACGTTTGGTACTCTCAGACGTCAATTGATTTGTAGGCTGTCCCACCCAATACTAGGTACGTACTTAATTGGGCCATCTGTGTAAACACCCACCCAATTACTTGAATTTCATACACGCTTGCTTCTTCTGGATGGATTGGTAGGCTTGTCATAGATAATGCTTAATTGTTTGCTTTTCCATGGCAATAACATGATTATCATGTAGTATAGTACAACCAAATTTTAATCAAATTCTTGTGTGTGTATATACATATACATATATACATACATACATATATTAGATATAATAGATAGATTTGCATACACCGGGCGGACTGGAAAAACTCTTCTGTTGGAGCACTACAATTTCTTTTTGACTTTTCCATTATAAAGTATTATTATTATTAATAAGGTTTGCAAAACGACATGCAATAGCTTAATACTAAAAGAAGAATGAAGGTGAAACCAAAGAAAAAAAAGAAGAAAAGTGCTTGTGTTTTTAGCTAGGCTGGAAGCTAGCTTCATTAGTGCAAAATTTTAAATTGAAATTCTCAAAAGGATAATATCAAGAGGAATGAATGAACCGACAAAAAGGAAAAAGAAAAAAAGGGAGATATGATAAATGGAAACTACTGGTTCTACGTGATGAAAGAAATTAAAGGCAGGCAGGCAGGCTTCCCCCCATAATCCATATCGTGCGTGGTGGCTGGCTGGCTCTCTATTGCACTTGCCAGTTGCCACCATCTCTCAATCTGGCAGAGACCCAAAAAGTAATTACAACACGCACAAAAAAAAGAAATTAATCATTGAAGAAGAATGAAGAAATAATTAACTACTAATTAAAGATATATATATATATACAGGTCGATCGCTGGGTTGACAATTACGTCATCCGTCCCTCCAGCCACAGAGTATTAAACATTATCGTCAAATTAGGATTCTTAAAATGTCAAAAAAAAAAAGAAAAAAAGTATCTATCTCTCTATCTTCAGAATTAGTACGTTTTCCCAGACATTATTGATTGATGAGTACGTTAATGATTGATCAAAGAGTCTGGGAATGGGACATGCATATATATTGCATCACCTATATGCCCCAGCAAGCAATATCAGCATACCTCAATGTGACCACGTATTCTCTAATAACTACTCCGGATCCCTAGCCTTTTTATGGCTGCAAGATCATATCATGCATGCATGCATGCATGTGATACCCTATTATTTTATTTTCAATGTTATTTCCTACCTCTCTCTCTCTCTCTCTCTCTATATATATATATATATTTCTGCCTCCTTTCGTTTATCATGTACTACGTACTTGAAAATGATTTTGTTTATCATGATCAAAGTTTCTTATCGCGTTATCGTCTTACTTCTACTTTATAAAACACTGATCTCAAAATTTGTTTATGCATGTGCCATATATTAAAACCACGCGCCACCACAAAATCTTACTAATTCATTCAAACGCCTTTTTCTATATACATACATAATAAATCTAGCTAGTAAACATTAATTTGTCATGGATCTAGTCCTATATATATATATATATATATATATATATATATATATATATATATATATATATTTAAAAAATGGTCAATTTATTCACAAAAATCAATAACAGATCTAGGGAGTAATTTACAAATGATGAGAAAGTAGATTCCTATGTAAATCAGTGAAAGTAATCATTCATGACACAGAAAATTAAAGCAGCTGGAAGGCAAGTTGTTTTGACAAGTGGAACAACTCCTAAAATTAGGCATACAATAATTCAGAAACCACTTGGAAGCGTAATTACATGATGCTTATAAGTTGAAAAATAAAAATAAAAGAAGCATGAATGCATGCATGCACTAGATGAAGTTTGATATATCTGCAGTCATTCACATGAAATGAAGTAGCAAATTAAATATGGGTATTACTCTCAAATGTAGTAATTAAATTTATTTTTACATACTGAACCCTAGATAGCTAGCTAGCTACTACCTCGGTTCCTTAAATAATACAGTTTTACCAAAAAAAAATTGTTCCTTAAAGAATACAGTTTTAGGAATCTAAAGCCTTCTTTTTCCAAATATGCCCTTGTTTTAATTAATGCACTAAATGGGAAAGTTAATGCACTAAAGGAAGAAAAAGGCTAGCTTTGTTATTTTATCCCATTTATTGATTTGTGTGCTTTTTGCTAAAACTGCACTCTTTAAGGAATGGGGTCCCTTAACACTTGCTGTGACTCGTACGTTTTTGATCAAGTTTTTTATATAGGATCCTCTTAACATGTGCTCTAAGGGCATATGCTAAGCACACAGTTCAAGAGAATATTCTCTTGAACTGTGTGCATATTCTCTTGATTTTTGCATTTATACCAAGTTCAAGGGAATATGCACACAATTCAAGAGAATATTCTCTTGAACTGTGTGCTTAGCATGTACCCTTAGGGCACATATTAAGAAATTCCTTTTATATATGTTAATTTGACACTCGACTATATATGTCAACTCGAATATTAATTATCTTGAAAGAAATTAAAACAAAAGAAAAGAGATGGTGATAAATTAATCAATCACCTAAGAGTACGTACTTTATCATTTTGTTATGTTCAAAAGTTTAATTGTAACCGCCTAATTAACATGTGGTCCAATGTGTGCAAAAGATATCACAGAATAAAATTAAAAGCCAAGAGGTTCACTGCACAAGATATTTTTGGTACTAATTACTCTCTCCGTTCCTTAATATAGGTCGTTTTAGACATGTGCACAAGAATTAAGGAAATGATTGAAAAGCATTAACTACACTATCAATTGTCTATAATATCCTTCACCTCACTTATCTCATACTTATCTCATACTCTCTCTATGATAAATATAGATCAAAAAATTAGGTGGAATAATAAGGGCAATTTGAAAAAAATAATGATCAATTCTCCTAGATAACCACAAACGACAAATAATTAGGAATAACAAAAAAAAGTCTAAAACGACTTACATATATGAATGGAGGGAGTAATCTCTATTTTGGGAATTAGGTCCATAGGATGATGGAATGGTATGCCTTGTGTCCTCGACTTATACGACTATATAATTTTCGACCATCACTAATTTACATTTAGAATCTTGAAAGCTTTTGTAAGGGTACAATCCCTGATGTGTTTATATGGAGAGCTTGTGGACGGACATACCTTTTAACTTATATACCTTGGTTTTATAAAATGAGTTTTATATATGCGTTAAATTAATGCCCAATACGAATAAGATTATACAAAAGACGTACAATTGAAATACAGAATTAACTGACAAAATACTGAACAAG
This sequence comes from Panax stipuleanatus, assembly GCA_020205555.1. Lineage (NCBI taxonomy): Eukaryota > Viridiplantae > Streptophyta > Magnoliopsida > Apiales > Araliaceae > Panax > Panax stipuleanatus. The sequence continues at coordinate 5,648,969 of CM035117.1, read as the reverse complement.
ATCTCAAGCTTAAATATCGACGATAATATAATTTTCAAAGTCTGAATAGAATATATTTTAATTAACGGAATTAACGAAACAAACAAAATGCTTAATATATCTTTATTTATTAAGATTGTGTAGCACCATTATTAAAACATTGTAAAATAAGTGTATTTTTTGACGACTAAGGTGGTTTTTGATAAAACTGAACAATTAATTAAGATATGAACGGTTAATATATCTCAATAAATTAGATCATTTGAGTGAAATAATATCTGAACTTAAAAAATTATTTGGTAACTAAAAAGTATAATATATCTGAATGACTTTTAAATTTAAAAATATCAATTTTAAATTTAAAAATATCTCAAATTGACTTTTCAAAACTCAATAATGATCTTACAATTTAAAATGGAGGGAATACAATATTTATAAAAGCTCCATAAATTTAAAATTTTTATTAATAGACAGCTCTTAATGATTTAGATTTTTATCTTTCTCTTATCGATTAAGAGACGATAAAAGAAAAATAAAATTTTACCAAACAACTTTATCCTCTTTCCGAATCAGATGTGAAGCTGTTAATTAAGAGGCAAACAAACACCACCTAAAATTAATTAAACTTTTATTACCATAAAGCCAATAATAGATATCATCAAATCATTTAAAAATTCATATATTTAAATATTTTTATATGTTCCGATGGTTCGAAGAAATATCCATCCCCTGACCTAGCTTTTTTAAAGTATAATTTGTTTTATAAAAATCTTAATTTAGTAATATGATATAATAATAGAAATTTTGAAAAATAATTTTTTTCCTGGTGGGAGAAAGCCTTAGATCCTAATTTTTATGTGTAAATAATTATTCTCACTTATTTCCTAACTATTTTCTAGTTATTATTAATATTTATACTATCATAATAATTAAATAAATAAAAATTATCTTTCAATTGAGTAACGCTAATAATCAAATAAAATTAAGCAATTAGATATTTAGTTATTTATAATTTGGACATAAGAACTAAAAATCATATAGTTAGTTTACTGTACAAAGGGTTGTTTTACTTAAAAATGAGACCCACTTGTAAAAATATCAAATTAACTTGTAAAAATATCAATTCCCTAATTATATAGTCATGTATATAGAGTATATATATATATATATATATATAATTCGTCAAGCACTAGACACGTAGACATTGATGTGATGGAGACATGTTCGAATTGAATGCTGATTACTTTTCCATTCGCTGAACACTAAATGCATAATCACAATCTCTCAATTACTTGCAATTTGTAAGTGTGGCTTGGTTAATGGCCTACAGGGTTCTAATTGAAGAACACAAAATGGATAAAACCACTCGAACATTTACCAAGAGCTTCTTCAAAAAATAATATCACAAATGTTAAGTAATCAATTAATCAAAAAGACGGGGAAGGAACAAATATTTAAAGTTCATTTGCATTATTTTAAATTAATATAAAAATAATGCATCTGAGCTCTGATAATATGTTAAATAATTAATTTATCCAAAAATTTAAGTTAATAGATGGAGAGTCCAACAATGTATATGATACTAAGAACAAAAATTAAAAGTAGCACAAGTGGATAGAATTCACCACAAGTAAGTAGACATGCCTCTTTTGAAGTTTCTTTTGACTTTTACTACTATGGTTTATAACATGCATGTTGGAAACTTTACAATGCCGATTAAAACGACTTGAAGCAAGTGTCCTCCTATTGCAAGAAAATAATTAATGAACCCAAAATAAAAGAATGCACAAGTTGCGTCTCTTTAAAATCCGTCGGTAAAGTTACAATTTGTTGGGATCATAATTTCTACCATCTGAGTAACCATCAATTTGTTGGGTGTGGGTCCTCACCCATGAAAGAAATTCAAGTTGAAAAATGATTTATTTGTTAGATTTGTTGGTGACTAAGGTAAGTACATGTGATCCCTAATTTGATTAGGAGAATACATTGTTTCTAATCCATAATAAGAATGTATTAGAAAGAGTATATAAATAAAGCTATGAGAGAGTCATATTTTTATATGAGAGAGAAGCTTAGTAGCAAGAAGGTACCAAAAGAAAAAATTGAGAGAATTACAGTTTGTTGCTCTTGACTACCCGCCGCGCGCCATCACCCTCGAGTAAGAGTTTGACTTTATTAAAAAGGGTTTCGGATTTAGTAATCCATTTATTAACCTAGAGTTTAGAGTTTATTGAGGTTTATTAACCATGATTAGTAAACACTAAACTCTATTCAATAAACCCTAAACTCTAGTTAATAAACCCTAAACGTTGGTTTATAAATCCTAAACTCTGGTTAATAAATATTTAACCCTATTTTATAAACTATAAATCCTAGTTAATAAACCATAAATTCAAGTTAATAAAGTCAAACCTTGTTCGTGTCGAAGTTGATTAGTGTCCGCTATTATTAATTGCTGATGGGTTGTATATTTTTTAACCGTCCGCTAGTTTTAGTAGCGGACAACTGATTTGACTTTTTTAATCTCGTTCATTAATGTTTAAAATGGATGGTAGATATTAAAGATGATGTATATATGCTCCTATAAAAATATATAATAAATACATGTTATGTATCATTTCCCTATATATATATATATATATATATATATATATATATATATAACTTGCACAATTATTATTATTTTCTTAAATTAATAACCCTTAAATGTAATTTGTGGAACTCACCTTATTTTGGACTATGAATTGAACTCGACAGGATTCTATTTACTCGAAGAACTCTGATCTTTTATCGTCATTTCAGCTTTACCCATGGAGAATGATCTCCTTTTGTTTTAATTTTTAATTGAAGCTAAAAGTTACATAATTAATTTGATCTTCCTCGATCCGGGGCAGAATATATATATATATATATATATATATATAGGTAACAGGAACAATTTAAGATCTTAAATGTGAAATTAAATTGTAAAGTTCGTATGTAGGTTGAATATTATAGTAGGCTTGAATTCTAAAGGAGTACTAGGCCAGGGTTGCTTGCATGTATCGCTTGATGAAGGTGCATGGATCATTTTGACAAGGGAAGATGAAGAAGAAAATTTCATATTTAAATGTAAAATTAAATATCTCCCAAGTTTCACTTGTTAGAGGTTTAGATTTAATTACCTATAATGCTCTTCAAATATTTATTATTACTATTACTATTACTATTACTATTATTATTATTATTATTATTATTATTATTATTATTATTATTATTATTGTTGTTGTTGTTGTTGAATTTGTATGTACGTTACTGCATGCAGAAGAGATTGAGACGAACCATTTGAACTTTACAGATGTGCAATATATGAATTAATGTTATCCTTCATTCATACATTACCATGCAAGCACTTTAAATTTGGATGTACTAATCTGAAATAGAAGTGGATACTTATTAGGTTGCAGATATATATATATTGTAGCTAGCTAGGACATACATAACATATCCACTTGATGAGGTCACCTCTTCCATATATGTTTTTCAAACTGTTTGTTTATTTACAAACTTTTAATCAATTAATCTAGGCAAAAAATAAAAATTAAAGAATCAATCAAGTCTAGCTAGTGATCAATCACCTTTTATTTGGATCATCATGTTGATGTCTCCTGATCATGTATTTTTGTCAAGTAAAGGCCATAATAATTAGCAAGTAATTAAAAATTCTATATCTTTTCCTTTTGCAAGCTTGATTATTAATTTGTGGGAAATTCATTTAATGAATTAAAATTAAAACAACATAAAATAAAAAGAAAGAACACCCAGAAAATATTTAACTCGGACGTTTCATTATCATAAAATTCTAATTAATTACAGGAGAGAAATAATTCCAAGACCAAAAGTAAAATAAAAGACATAGCAAGAGAGATTAAGACAGTATTAAAGGGACATAGGCATAACAGCATCTGCATTACACGTACAAGCGAATTAATAAAACTGCATTTAATCCCACTCGATATTCATTCATTTGAAATTAACTTGATCATCAATTAATCAAGCCACTGCCACTGCCACGGTTTGCTTAGGCACCACCATTTGAAAATCTACCATGTCAATTTCATGTTTTGGGACGACGGGCTTAATCTCCGAACTGACCATTGCACTCAGCTTCATCACGTCAATTATATGTTCTGTCAGCCCTGGAAGTTTCTGGTCGTCCAGTATTATTATTGGGTTTTTTAATTCATGAACTTTCTCGGGCTCCTGCAGGCTAACTTTCTTTGCATTTTTGTACATCATATAAAGCACCATTTGAATAATACCGAATGTGAATCCCAGAACGTTTGGAATCTAATAAAATTAACAAAAAGAATTAATTGTTAGTATTCAATTAAACTAATTAGGGGGGGTGGGGGAGGAAAGGATAATTCTTAAATATATATATATATATATATATATATATAATATATATACTTACAGCGATATTGAAATCTTTCAGCAGGAGGCCGTAGAAGAACCACATAACAGCACTTAAAGTGAGGAACAAAGATAAGAGAAATGGCATGTACTCCACGCTTTTGGTTCGGATAACTTGCCTCTGCATATTAATATATATTTAGTAGTATGAAAATGAAAATCGAAATAAGACCTATTATATTATATTATATTATATAAGTAATTATATAAGGGGGATAGGAATTGAATTAATGAAATATATTTAGGTACCACAACACATAGGGGTGCAACAAATACGCTCAAGGAAAACACAAGGCAAATCCATCCGACAATAACAACACGGGCTGCTGCCCCTTTTGCGACAAGTTGAGTTAGTCCAATGATCACACCAAATCCAACAACATTCATCCCAACTAGTAGCTTAATGGTTTGAATCTGCATGCGCCCATCAATTAATATAATTCAATTAGTGAAATTAAATCCCAATACTATATATATATATATATATTGGACCCTTGTATTAATAATATTACCTTAGCTTTCTTTGGGGCATAAAAGAGGAAGAAGCAGATGTAAATGGTCTGAATGACACAGCCAACCGAGTTAATGGTGATGAGAAGCAAAGCGTTGGACTTGAGCAATGCGTAATAAATCCATAGCATCGCACTGAATAACCCAACCACGTAAGGAATTGATTGAAACCCTTCCGTTGATTTCTTCTTGTAAACTTTATAAAATGTTGGTCTGCATGTAGAAATACCAAAAAGTAAAATTCAAAATTACAATTAAAATTAATTTAGTTCCAAGTAGTACGTATATATATATTGAAGAAAAAGTTTTAAGCAAAAATTAACACCAATATATTGTCACTTACATGGGTGCAAGAAACACCATGAACGAGACGATATTACCTATAAATATACACAGAACACCAGTAACAGAAAGGTAAATGAAATAATTAATACAACACTAATACTTAAAAGAAGACAAAAGATTACACATATAAATGTGTATATAGACGTGCATGGAGTTGACATGCATATATATATATATATATATAATATAATATAATATTATGACGCTTTTTAAGTGCCAAGGTTCTGTCACACAGTGCTCTCACCAACACCAAAATGAAGAACAATAATTAACAAGAATCAAATGATATATATATAGATTCAATATGTAAATACTACACACCTAGAAGGCCAAATGCAAGAGTCCAGTGAGCAGATAAAAAAGCCATCTTAATTTCTCTCTCTAGATCTCTCTCTCTCAACCTCAAAGCAATATTATAGTGTTTCTGGTGAGTCGGTGGTAGCTAATGCTCTTTCTCTCTCTGTGTAAGACAAGCGCACATATGAAAGATTTGGGTGAAGGGTTTATATAGGAGGGGAGAGTGGGACTTTGAATAAGGACTAGTGTTTTTTTAATTATTGGTGATTGGAGGAGAGAGAAAGAATAAATGAGAAATGAATAGATATTTTACTTCTTTGGTTGTCAAAGAATGATTAAAAGTATAATTTCGTAGTTTTCAAAATATTGAGTTAAAAAGATAAATATATTATTTATTGAGGTCTATTAATATAAAAAATAAAAATATTGATGATTCTACGAAATTATCATCTGAGACCAGTAAAGATAAATTTAATTTTTTTTTTATTATCTTTCATGTCTTTTACTTTTTTTTCTTAACACGTAGAGTAGAAAAAATATATATATTGCTGATCGATGTAAAGGAGTATATAACACAACAGTGGGTGCGGTGAAGAACTTTTTTAATTCACATTCTTTACAGCTGTTAAACAAAGACTGGGTGTACATCATATATGTACAAGTAACATACTGTAACTATGGTTATCATCATCATAATAATAATCATCACTAGCTAGATACGTACCCAGTACCCTAGCTTTAAGCTTTCCAATTCACTAATGCTCCATTATATTGAGCCCAATTTAGATGTTTTTGTATGAAACACAAACCAACCTACACCAAGCCCATTTAGCTCCAATCTGACTTCTTAATGCATGGCACGAAATCCCCGGGCCCCACCACCCTCTTTCTGATGTGTCACCCACACACCCACCCACCAAATTGTTTTTGGTTTTTGGTTTTTGGATTGGAGTACTTTTAGGCAGATAGAAAAATTGAATAGAAAGAATAAAAGAACAAGACTATAATTTATTAGTTTGCGAGAATAAACTCATTTTATTATTACGAATTAATTTTTTTGTCCGCATATACTTATTGTTTGAATTTTGGTTTTTAAGGTTTATAACTCATCATCATATTCAATTTCCGCAAAGGCTTTCGTGAGTGCTTTGTGTTTCTATATAACAAGCTAGGCCGATGAAGCTTGCTAACACGCGAGCAGTGGTCCTATATATACACCCACAAAAACGAAGCACTGGAGATTTAAGTGCTTTGGTAAATCAAGATGTGCATATATATTCTTTATTCCATCACTTAATTCCACCCCCAAAAAAATTATTTATAAAATCTATGATATATAGGTCATCTCATTTATATTAGTTGAGAACATCGTATTGTTTAATTAATTATTTATATTGAGGGTGCACAAGAGGGCCATTCATCAAGACTTGGTCTTTAATTTTGTTGACCCGTGCCATATATATATGTATGTATGTATAGCCGCCATCCCAAATTCTTATCCTAAGTTTTAATGCATGCATGGTTCAATTAATTCATGTACGTGCGACCTGCATGCTTGCTCGGTCGTATGTTGTCTGTTTGTCCACCTTTGTACCATAGTGCTATTATGTGTGTTGACATTAACTAGGATTTTGTAAGTAAATATGATAACCTCTATATTTGTTTGTACCTTAAAAGTTAGAACTAATGTTAAGCATTAGAGTGTATATATACTTAAAGTGTGTGTATAAATAAGTTAATTTTTCCATAGTACGTATTACACACAATTTATGTATACAATACAGTCAATTTTCAAACAAGTTTTCAATTTTTGTCGTATGATGATAGGATTCGAATTCCACCCCGTGAATGTTAATTAGACATATAACTGACTTGATCCTATATATATGGTCAACTTTGCTAACGTTTTTAATTGGTAATTTCGTTGAGTAATGATAGAGACAACTTATTTTATAATTTGCTGATGTGACATACTCCATCTCAGTATATTGATGAATAAATTGCTTTAATGTAGTCTTCGGCCCCACATAAAAGCTGAAATGGATTATGCCATATCAACAAATTGTAAAATAATTATACAATAATTTGTGTCTCTATCATTATTCAATTTCGTTTTGGTTGTAGGCCAACTTTAGGGTTTCGGGACCAATTAAGCCCCCCCAAAAAAATGAATAATTGAACAGTTTTAATTAATAATTTTCGCGCTGTGCAAAAGAAGATAAAAAGGAAGACCATAATTATTGAAAGTGGGAAACGTTTAGTTAAATATTGAAACTTCCCTTTTAATTCTTTCTTTTTACCATAATTATTAAACTGATAGATGTAGTGAAGTTCTTACTGCATATATATTTAATATTCTGAAAAGGAAAAAGAAGAAAAGGAGATAGAATCCTGGTTATTATATATAGAAGTTGTAATTTCACAAATTGATAGCATTGAAATTAACGAAAATAATAGAGTACGTAGTAAATATAGAAGTTGTGTTATAACTGGAGGAGTCGGATCCAGGGATAGGACTGGAGGGGGGTCACGTCCCCCAATGTTTGAAAAATTTATAAGGTTCATCTTAAAGTTTGAAAATGTATCATTATTAAATTTATTATAATTATAAGTTTGTATAATTAGAGCATAATATTGTATGTGTTATTCCAATTGAATGATACATTTATATCCAGGTAACCAACTTAAACCTTATTTAATTTTTTATTCTTTGTTTATTTTATAAAACTTGATATTTTAATTTTTAAAAGTTTAATGAGTGATCATAATATTGTATATGTTAATTCCAATTGTATATTCAATTTATTTTCCGGTAACCAACTAAAACCTTACTTATTTGATTGCAAATTTATAAAAATTTTATTATTAAAAAGTTCAATAAATGCTCTAATAATATTGATTAACTCATTCTTGTAGTGTAGTTAATTGATTTATTTATTTTTTGTTTTAGAATCATGGAAAAATCACATACTATTGATTCATTTTTCAAGAGAAAGCAATCAAATCATGTTGACACGTCTCTGCTTATTCCCGAGTCTAATGTTCAAACATCTCTTTCTACCTCTGAACAAGAACAACGTTCTCTAAAATCACCAAGAATTGAAAGTAAAGAATGAGATATTAATTATTTGGAGCGTGATCTTGAAAAACATATTGAAATATAGAAATATGGTGGTGTGATGAAATTCGACCAGTTTACATCAAATATAATTTATATTAATATATTCTTTTCGAATACTTTTTTTTAAATATATATTATGTTGTTAAAAAAATTCTAACCCCTCCAAAAACAAATCCTGATTTTGTTCTTGGTCAGATCCCTTTTAAATCCTCAATTAAATTATCATATGATTCTCTTTTAGAATCCTCTTTAACTTGTACTCCTACGTTCTTGAACAAAAGTCAAAGTCGGATCCCTTTTACTCCTAATTAAGCAGAAGTACACTAAAAACAAAAAAGTAACAAAAGGAAACCTTCCATTCAGCAGTACGTGTGATTATTTCATACCAGCACCCGATCATAGCAAGCACGTGTTGCTGCGTGTATAAATTATATGAGATAAAATAAAAAATTAAAAAAAATTAATATACAAAACCAAAATTATAATATAATTAAAATTATAAAGAGAAAAGAGAAAAATAAAAAATATTACACAGTTACACTAAACCTCCTATCGAGACTTTCATATATGCATATATGCAAAGACTTCCAATTACTAAAACCAAGGGTGAGATTATTGGAACTTGGAATGAAATGCATTCATCTGAATCGATTTACTTTATATAGTAGTATTTTTTTAATATAACTAATTTAATTAGTGCCATAAAAACCCGCATCTTAATTTAGTTTATAATTACATCTAATTAGAAAGGAAAGTTCCACGTCGTAATTAACTTTTGGTTATACGTACACAAGAGGAGGTCCACGAATATATTCCAAGTCATCTTTTTCATGAACCACTTTAACTTATTACATACCGAACATATTCCTAATAAGTTTTACACTCTTTTTCTTATTATATTATAAGTATGGTCATACAAATAAATATAGAAGTTATATATACGAGTTAAAAACATTATGCAACAACAACAACAATAATAATCATTTTTAATAGAATTAAGTATCCACTTCTATTCATGCCTCTTCCATAATGTTACCTCAGCCATATATAACTTCCCAATTTTCAACTATACATATGTATTAAAAAAAATCTTCATCATTCATATATAGTGTATATCGAAATAAGAAAAAAGAAGACTAATGATGACATCATAGCAATATTCATATTGTTAGAACAATTAGAAGTGTTGATATGTCTATTGTTTTGTCATCATCAGCAAGAAAAAAAAATAGAAATTAATAAAAAAGAATACCAACACATATACAAAGACAAGCTTTGGATAGGAGTAAAGTTTTTAACATAAATATCAACAAGTAAATGTAAATACGTACGGGACATGATAATATATAATTAATTAATAGTACATTACAAGATCGATCATATATATATATATGCAGGCACTGGGGGACCTAATGTCACCGGCCTGATCATGGAAGTTAAACCTCACATCCTTGATTACTAATGAGTTAGTTGATTAAAATTAAACTTGATTGGCGGCATCCATATTATTTTTCACACGCTCTTTGTCTGCATTTTCCTCTTTAGTCTCATCATCATTTTGGGGGAGGGAATCAAGTGCAGGAGTCATTGGCTTCACAATGGTATCAGGTAGTTTCAGCTCCTCTATTTCTTTCTTGTTGCAGTTCGAGTAAATTGCATACAGTACCATCTGAGCTATCCCGAATAAGAACCCCAGTATGTTTGGAGTCTAAAATTTTCAAAAATAACAACAACAAAAAATAATATATATATATATATATATATGTTAATTAGAGGTATACATGCATACATAGCTAGCTCGGACGGTGCATATGCATGAATAATATTAATTAATTTATGAGTGTTGCCATTGAAATATTTATTATTAATTACAAGGATCGAGACGTACCGTGACATAGATGTCCTTCGAGAGTAACCCATAAAAGAACCACATAACGGCACTCACTGAAAGGAAAAATGACAACCAAAATGGCATGAACTCCACACTCTTGGTTTGTATCACTTTTTTCTGCACAATATAAATGTATTGTACAAGGAATTAATTAAGAAATTATATATATGAATAATATCACTTTTTAAATATTATATTCTTGAAAAGAATTCAAAAAAGAAATTAAGAGCATGCATGCATGTATATATATATATACTCACAATGATGCTTAGAGGTGCTACAAATACAATAAAAGAGAGTAGAAGATTAATCCCTCCAAGGATGTGAACTCGTTTTGGTGCTTTTACTAAAAAGTGGGTGATAAAAAAAATCGCCCAAAATGCCACCAAATTCAAGAGTACAAGTAGTTTCACTGTAAAAACCTGCAATGCCAATTAATCCATTTTAATCGATCAGTACTTAGGGAAAGTAAACAATCTAGAGAAGTTGAGGCATGCAGCGCTAGCGGCGAATTATAATGTTTATTTTTATGTTCTTAATATATATATATATATATATATATATGGAAAATGATCCATAGAATACATTAGTTATTAGGACTGTTTCAACTAACGCTCATCCAGCCGTCCAAAAGTAGAGTTAATGGCTGAGATGAGGGCCCAGCCGCTAGAGGGAGTAGCGGCCAACAATAAATTTTAAATTCTTCTCTGCTGGCCGCTAGAGGGAGTAGCGGCCAGTCAAAACGTCATCGTTTTAAATTTGGCCCAGCCGCTAGAGGGAGTAGCGGTCAAATTCACCTTATATCCAATATAGATCTAACAGTCCCCGAATTACGTTTTGACTGGCCGCTACTCCCTCTAGCGGCCAGCAGAGAGGAATTTAAAATTTATTGCTGGCCGCTACTCCCTCTAGCGGCTGGGCAGAATTTAAAATTCGGGGGCTGTAAGGAAATTTGGCCCAGCCGCTAGAGGGAGTAGCGACCAAATTCACCTTATATCCAATATAGATCTAACAGCCCCCGAATTTTAAATTCCTCTCTGCTGGCCGCTAGAGGGAGTAGCGGCCAGTCAAACGACGACGTTTTGACTGGCCGCTACTCCCTTTAGCGGCCAGCAGAGAGAAATTTAAAATTTATTGCTGGCCGCTACTCCCTCTAGCGGCTGGGCCCTCATCTAAGCCATTAACTCTAATTTTGAACGGCTGAATGAGCGTTAGTTGAAACAGTCCTAATAGCTAACGTATTCTATGGATCATTTCCCTATATATATATATATATATATATATATATATATGGGGTTGCATCCACAACAACCAGTTACTGGGAGCAACTCCTTTATCTCACTCCTTATAGAAGCTTTTGACTCAATTTATCCCCCAAGTACAGTGGGTCCCATTATAATAATGATTCTCAAATCTCATATAAAAGGATATAAAAGGGTTGGTCCCAGCAACCGGTTGCTGTGGATGCAATATATATATATATATATATATATATGCACAAACTAAGAACATATGTATACGTACGTACCAAGGCTTTCTTTGGTGCATAAACAAGGTAGATGGTAAGATAAATGGTCTCAATGACACAACCGAATGAATTGATGGTCATGAGGAGGGTTGCACCCGTTCTAAGTGTCGCATAGTAAATCATAAGCATGGCACTAAATAGCGCTATCACGTATGGGATCGAGTGAAATTCTTGTGTTGATTTTTTCTTAACAATCCGGTAAAATGTTGGGCTGCATGATGAACCAAGGTGTACATATAATTAATCAAAAATTATTTAGTCATTATAAAATAATATAACCATATATATATCACCGATCATGACCAACGTCAAACACCATTAAACTTACATTGGAGCAAGATACACCAAGAATGAGAAGAAGTTACCTGCAATAATATAGTAAAGAGAGAATTAACAACAATTAAAACATAAAAAGTTGCTACTAAAGGATGGCAAGTTCATATATTAAACCATAAAAAATGTCCAGCTATATACATAATTAATTTGTCCCAGTTCATATATAGTTTGCAAAAGTGATGACCGGTACAGTATATATTAGGGTATTCTAATGCTAAAAGATATGCCAAATATATATATATATATATATATATATATATATAAATAAATAAATAAATAACTATATATAGAGAAAGAAGAATATTATTGATATAAATTAACTTCACCTAAGACGCCAAAAGTGAAAAGCCAGGGATTGGCAAAGTTGAAGAGAGCCATTTCTACAACCCTTTCTTCTCGAAGGAGGGTTTGAGGAGCAGAGAGACTCCTCTAAAGAACACCTTAGAGTTAATTAATTAATGATGGTTAAGCGAATGAAGAATTTGGCAACAGTTGGCGGACATATATATAGGGCCAGTACGGAAAGGGAGATGTTTTATGTTGCATATGGATGAAGGTGTAGCTATCACATACCATGGGATATATAACTAGCTATTAACTATAGATACGTACCCACCAATTAATTAACCTTTTTTTAGTGTTATTAGTTTTTGAACATATATAATTTTATCTATTATTCTCCCTCTATTTCAAATTATAAAATCATTATTAATTCTTGAAAATTAATTTAAAATATTTTCAAATTTGAATTTGATATGATTCATGAAAAACTACAAAATGATAAAGACAATAGTTAGTAACCTTTTATACAATTTACAATATTCATTATAGTATTGACTTAAATTAATCTATGTTAATTTTGAATCTAAAAATGTCTCAAATTAATTTTAAAAAATCAATAATATTTTTTATTTTGGGCATGCATAGAAAAACTTTTACATGTAAAATTGAGTTAAAACTTATAAATGCATAAATATTCCAAGACTTTTGTTGAAGTGGGCTTTTATTTTCATTTGTTATTTGTTTTTGTCCCCCCCCCCCCCCCCCCCCCCCCCCTTCCCATTTCTGGCATTTTCGAGGTCCAGACATAACTAAGGTTAGAAAAAAAATTGGAAAATTAAAACTAGCTCATATAATATACATATATATATATATATATATAATTAAAACTATATATATATATATATATATATATGCCATCTTAATTATTAATATGTGAATGTTAATCGGCAAAATGTAGCTTTATCTTATGTCCAAAACTATAATATTTGGAGAATATGAAGTAGAGAGCAGACTGTAGAGCCAAAATTCATTAGCGTTTATCGTTACAACTATTTGTATAACAAACTACTAAATGATTTAAAAATTTCCAAATGCAACATCAATATTTATAAGAATAAATATTTTCATTTTTTTTTGTGTTTTTTAAGAATAAATAGTTATGACTAAGACTTGGTTACCATTTCAAATGTTTAGAGGTTAATTAATTAATTATTAGTTACCTAATAAAATTAATTAAGATGTCTCGTTCAACACGCACACCTTTTCACATGACGATTCACAAGGCATTTGTATGCTGTATGCAGTTCCCATCCCTTGGAATCATGACACCCATTTCTCACTAAGTACTTATTTACGTACAAAAGCACTTTTAGTTAATTATAATTCATATATAAATTTATTCCCACTTAGTAACCTCTGAGTGTATGGATTTCTCATTCCCTAAGATCAATGAACGACATGTGTAACACAGGGTTCATAAGAACGCCCCCAGTCCTGTCAATTTTCATCAGCAAATGCTTATTGCGGTCTATCTCATAGCTTTTTGACTGTAGTGGATTCAAAAGTGTTCCTCATACTGTTACCCACACACATCTATACATCTGGCTACATTTCATCCCATGAATCTTTCCAATCATATAATATATATATATATATATATATATATACACACACTTATCACCAGTACTATTATACTACCTCCGTCCCATAATAAGTATTTTTTTAGCTTAAATTACACATACCAATACACAAACTAAAATGACAAAAATACCCTTAATATACTTTCTTTGTTTTGTTTGAGCTGACTTTTTTTTATTGTCCTTTGGTATCTCTTTCTCTTTCTTTAACATTTTCAACTTTCCCAATAAATACGCAATAAATATCATTGGATGCATAAGGGCCACATATGAAAAAATATTATAAAAATTGTATTGGAGTTCTAGCACATCACTTATTTTGAGAAAAAATATTAAATCTAAAAAAATATTTATTGTGGGACGGAGGTAGTATATATAAGCCTTAATTCCCCATGAACAACTTATCTCAAGACTCAACATATGGTACGTTATCATTTACAATTAATATTAAATTAGATGCTTAATTAGCAATATATGGGTGGATTACTTGATTGCATATTAATTACGAGTAAGAATATTATTATGAACATGAAACAAATTAAAGCGAAGATAGTAGCTTAGTACGTACATGCTAAAACGCTGTCTTTTCAGAAGGGTTAGGATAGATTTTGGATTGTACTAGGTGGGTTGAGTGGGATATAAAATAAGTTGGAAGGATAAGATAATCTTAATTAGTGGGTGTGTCTCTCACTATTAATTAATTTGAATAATAATGGGAAGGGTGGATTTAGCTTTGCAGAATCTTTGATAATCAAATTAATCTTCGTTTAATTTGACAATCCTTATATGGTAGGATCTTAATCTTCCATTAATGGCTGCTTTAAGAGTTTTCAGATATACTTAATAGACTTCAATTATTTTTGGGTAGGCTTATATCGTACGTACATAACCCCCGATATGATTATGTTTTTAATTTCTCTTATGGTTGATTCCCAATTCCCAATAATTCGGCGAAATCATTTATATGATCCGATCGATTTACATGCTCCTTGCCTAACTTCTAATCTGCTGCCAATGTAATTATGATTGAGACATTTCTTCCGCTTATAATTAATCTCATTTTACTGTTAAGTCTCAATCATTTTTATAGTAATTAACTTAACCACCCATTCATTAAAAAATAATAAATGTACGTTGTAGATCGATGGTGAAGCGTCTTCTTTTATTGCACTAAAAGTTTAAACTCTGGTAGAGATTGACGATTTGAACATAAGATCATGTATTGTTCTATATATTATGTTTAAATATTAGATAAAGTTTTTAAAGTATAAGTTATATCGATAATGAGAGTTGAATATAGATCAATCTCTCTCTCTCTCTCTCTCTCTCTCTCTCTCTCTCTCTCTCTCTCTCTCTCTCTCTCTCTCTCTCTCTCTCTATATATATATATATATATATATATATATATATATATTGTGTTTCGGACTGATTTATAATTAACGGTATCAATTTAAAGTTACCCTTACAATACATCGTGACCCTCCATCCGAAGATCGAATGATTAGATAGAGGGTCCGTTCGCAATTTAGTTTCCAGCATTCCGCAGCTTAATATTGCGAACGGGACAGAAAACCAAAATACCCCTCATTTGCAAGTTCTCAGCGTGCAGTTTAATATTGAGGATAGCAGTGTGCATAATTTTTTGTTTTTTCAATTTTTCTGTTTTTCGGACTGGACTGGACCGAACCGGCCGGTTTGGTACAAAAAAGAATCAGTCCGATTTCGGTACAAAAAAAATTGATATATACCGATTTTTTGGTACCGATTTTGTTACGGAGTTTTTATGGCGTACCGGTATATACCGGTTATCTAATTTTTATTTTATTTTTTATTATTAATAAATAATAATAATAATAATAAAATAATGCTTATAATAATATTAATAAAATAATGAGTACAATAATAAAAAAAATATTATATTAATTTTCGGTATTTATTCGATAAAAATTGGTACCGAACCGGTACCGATCCGATAAATCGGTTCGATATACCAGTCCAACCGGTACCGGTATTGAAATTTGGCTAATTTTTGTACCGGTCTGGTTCGGACCGGTATTTATCAGTTGCACACCCCTAACTGCGGACGCTAATTATGGCTAAATATGTTCAATTTTTTTTAGTTTTCAAGACTCCGATCATGTTGAATGCCAATGATATACGTTTTGGAATTTTATAATATCATCCCAATGATATATCTGTCATCTGGGTCAACTTAAATTCTCGCCCTTTGTGAAAAATTGTGTCAGCATGTTGAATGCAAATATGCAATATCTGAAAATTTCTTTTCAAGTCTTCCATGATCCTTTTCTAATCTTCAAGAGAGAAGCATATAACAATCCATTCTAAGTATCTAGCATTCCAGACAAACACCAATGATTGTAATATTGGGAATTGATCGAATCTTAAAAACTAAAAAAAATTAAATTCGACATCCGCAGTTAAGTACTGCGGACAAGACTTATTTACAAACGGTATTATTTTTCAGTTGGTCATTTTACCATACCTAACATATAGACTTTTATAAGGTGTGATATTTTGATTATATATCTTGTAAGACCCCAACTTTTATGAATAAAAATTTAATTTTTTTTTATATATTATTTCGAAATAGTAAGGTGTTGATTTGATAAATGTAAAAAGTTATGGGTGAAATGTGTAAATATTTTAAAATGAGCAAGTGGTTATAAAAATTCTGGTAGTTGGGGAATATTCGTTTGATCGTGGAATATTCTTGTTGTCGGGGAATATTCGTACGACGGCGCAGCTATTTGTGGGCCCCACAACGGAATAACTGTCGGATATAGAAAGTGACAGAAATAACCTTTTTACAAAATAACGGCGTAGTTGTTACCGTTAGTACTGTTAAAATACCCGGTGGTTAAAATACAGTGATACACGGTGTTGCATAGTAGCACACGATATTGCACAGTAATTCTAATTATTGATTCTTACGTGAGAAGCTATTACTCAATAATTGTTACAGTAATTACTGTTCAATATTTTATATTATTGACTCAATAATTGCTACGTTGATATTTTATTGACTCAATAATTGCTACGTTGTCATTTTATTTGATTGATTCAATAATGGCTACAGTTGATACTTTGGTATTATTGATTCAATAATTGTCATTGCACAGTATTTCACATTATCAACTCAATAATTCATATTATTTGAATAATATTATTAGATAGCATTATTGACAATGTCTAAGGAAGTTCTGTCTAGGAGGGGTTATTTAATTGCGCGCCAGTAAGAAGAAGTCCTTATCGGAAGGCTCCCTCTTTCCTGGGAACGACCTGGTTGTCAATATTGTAGTTCTGTAATATTATTTGTGAATAATTAATTATTGATTTATATGATAAGGAAATATTTATTTTGTGGATATTAAAGAAGGAATTAGTGCTGATGTGTTTTTATCAGTATTTTGGTGTGAGAAATTATTTGTTTATGGATTTCGGATAATTTATGTTTGGAATTTGGAAAAACTTCCTTCTACAAAGTTGTAGAGAATTAAATTTTCTATAGAAGGACATAGAATTTGTATTTTTCTGATAAAGAGGCTATTTATTATGAATTATTGAAGTTTCGGAATATAAATATTTTTTTAATGAGAGGTGGGTCCCACTTGTGGTGGCTGATGGCTTTTGAAAGTTTTGGCAGGCGGCTGAATTTTTTTAAATAATAATATTATTTTATTAATTTAGTCTCCTTTGGCATCCTAAGTTTTTCCTATAAATAGGGTGCTTAGGTTAGAATTGAAAATCACACCAAAAATCAGAAGTTTTCTCTCTCTATAATATCGAGCGTATTTTTGTGAGTATTTAGATACTTTGAGTGTTGCTATTCAGTGCAAGTTTTCTTCGGTATTATATCCGATATTTCAGTCAGAGGTACTATTCTTTTGAGGTAAGGGATGTTATTTCTTTCGTAAATGATGTTATTCTTTTCAATATCATTATATCAAAATATTGGCATGAATTTTATGTTAAAATTTTTACTTTTTTCGTCGGGGTTACTATTCACGTATACGGCACTATTCACGGAAAAAATTAAATTTTTTTCTATTTGTCCAAATTGCTTGTTAAGGTTACTATCTTTGATTGTATCCAAGTTTTGAGCTCTATTCTTGAATTTTGTTCCCACAATTGATTATCACGAAGTATTTTTGAATTGGATATACTAAAATACGAATCCTTAATCTTATCTTTTATTTCACTGAATTCGTTATTTATATGATTTTTCATCATACTCAGTCCTAAAAGGTGATGTAACTGAATATCTTTGGCCTGTAGAGCAAAGATGAATGATTACCTGATGAATATCTTTGGCCTGTAGTGCAAAGATGACAGGTGTTGAGATGAACATGACCACTGATGATACAAATGAATATCTTTGGCCTGTAGTGCAAAGATGAATATTTAATTCGAGATGTATATTGATTGATGTTACAGGGATAAAATATTGATGATGGACTTTTAAATCATAGAAGATAGTAGACTTCATTCTCTGCTTAACTCTTCTAATGAATTGTTATTTTCGCTGCGAATATTGATCTAAAATTGGCTGTCCATTATATTTTATCTGAATTGTTGAAGACTAACGATAATTTATTTTTCATTATCTTAGTCATAATATTCTTTACTAGGTTAGTTGAGCTCACCCTTTTCATCTGTTGTCCTCTTCAGAAAATGAGAATGTCGCAGGGACTAGTCGGGGGACAGAGTGATGGTCCGAGTTAGAGAAGTAGTAGTCCTCACTATTTCTGATAAATAGTGTAATAATAATTGTAATGAGGACTTAGTTTGAATTTTAATATTTTTCACATATTTGTATTAACACTCACAGTTGTGTGATCGTATTTTGCACGACCGTATGATATAAAGTTTGTATTTGAATTCTGTACCATGTATTTGACGACTCAGAATAATTGAATTGACTGGACCTATTCTGGAGGCGTCACATACCTCGTACGCAATATTAATCAAGAATATAATAGAATTACTTTAAAAAGCTTAGTCTATAAGATTGCGTAATATAAGTTCCTTAAACTTGAGGATAGAGAGCACTATGCACCACAAACCCACCCAGCTTTTCCTTTTCAGCTTTCAGTTACTATTCTTTTGGCCACGACACTGTTTATGCATTCCTTTACTTTGTCCCCTTCTTTATAATATTCCATTGTGCTACTACCCTAACAACCACTTATTACTAAACATAATTATCATAACCATGACAGGTAATTAATTAAATGCTTTTTTTTCACCTGAAAATTTTAAAATTCACGAGAAAAATGTACTTCAATCAAAATATATAGCAAAGGGAATATGCTATTTTGTTGATGAGTTAGTCAAAAAGGATCATTGTACTCGTACATGATATTTAATTTTCAAGAATTGTTTCAGATGATAACTTCAACCGAACTCTATTATTGAGTGAGCTGTTGGGAATTAAATCAACGCAAATCACACAATACATAAAGAGAGATAAAATAACACAAGATTTAATGTGAAAAATTCTTAAAGAAAAAAATCGCAGTCCAAACTCCGAATATCCACTATATCAAAATAATGGGATTACAATAATCATTCCAAGTTTTACGCCCTAAAACTTGAGGATTTTACAATACCGCGACACAACTTTTTGGACGGACTAAAAGCTGCAAAACCCTCCCACCCACAATACAACTTTTTTTTGCACGGAATATAAAAGCTGCAAAAAAACCTCTCCCTCTCCCTCACACAAACACAAAACTCACTCACACCCTCTCTCAACTCTTAAAGTGCTACATGACTTTTGATTGTGCTACACTTCAACAACTAAACATAAGACTCTATTTATACAGTACCCCACAATTTTTCTTTTTCTAATCAAAATAGGACACATCTAAAATAAAACTTCTACTACAAATAGATTCCTTTCCAAAATAATACTCCTATTAATAATAGGAGTTCTTCCTTTTTATATTAGCAATTCTTTTCATAGTATGATTCGAGGAGTAACCCAACAATCTCTCTCTTGACTCGAACCCCCGAATACTTCAATTTTATTTCTGAATAGAATTCGAAGAGTTTTTCAACACGAGCTAGCTTTCCAGGTGGAATTGAATAAAAGCTATACCAGCAATTTAATTTAATTTATAGATGTTTAAAAATATCAATAAAACCTGTATGTATTATTATTAGTCGTGACTTGGCACCAATCACCCCAATATTTTGGTTGCCCTCTGCATGCAGTTGACTTAAGCTCAAGGAAACTTGTTCATGTTAAAAACATCAACATTTTTATATTTTGCAGTTTATTTCTTACACATGACAATTAAGGGGGGTTGGCCCGACAGCATAACAAACTGATCTTTAATTAATTAATTAATTCCAAGGAAAAATGACAAGCTCAAGCTACGCACTAACTAGCAATTATACTCTCTCTCTCTCTCTCTCTCTCTCTCTCTCTCTCTCTCTGTTTTTAAAAGATTATCGTTTAAGGTTAATGCACATAGATTAAAGAATGTAATTACTTCCTTCCGTCCCAAAATAACTGCTTAGTTTTGACTTTTTAAAGTCAAATTGACTATTTTTAAAACTATTTTTTGTACCATTTTTGCAAGAATATAAGTGCAGAGGTTATAACAAAAAAAGTATATACAATTTACTACTAATACCAATTTTTATAATGTTAAAAATATATTTATACATGTTTAATTATTAATTTTAAAAATAGTCAATTTGACTAAAAAAAATCAAAACTGAGCAGTTATTTTGGGACGGAGGGAGTAATACCTATGAAAAATATTATAGTACTACCCTTATTATAATTGTCTGAATCAATTATCTTTGTAGATTTCAAAAAGAAGTATACCATTTAATTAATGCCAAAACTTCACTATATGCATTAATAGCTTGCTCGTAGAATGTGTAATACATGTGACTAACCATGATTATATGAATAAGAAGCATTGGAAAGGAAAAAATGATTAAGAAAGAGAAAATTTTAAATAAGGGTAAAGTAGAAAAAAAAAAGATTAATTTGTATTGATAAACTCAAAACGATAATTTTTTAGGAACAAAAGTTATTTTCTAAAACTATAATATTTTAAGAACGGAGGGAGTATATAGTTAATAAAGACATGCATGCATTCATGTATGCCAGGCGGCTATGTAGTGGAAAATATTCATATAATAATACTGCACGCATCTATTCTTTAAAAAAAAGTCTCATTTGACTTGATTTGTAAAATATTAAAATTTAAATTATAATGAGAATTTATTTAAGTATGTAAAATAAGGTTTGTATCAAATAATATATTTTTTTTGAGTAGTTTATAATATGGTTTTTTTTAATTAATTAAAATTAAATAATGTCACATAACATGTTTTTGAATTTTAAAATTTCATAAATTGACTAGCTTGATATGAAATGGATCCGGTTGGTATGAAGTTGTTTTTTTGTAAGTTGGTCAACTGACTAATAGAATGCTGACACACATACAGTCTCGCCTGCGTGTCAGTATTCTATTAGTCAATTGACCAACTTACCTCAAAATAAACTTCATGATAACCACTCCCATATGAAATATAGAACTCAATCATTTTGTAAGATAAAAAGAACCTCTATTCCATAATAACTGTCTTTTTAGAAGAAAAAATTTATTTCAATTTATTTGTCGTTTACAACTTTCTAGGAGAATAAATTATTTATTTTTCAATATCACCTCTAACTTTTCTCATTGTCCCAAGAAATTTTTTCTCTTGTATTAATAGTTTTCAACTTTCCATAAAGGGTAGTGATGAAATTTTCTACAAATTTTAATTCTTAAATAATAGTATTAAATGAGTTTCTTAATTCATGTGCATGAAGCTAAAAAGACAGTTATTATGGAATGGAGGTAGTAATATTTGAAATAACCAAAGTGGAGGTTGTTAAGAAACTTATGGTGACAGATTGCAAGCAACCAAAGCCAAGCCAATAATTAGATTAATCATGAGAAGCAGGTGATTAATGTGCGGAATTTCACGTAGTCGGCCGGTCGTGCATGGAATGGAATTAAGTTTGGTCTAAACAGAATTCGTCGACGTCGTTATTCATTACTTGCAAGTGCGGCGCTACCTAGCAAGTCTAGTGCCTAGTGGGATGTGTGTGTATATGTATATGTACGTACTTTTTCTCAAACAGATTTTGACTGCTGCACGAACAAATTCATTACACCCTTTTGATTTATTAAAGGAAAACTTCATTTGTTAATTAGTAGTAGTAGTAGTACCAATAAATTGGGATTTCTCTATTGCATTGTGGTCTACAATTACCACTCCCTTTACTAGTAACAAAATTTTATTATTATATTACTATTACTAAATTAACAATTTTAGGATGATAGAATGTGTTCTTAATAATTAATATTTCATGAGTAAATATTTGTTTTTTTCATATATCTCCCTTGAATTCCATATGCACAAACTGTGTACAACTAGTTGTGGACAAACATATGACTATTTTAATACCACGTGTACCGTACCAATTTATTTGTATTCCAGTCCTACATATTATATTATGAAGACTCAATATTTTACAAACTCCCGAGGGTTCTATGGTGTAGTGGTTAGCACTCTGGACTTTGAATCCAGCGACCTGGGTTCGACTCCCTGTAGGACCTTTCTCTCTTTTCGTTTCAAATTTTTTAGGGACAGACTTTTTGGAGGTTGGCCCAGGCATCAAAAGCCCAAAGGAACTTATATTTTACCATACATCAAAAGCCCAAAGGAATCGATCTCGGGGCTCCGTTATCCAAGTAAATAATTGTTCTTAAAATCCAAATTGATCTTTTTAGTTATGAATAAATTGGGCCGATGAATAATTTACTACAACTGGAAGGAAACTACAATACTAATATGTACGAACAGAACAGAACAGGGCAAAAAAATACAAATACACTACTAATTTGTATTCGAGGATTAAAATGGAAAAACACATTTAGTCTCATATTGGACTTATAATCACACAACAAGCTGAATTGCACGTAAATCATTTATTATGAATGTTACTAGTAGGTTTTACGAATAGTCAAAGATTGTAGTGATCACAAATTAATGGTATGGAGTCGGACCAAACATATGTTAACCTTTTCTATCATATTAAGAATAGAAGTAGTAAAATTAAGTGTTACTAGTAGTTTTTTTTCTCTCTCTTTTTTTTATTTATTGTAATATATACAAAAAAAGGCCACTCAAACGCGTGCCATGCATCACTATTTTCAGGCAAGGGGCGGCATAGGCAGTTGTCTCCTATATTTTTTTTATAGGTATAAAGTAGGAGTAAATATGTAAGTGAATAAATTTAAGATGACAGATTAATGAAAAGTTAAACTTGGAGAGGACAAAAAAAATTTATTCATATTCTAAATATAAGTACAGACAAATGTAAATTTATTATGTTTGTCTTCCACATCTCTACCTTCGTAGTTTTGCCACTACTTCTTCTACATCTTCGTTCTCCGTCACACTTGTAAGACTTCAACTTTTATGAATAAAGATTTAATTTTTTTATATTATTTTAAAATAGTAAGGTGTTGATTTGATAAATGTGATAAGTTATGGATGAGATGTGTGAATTTTACAAAGTAAGCAAGTGTTATAAAATATTCGTTGTGTCGGGAAATATTCGTTTGGTCGGGGAATATTCTTTTTGTCGGAGAATATTCGTACAACGGCGCAGTCATTGGTGGACCCCACAACGGAATAAATGTCGGATTTAGAAAGCGACAGAAGTAACCTTTTTATATAGATAACGACAAAATTTTACCGTTAAACTGTTGAAATACCCGGTGATAAAAATACAGCAATACGCGTTGTTGCACAGTAGCACACGGTATTGCATAGTATTTCAAATTATTGGTTCTTACGTAAAAAGTCACTCATTCAATAATTGTTACAGTAATTACTGTTCAATATTTTATATTATTGATTCAATAATTGCTACAGTGATGTTTTATATTATTGATTCAATAATTGTCACAATAATCGCTGCACAGTATTTTATATTATTAAACCAATAATTCATACTATTTGTATAATATTATTAGATAGCATTATCGATAATATCTAGAAAGTTCTGTTGAGAAAAAGGGTTAGGTTATATAATTGCGCGCCAATGAGGAGAAATTCTTATCGAAAAGCCCCCTCTTTTCTGGGAACGACCTGGTTGTCAATATTGTAGTTCTATAATATTAATTATGAATAATAAATGACGAATAAAATAAAAATTATTGATAAATATGATAAGTAAATATTTATTTAATTTTGATATAAATGAAAAATTTTTAGCATGAGACATTTGTTGAAAGTTGACATTTTATCTTCTCCGATAAAATAATTTCTTCAAATATATTATTATAATATTACATTATAATAGTATAATGTGATAATATAATAGTATAATTTTTTATAATTTGAATGGTAGCATTATTATAGTAAATTTATGGTATAAAAGTAAAAAAAAGGTGAAAAAAATTAAATTGAATTTGAATTCTTTTGAGGTAAGCGATGATGTCATTGGAACGATGAGGTAAGTAATGATGTCATCGAAACGATGAGGCAAGCAATGATGTCATAGGAACGATGAGGTAAGCGATGATGTCATAAATTATGGCGAAGAGACTATTTTACCTTTACTCTACCAAGCTTATGAATAGAAGCTCATTTCTTCATTATTTCTCACCAATTCACAAAAGCTATAGAGAGAGAAACTATAGAGAGAATAAGAGAGAAAGAAGAAGAGTATTCTGCTACTACGCTATTGTAACGCCCCCAAAATAAGTTCAATCCACCCAACCCATTTTGAGTCGCTAAGAAATACATGGTACAGAATCTAAGTAACAAATTTTTCAAATTCTAACTTTTAAACTGTCGTACAAAATACGACCACAGTTAAACTATGAGTTTCAATACAAAAACAGTACTCACACTTCAAATCAATGTTACGTTACATAGAGGTACAGTCAATAACTGTATTAGAAATTAAAATATTAGAAAAATGCTCAAGAAAATTTTCGTACATGGAAGGCTATGCATCTAAGTGATAATATATATCATATGACTTGAGAATTATCCTTGGTTGACCCAATAGACCCCAAAGAAAAACGAGAAGATTACTATCATGTTCTTTTCAATGGTGAATTTTTTCTTGCCATATAATTATCTCTATTGTCTCCAACTGAGGATTATATTCCAACCATACTCCAAGATTATATAGGTAATGCTTATAGATATAATCAGTAAGTGGATGTGCACAACCCTGTCTTATGATAAAATGAAATCGTATGTCATTAGACATCTTATATGATAGTGGAAAAATACCCTTTCAAAGTTGGGTTCACCTCACCCTATTCGGTTCACCAAAATCAATGGTTAATTGACGTAATAAATACAACACACATTTTAAAATATCAATATAATTATTATCATACTATTTTATGGAAAACTTCAACAGCTATAGACCATCGTTCTATTCCTCTGTTACCCCCGCTCGACTCAGCTATACTCTTATTACCTGAAAGGAATTGTGAAGCAAAAGGGTGAGCACAAATAACCCAGTATAGAATGTCATAACTAAGATAATCAAATTATCAATAGCATTCGTCAGTAATAAATCAGAGATTTATAACATATGGTAGATGATAAAATTTTTCAACCATAGTTGCAGCGGAACGAACAATCCATTAGAAGAGTCAGATAGACCATAATATCTATTATCTCCTCCATGTTAAAAGTCCACCAACAATATTTAATCCCTGTAACATCAATCAACAGTTCCTGTCCACAGTCATGTAAATAGTTCATGATTATAATTATGTTGATAAATTCCTCTTCGCACCCAGGACGAAGATAATTTTTATCACCTGTCTTTACCTGAAACACCAAAGATCATAGTTATACCAAATCACAGTTCTTGTTTATAATCATGTTAATCAACTCATCTTTACACTATGGGCCAAAGATATTCAACAATTAATCATTCATCTTTGCACTACGGCTAAAGATATTCATCAATCAACAGTTCATCTTTGCACTACGGCCAAATATATCAATCAACAGTTCATCTTTGCAATACAGGCCAAAGATATTCATCAATAGTTCATCTTTGCACTACAGGCCAAAAATATTCACAAATCAACCGCTCATCTTTGCACTACAGGCCAAAGATGTTCATCAAGTAATCATTCATCTTTGCATTACGGGCCAAAGATATTCAGTTATATCACCATTTAGGACTGAGGATGATGAAAAATAATATAAATAAAGAATCCAGTGAGATAAAGGACAAAGATTAGGGATTCGCAATTTAGTTTATTCAACTTCAAGAATACTCCATAATAATCAATTATGGAGCAAAATTCAAGAATGAAGATCAAAACTTGAATCCAATCAAAGATAGGAACCATAATAGACAACTTGGACAAAGAAAAGAAAATTTAATTTTTCTGTAAATAGTACCGTATTCGTAAATAGTGCCGAATACATGAATAGTAATCCCGACATGAAAAGGTAAAAATTTTATAATAAAATTCATATCAATATTTCGGTAAAATGATATTGAAAGAAATAACATCATTTACAAGAAAAATAATATCCCTTACGAGTATAAAACCACATCCTTTACGAAAATCATATCATTTACGACAAATAATATCCTTTACGAAAATAACATCCTTTATGAAAATCATATCCTTTACGCAAAATAATATCCTTTACGAAAAATAACCACCTTTACAAAGCATAATAACATCCCTTACCTCAATAGAAAGGTTCTTCTGACTGAAATATCGGATATTATGCTGAAAAAATCTTGCACTGTTTAACAACACTCAAAGTATCTAAATTCTCACAAAAATACGCTCGATATTCTAGAGAGAGAAAACTTCTGAATCTGGTGCGATTTTCAATTCTAACTAAGCACCCTATTTATAGGAAAATGCTTAGAACACTAAAGGAGAAAAACTAAATCGAACGCACCATCATTTTGAAATTTTGATTTCAGCATTTAATCAACAAGTGGGGCCCATCATTCTAGAACAAATTATCCAGCATTTTACAACAAACAAAAGGACAAGAGTGGGGTCCATCATATATTTTAATTATAAAACATTTATTCAGAAACTTCAATAATTCATAAGAAATAGCCCTTTATCAGAAAAATACGAACCTTATGTCCTATTCCATATAAAATTTAATTCTCTACAACTTTGTAGAAGAAAATTTTTCCAAATTCTGAACGAAAAATGACCCGAATTTACATACGGATGATTTTCCCACACCTCCATTCTGACCAGACTTGCTACCGGATGCTCCCCTTCTTTTTCCTCCAGCACCACCATATTGAAAAAATAAGTTTTCAGCAAAAACATCCCACAAAGTCAAGTGTGGTCCTCCCCCCCTCCCTTTTTTACACGTTTTTCTAAAAAATAACTCAGATTCAATTTGCTCTCTCTTCATCCTTATTTTATTCATATATCATGCATTTATTGTAAAAATATCACAATTATTATATTATTATATTATCACATTATACACTTATAATGTAATATAATAATATATTTGAATAAACTATTTTATCAGAAAAGATAAAATATTAATTTTCAACAATTGTCATTTTCGAAAAATTCCTCAATTTATATCCCAATTGAATAAATATTTTCTTATTATTTTTATCAATAATTAATTATTCACAAATAATATTACAGAACCAAAATATTGGCAACCAGGTCGTTTCTAGAAAAGAGGGGGCTTTCCGATAAGAATTTCTCCTTACTGGCGCGCAATTAAGTGACCAAACCCCTTTCCTAGACAGAACTTCCTAGGCATTGCCAATAATGTTATCAAATAATATTATTTAAATAATATGAATTATTAATTTGATAATACAAAATACTGTGCAGTGACAATTATTGAAACAACAATAATATAAAATACTGTGCAATACCGTGTGCTACTGTGCAACAACGCGTATTACTTTGCTTTAACCACCGGGTATTTCAACAGTTTAACGATAACTGTTATGCCGTTATTTTTGGAAAACTTATTCTTGTCGTTTTTTTCATCCGATAGTTTTCCGTTATGGGGCCCTATAAATGGCTGTGCTGTCGTACGATTATTCCCCGACAACTTACGATCAAACGAATATTCCCCGATAACAATGAATATTTTATAACCACTTGCTTAATTTGTAAACTTTGCGCATATTACCCATAACTTTAACCTTTTATCAATTTAACCATTTATTGAATAATAATTATAAAAAAATTGAATACTTTTATTTCATAAAATCCAGGGTCTTACAACTATTGCAGTATTCAAACTTCTACTAAGGTAAGGGATATTATTTCTTTCGTATTTGTAAAGGATATTGTTTTTCTCGTAAATGATGTTATTTCCTTTCAATATTCATAAATAATATTATTTTTTTTCATATTCCATATTATGAAAGTGATAATATTTCATTTCATATTCTTAAATTTAAACTTACTACGGTAAGTATTGCTTCTATAATTCTTGAAATGATCAGAAATTATTTGAGTTTTGCGCTTCATCTAATATCATTTCACTGGAATATTGGTCTGGACTTTTTATGAAATTTTTTACCTTTTCATGACGAGTTACTATTCACGAGAATTTTTTTCCCCCTGTTCAAATTATCTTTGATTGTATCCATATTTTGATCTTCATTTTGAACTCTAGATAAATTCTCTAATATTTGTCTTTGATCTCACTGGATTCGTTTTTTATATAACTTTTCATCATTCCCAGTCTTATATTGTGGTGAAAGTTATCTTTGGCCTGTAGTGCAAAGATGAGCTGTTGATTTATGAATATCTTTGGCCCGTAGTGCAAAGATGAGCTATTAATTTATGAATATATTTGACCCGTAGTGCAAAGATGAGCTGTTAATTTATGAATATCTTTGGCCTGTAGTGCAAAGATGGACAGGTGTTTGACATGATCATAACCACTGGTGATACAAACAAATATCCTTGGCCCCGTAGTGCATAGATAATTCGTTGGTTGAAAATATTATTGATTGGTGTTACAGGGATAAAATATTGATGATGAACTTTTATATCATAGAAGATAGTAGACACCACTTTCTACTTAACTCTTCTAATGAATTGTTATTTCCGCTACAGTTGTTGATCTAAAACTTGTTGTCCATCATATTTTATCTGGTTTATTGAAGACTAACGATAATTTATTATTCATTATCTTAGTCATAATATTCTTTACTGGGCTAGTTGAGCTCACCCTTTTCTTCCATTGTTCTCTTTAGGAAATGAGAATATCGCGGGGACTAATCGGGGAATGGAGTGATGGTCGGACTAAGAGATGTAGAGGTCCTCACTATTTTGTAAAATAGTGCGATAATAATTGTAATGAAAACTTAGTTTTAGTGTTTATATTTTTTACATGTCTGTATTGACACTCACAGTTGTATGGTCGTATTTTGCACGACCGTTTGATATAAAAGATTGTATTTGGATTTTGGACCATGTATTTGGCAACTCAGAATGGGTTGAGTATTGAACATATTTTGGGGGCGTCACAACACTTCTACATCTTCGCGGCTTCGACATTAGGCTCGCTACTTCTTCTACATCTCCATTACGGCACTACCTCTTACGCGTATCAGATTAATCAAACTTAGAAGGTAACTAAATTAGGGTTTTATTTGTTTGATAATTTAAAATTTGTATTTTGTTTGAATTTGTTGTTAGTTGAGAACTTGGAGTTAAACTCAATTTAATTTAGTTGGTGTATTTGTTATATTTTAGACTTAAGAGGTAACTTATTAAGGTTTTTTTTGTTTGATAGTTTATTTGAATTTGTTGTGGCCTTGTGGGTTTGGTACTTTTGATGAGTACAACTGTTGTTATTGTTAATTTTGGATGAGCATATAATTTTAGCGTTCAAATAAAATGATGAGACTGTGTCGTGAATTAGATTTGTGTCGAATTTTTTTATCTGTAGTTATTCCTCTTTCAATTATGTGAGTTTCAATGAGAGTTGTATTCTCTAAAAAGATAAAGATATAGCACTGAAATAAAAAAAAATCAGAATTGTATGCATTTTTTTCTTACAGTCATACAGGAAAAAGTTGGATAAATGTTATTTTTTCAAGATTTCTTCCAATACTTGTAGTTTTACAATGTTTCAAATTTAACTCCTAGTATTAGAATTAGGTGGTTAAACGAAAATCAATCATTTTTCTTAAATGCACAAGATGCACAACAATAAGTCTCAAAAGAAACAACAATAAATCATTATAGTATTGATTTACTAGTACTCTCATTTTTTACCTTTTTTAAGATAAATAAAATAATTATCATAAACAAACCCCACAAAATGGAATAATAATAATAAAAGTTACATTGAGTCTTATTTGAAACTTAAAAAAATACTAAAATTGGTTTATGCTTTGAAATTAATTCATGAGTTTGTTTGAATATAGAAAACAAATTTGGTTTGAGGCTTTAAGCATTTGGAGAATCATTCAAATTGAAATATAACAAGTAACCGAAGAAAGTTTTTAAATTATATCTAAATATTTTTT
The DNA here is from genome assembly GCA_020205555.1 of Panax stipuleanatus. Lineage (NCBI taxonomy): Eukaryota > Viridiplantae > Streptophyta > Magnoliopsida > Apiales > Araliaceae > Panax > Panax stipuleanatus. The sequence goes on along the minus strand of CM035117.1, from coordinate 5,617,994 downwards.
ATTTAAAATTTCTTTTTTAATGTAGATTATGAATATTTATTGTTCATTTTTTTTAATTAATTTCAACAAAAAAAATTAATTAAAATTCATCCTCATGCTGCTGCTAATTAAGATCCGCCCCTGTTTTCAGGTATCATCTTCTTATTCCATAGTTATCGAAGAATTACAAATTTACAATTAATAGGTCTGGGGTGACCCAGGGGAGAATCATTGTTCTTGAAATTAAAATTTGAGTGTTTGCGTAATCCTTTATTCTGTAGATATTTTGTTCTTCATCGTCATGATGGGCTTAATTTGGGAGATGAGAAGGGAAAGTTCTTATTTCCAAAAATTAAAACCTGGTTTGTGCTGTATCAAGTTGGGCCGTGAGTGCCTCAAACATTAACCTGTTCGAAAATAGATGTAATTGATTTTAACTTTATATTAATCAATACCTTATATAAAAAGGAAGCAAAGGCGATCCCAATTTGGAGTCGACTCTTAATCAATTTGAGTCAATTTTGTTCAATTTCATTCTTATTGTTGAGTTATTTACCGAGTTGGTCGAATCTCATCTCTTCCTCTTCCTCTTCCTCATAATCATCCTCAGCAATCGTTCGGCTTTTCCTCTTCTTATTCTTCTTCTTTTTTCGTTTTTGATTTACTCACGTATTCCTCTTCCTCTTCTTCTTCTTCTTCTTCCTCTTCCATTTCTTTCCCTTACCCTTCTATACTCTTCCATCTTCTCAATTAACCCAATCCTTTTTCTCCTTCTCCTCCTCATTATTCTCCCTGCAAAATCTAGATTTTCCACTCCTTTCATTTCTCCTTTTTCGCATGCAAAATCTAGATTTTCCACTCCTCTCATTTCTCCTTTTTTGGTTCGTCCCTTCCATTCATACTTATCCCCATACACATGGACATGTAAGGATCGAAGAGACGCAATTATGCAGCGACTTTATGCCTGCCGAAGCTGCGACGAAGTTAATCGACAACAAAATTTCCCTGCGATTCGGGGAGATAATGAAGCCAAGGTCAAACACTCGCCTTATACTCCGCAATCGATTCACAGAGACGAAGACGTTGACATTAAAAACGAGGATGAAGAACCAGATCCTTTTGGAGGTTTATTTGATGACGAGGAAACAAGGATTCTCACAATTAAAGAACAGATTGAAGATCCTCAGCAGGTTATTTTGGATTTTATAATTTGTTCTTACTTTTTAGCTCTGATTTGTTTTGGTTAAAATGTTTTTGTTTCTCTGTTTAGTCTGATGAGTCTATGGTGGAATTGCTTCAAGGCCTTGTTGATATGGATATAACATTCAAAGGTCTCAAGGTAATACAGTTTATGTTGTTGGTTTTGGTGGGTGAGTTGTACTTGGTGTGCTTTTCATGGATTGTACATTGGTTATGCAATAGCTAATTATCACTGGGAAATGGGAATAACATTTTTTAATGTTAGTTTTAGCATAATTCAAATTCTACTGTAATATCAGGAAATTAATATAGGAAGGCATGTGAATCGATTGAGGAAGCATCCGTCGAATGATGTAAGGTTAATGATTATTATCAATCTCATATGTAATACAACTATTTCAATGTTTGTTGAATTGTTTCGAAGTTCGATTGAATTGGCAACACTACTCCCTGATTCGAACATTTTTTGGTTAATTTTCGTATACTCATGAATGGGCCTTAAATCTCTTTAGGTTTCTAGAACAACGTGAAAATTGGAATTGAAATTTTGTGTGAACTCCAATTATGACCTTTTTTGGGTTGCTGGATTTGAATTGGACTGCATTTGGTTAGTTGTATATATAATATAAACATTTCCATGTCTTGATATTAACAAACATGCAGTTTGGTTCCTTCCCTAAACAAGTAAAGTAGATGGTGATCTGTTGTTCTTATTGTAAGTGTTCTTAATATTAAAAGAAATTTTACACCCTTTACTGCATCTATCTATCAATACATATAATTGCACATGCCCATGAATGTTGTTATCTTATGGAATTCTGCCTTTGGGTTTAGCGCCGGAGGATGGAGGGGTATTCTGTGTACTGTAAAAGAGGCAAAAGGGGTCGAATGGAGGATCGGTACTCAGCCGTTGGTGGACTTGAAGGAGATTCTAAACAGGTTTGTTAAATTAAAATTAAAAATTTTATCTTCTGGGAAAAAAATGAAAATTGGATTATTATATTTAATAATTTGAAAGTCAAATGTTTGTATCGACTAAAGTGGAATTTTTTTAACTTATCATCAATCAATTCCTATATATGCTTTGTGTTTTCTTTGTTTGGATTTAAGGATTTCTCACTTTCTTTGTTTATAGTATGTGAGTTTAAAAAATTATGTTTTTAAGAAGTGATGAATATTGAAACTCAGTTTTTGATGTAATAATTGACTGATATGAAACATGATTGAGTGTGTATGTGATCAGCTATATGTGAGTTGAAATTCTAATTTCATGGAAAGTTATTTTTTGCAGTGGCTTACCTTGCAATTGCTCCAATTTAAGAAATGACCCAATCGACATTTCAAAGTACAGAGAAATTTTCTCAAAGAGGTTGGATATGGTCGGTCTCAAGCCCATCACCGTATCGGTTAGTTAGCTATGACTCATAGTCACAAATTCCATGAAGTACGTATGCATATTCGTGTATATGTATCTGCGTAAATAGTAATTAGGGAAACTATAAATCCTTTGACCTTAACATTGCATATTTTTCCTTGACTTGGGCAATTTTGTTTTTACTTTTGTATTTTATTGTAGCTACAACCCTGCAAATGATATAAATATTCAATTTTTATTTGGGGTTTATATGCTTTAGGTTTCTGAGAAACCAAACCCTGTGTGTATCCATCTTTGGGTCTTCTTGGAATGGATGCAAAGTAAAGAAAACAATTTTATTTGTGTTTTTATGCTATGGCACCCCCATTTCCCATACAACACTTAGGAAGAAATTACAATCATTAACTCCTTGGTAAAACAAAAGGCTAATTATTGAGAAAAAAATGGCATCCAAGCAAGTTGGTGAATCTTAACTTTTTTGTTTTTACTGGAAATTAATTGGCAATTAGTCATCAATGTCAACATATATTAAACAATGTTAATATATGTCGGTTCACAGAGATGAAGACGTTGACATTGAAAACAAGGATGAAGAACCAGATCCCTTTGGAGGTTTATTTGATGACGAGGAAACAAGGATTCTCACAATTAAAGAACAGATTGAAGATCCTGAGCAGGTAATTTTGGATTTTATATTTTGTTCTTACTTTTTAGCTTTGATTTGTTTTGGTTAAAATGTTTTTGTTTCTCTGTTTAGTCTAATGAGTCTCTGGTGGAATTGCTTCAAGGCCTTGCTGATATGGATATAACATTCAAAGGTCTCAAGGTAATATAGTTTATGTTGTTGGTTTTGGTGGGTGAGTTGTACTTGGTGTGCTTTTCAAGGATTGTACATTGGTTATGCAATAGCTAATTATCACTGGGAAATGGGAATAATATTTTTTAATGTTAATTTTAGCATAATTCAAATTCTACTGTAATATCAAGAAACTGATATAGGAAGGCATGTGAATCGATTGAGGAAGCATCCGTCGACTGATGCAAGGTTAATGATTATTATCAATCATATATGTAATACAACTATTTCAATGTTTGTTGAATTGTTTCGAAGTTCGATTGAATTGGCAACACTACTCCCTGATTCGAACATTTTTTGGTTAATTTTCACATACTCATGAATGGGCCTTAAATCTCTTTGGGTTTCTAGAACGTGGAAATTGGAATTGAAATTTTGTGTGAACTCCAATTATGACCTTTTTTGGATTGCTGAATTTGAATTGGACTGTATTTGATTAGTTGTATATATAATATAAACATTTCCATGCCTTGATATTAACAAACATGCAGTTTGGCTCCTTCCCTAAATAAGTGGAGTAGGTGGTGATCTGCTGTTCTTGTTGTAAGTAAAATAGTTGAGCATGAAAGTCCAATAATAATCTAGAAGGGGGGTTGAATAGATTATTACCGTTTAAAAATTATCTTTGGCCTTTTTGAATTTTAGTGATTTAATTTTATCAAATTAATAAACATTTTAAAATTCAATCACATAATGCACAGATATTTATTTGGTTCACAACATACAACTCGGGTATGTTGTTACGTCCAGTCTCAAGCTCCTCTCCAGGACTTGAGATCCTATTACTTCCCTGTAATAAATACTCCTTCAATAAGCGGAGAAACCTGTACAAAGTTTTAATGATAAACTTACAACTATCCTCAACTAACTTTCTCGGACAGCGAACTCCCAGCTCCTTCCTTAAGCTTAGTTGAATCTTCTTTTGAGCTTAGTACTATTTTATACTTTTGGTCTTAAAATAACAATCTCTTTCTCACCTCACAAGTGCACTAGAAACTCAACTCCCAGCTGACCTCTCTAAGACTCTGGTCTTGGTCAAAGAATTCTTATCTTTCTCACAAATATAAAATAAACTAACTCACCCCTTTTTCCTTTTACAAAAAGTTTGATGAATATATGCTTTTAACAATAAGCAGATATAATTGTAGCACAAATATACTTCTAAGATAAGCAGATATAGAATTTCAAATATATGATAAAAGTTCAAAGACTTTTATGTGATGTGCTTCTGTGAAAGCAGATATAATATTTAAGCACTTGTAATAAAAACTTTCTTTTTCTTTAAAGAATATTTTTCAATGGATTAAGAAAAAGATTTTTCTTTATAAAGAGTGTGTTTCTTTGTTGTTGAATAAATATAACTTTGAATTAAACAACCATACACACTTATATAATGCAGCAATAATTTATGTGCAATTATATGAACAGTATATTTGATGACAGTTTATCAAGTATGACAATATGATTCACTTTAGATAATACTTAAACAAACTCGTTCTACCCACTTATATATTATATTATACTTGATCTACGTTGCGAATAATTTGGCCACTTGGGATTTTAAAGATCGTCTAGAGTATTTCAAGTGAAATATCCGAATTTACTTAACGCGTTTCGGTGTCCAAGTATTGACTAAAATTTTCGATTCACAACTTGATAATCAGATATAGAATATTAAAAAATATTTATATCGATTATATATATCAGTAAAGGGCCACATGGGATTTTAAAGACCGTTCAGAGTATTTCAAAGAAATAGTATTTGAATTTGCTTAACGCGTTTCGGTGTCCAAGTACTGACTTTTTACTAGATATGATAGATCATATATAAGATATATATAAATGTTTATCACAAATTATATCTGATTATCTAAATCTATATATTGATTATACCAGTAACGGACCACTTGGGATTTTAAAGACCGTCCAGAGTGTTTCAAAGAAATAGCATCTGAATTTACTTAACGCGTTTCGGTGTCCAAGTACTGACTCTTTACTAATATGGATATATAGATATATGAATACGTATGACAGTTTATCACAGATATATATATGAATGAGCAAGTATGAGATGATATGAACAATTATAATTTGACAACTTATCTCAAATACTTGGACCAATTTTTCTCTCCCAAACTAAATTATAACTTTGATTTGAGCGAAGAGAGTAAAAGCTTGTTTGAATAATCTGTATGCAAGGAAAGTAAGCTTTCTGGTTTATAGAATTGGTTAGTTGAAATGAATAGAAAAACCTTCTATTTATAGAAATTTTTAGGTTCGGGCAAAATCGTAATTTTTAAAAAATATTTTTGATTTGGAAGGTCCGGATTGCATGATGAAAATGAAGGGCTCGGATTGTATGATATATAGCCGGTTATGTATTTTGAATTGGCCCAACAATGTGAGCCACAACATGCTTTCTGCCCACCGATTTTTGTGCATAACATTTGCTTAGCTCTTAAATTTTTCTAAGGCATAATAAGCCTTTCTCTTCAGCAAAACAATTTCGGCACCACTCATGCTCAACATGAATAAAGCACATACTTCTAAGCACTTATTTAGCACTTGCACAAACATCCATGCAACACATTAAATCCTTAAGGCATAAGCCTTAGCCATTAGTTCATACATGCCAGCAATGAATATTTTCGGCATACACACATAGGCACAAACATCAATGCAAGCTTTTGCATTTTCAAATTACAATCCCATGCATACACTTTGTAAATTCGGCACACACACATGCATATGCACACATGGTTTATACCATGCACACACACACACACGGTTTTTGTATATATATATATATTATATTTAAAATAATTTTTGCCCATTTTAAAATCATTTAAAAATAAAATAGGAATCTCCTTGCCTTAGAAAATGCTACTATATGAACTCATTTTATTAACACTTGATATTAATTTATCAAGGTCATAAAATAAATTCAAGTAAAGTAAGAAAATAAATATTTTTGATCAAAATATTCAAGGTAATTAATAAATTATTTTAGCACTTAATCCTATGGAGAGGATTCTACCCTTTTGACCTTAAATCCTAATTTGTTATCATCAAAATTAAATACCCAATTTTGGAGACCTATCAGAGCAGTCTTTAGTCATTTGTTATTTAGGATTATCTGAGCTGAATATTACTAACCTATTCAAGTTGATTGTCTCAGATCTTATTGTGATTCAAAAGTATACAAAGCAACGTACTTTTGTTAATTTTGTCTAGGCGGTGTTAGGCATTGGGTATCTCAGATTGTCAAAGAAATGCTCATAATCTCTACACCTTCATCAAGTATCCAAGTACTTGGCTTTTGGTACCGTTCAAAATGTAAAAAATATGGATCGAACATAGGTTTTTTTTATGTGGATTTGATTCATGATTTTAGTTGGTATTTCAATTTTAATACGTAGTTGAAAAGTACATTGCCAATTTCGATTCAAACATTTTTGTGATTTCTTGATTATATGGATAGTAATTTTTTGTTTGGAAAAAGTTTTAATATTCTAAAGTTTATATGTCATGCAAAAATATATTCTAAACTTTCATAATTTTAACAAATTATATAATTAGCCTTTTCAACTAACATGTGCATTGCACGGGCTACCAACTAGTTAATACTAATAATAAAACTACTCGTAAACATAATTAACTCGTTGTAATTTACTGTTTATATCATTTTTCAAAATTGAAATTGAAATTTTATTGGCTAAAAAGTTATTTATTAGAATCTTTTATAAGATGTCTTTAATTTGCGGTAGCAATATGAAAATAAGAAGGATAGTTGTTTTTCACCTTAACTTTTTATATATGCTTTTCTTGTATCCCTCTGCCACTCAATTACTCTTCTATCCAATTATGGACAAGTTGTAGCATATGTATTAGGGGTAAAATGTAAGTCCCCAAATTTTATGAATAAATATTTAAATTTTTTTATATATTATTTTGAAATAGTAAGGTGTTGACTTGATAAATGTGATGAGTTATGGGTGAAATGTGTAAATATTTTAAAATAAACAAGTGGTTATAAAATATTCATTGTTGTCGGAGAATATTCGTTTAGTCGTGAAATATTCTTGTTGTCGGAGAATATTCGTACGATGGCGCAGCCATTTGTGGGCCTCACAACGGAATAACTGTCAGATATAAAAAGCGACAGAAATAACCTTTTTCATAAAAAATGATAAAATTATTACCGTTAAACTGTTGAAATATCCGGTGATAAAAATACAGTAATACGCGTTGTTGCATAGTAGCACACGGTATTGCACAGTATTTCAAATTATTGATTCTTACGTAAGAAGGTACTTACTCAATTATTATTTCAGTAATTACTATTCAATATTTTATATTATTGATTCAATAATTGCTACGTTAATATTTTATATTATTGATTTAATAATTGCTACGTTGATATTTTATATGATTGATTCAATAATTGCTACCGTTGATATTTTGTATTATTGATTCAATAATTGTCACTTCACAGTATTTCACATTATCAAATCAATAATTCATATTATTTGAATAATATTATTAGATAGCATTATTGACAATGTTTAAGGAAGTTCTGTCTAGGAAAGGGGTTAGTTAATTGTGCGCCAGTAAAGAGAAATCCTTATCGGAAGGCCCCCTATTTCCTGGGAACGATCTGGTTGTTAATATTGTAGTTCTATAATATTATTTATGAATAATTAAATTATTGATAAATATGATAAGTAAATATTTATTCAATTTTGATATAAATGGAGGAATTTTTTTAACAAAAGAGACAATTGTTGGAAGTTGATATTTTATCTTCTCCGATAAAATATTTATTCAAATATATTATTATAATAGTATAATGTGATAATATAATAATATAATTTTATAATTTAAATGATGACATTATTTTTATGGTATAAAAATAAAATGAGGTGGAAGAGAAAGAAAAAATAGAATTAAAATTATTTTAATAATGTTTTAATATATATATATAAGCATGTGGGCAATTGAATGGTCTTGGTTGGTATGCTGGAAGAAAAAATTCAAAGGTGGCATGCCTCATTTTTCTTCAGTGAGTAAAATTTGTCAATCCTGGCGTTCTATCATTTTTCTATAAATAGGGTGCTTAGTTAGAAATGAAAATCACACCAGAATTAGAAAATTTTCTCTCTATAATATCGAGCGTATTTTTTGTGAGTATTTAGATACTTTAAGTGTTGATAACAGTGTAAGTTTTTGTCCACATAATATCCGATATTCCAGCCAAAACTACTCTCCTGTTAAGGTAAGGGTTGTTATTTTCTTTCATAAATGATGTTATTCTTTTCAATATTATTATATCAAAATATTGGCATTGATTTTATTATAAAATTCTTACTTTTTCCGTCAGGATTACTATTCACGTATACGGCACTATTCACGAAAAAATTAAAATTTTTCTATTTGTCCAAGTTTCCTGTTAAGGTTCCTATCTTTGATTGGATCCAAGTTTTGAATCTTCATTCTTGAATTTTGCTCCACAATTGATTATTACGGAGTATTATTGAATTTGGATAAATTACGAATCTCTAATCTTGTCCTTTATCTCACTGGATTCGTTATTTATATTGTTTTTCATCATCCTTAGTCCTAAATGGTAAAATAACTGAATATCTTTGGCCTGTAGAGCAAAGATGAATGATTACCTGATGAATATCTTTGGCCCGTAGTGCAAAGATGGACAAGTGTTGAGATGAACATGACCTACTGGTGATACAAATGAATATCATTGGCCCGTAATGCAAAGATGAATATTTGATTTGAGATATTATATTGATTGATGTTACAGTGATAAAATATTGATGATGAATTTTTAAATCATAGAAGATAGTAGACTTCATTCTCTACCCTCAAGCGCCACATGGGCGTTGACTTCCTACGTCGACACTTACGGCGCCTACATGGAATATCTGACATCAACATTTTTTAAATTAAATTTCCACGCGTGTTTGCTGACGTGACAGTTTTACAATTAAATTCCAAAAATATGGTCATCCCATGAATTCGAACTCAAAACCTTCCACTTGGAATCTAGGTCATCAAACCAACTGAGCTACAGAGCCTAATTGTTAAATTTGTTCAAGGATTAAGTTTTATAACAAAACAATTCTTTTTCCATATTATTAAAAGACAAAGATACTCATTAATAATAATAACGATAATAACGATAATAATAATAATAATAATAATAATAATAATAATAATAAGGATAATAATAATAATAATAATAATAATAATAATAATAAGGATAATAATAATAATAATAATATATATATTATTATTATTATTATCATCGTTATTATTATCTTTATTATTATTATTATCCATATTATTATTATCCTTATTATTATTATTATTATTATTATTATAGTTATTATTATTATTACTATTAATAATAATAATATATTATTATTATTATCATCATCATCGTTATTATTATCCATAAAAAAAGAAAACATTGCGTACTTTCGGCTATAAATTGGAAGTAGTAGTAGGACACTGGTCCACAATTTATTTCTTCTTCAGATTTGATTATTTACCAAGTTTCTACGTTTTATCCTATTATATTCTATAATAATATTGTTTATACTTTTTTATTTCTCTTCTATCCATATCTAACGCACCCATAATCATATTAATTTAATTATTATAATATATAATGAATCACTTTAGTAACTACTAAATTTATTAAGAAAAATAAATAAATAATAAGAGGTTCAAGATCCATTTTAACAGCTCCAGTAACAGCAGCAGGAGCGCCACCTCCTACAGCGGTGGCCCACGAACCCCTCCCAGTCACAGGAGGTCCACCACCATTCAAGGACTCCTCTTCCAGCACCGGGTCCAACACCTTGACCCATGATTATAGTCGCTCTGCCACCGCCACCACCTCTACCTCTCCCTCTCCCGCCACCAGATCCGCCGCCGCGACCACGGCCGGCACCACCACCACTACTTTATTCCGGAGAAAAGATCTGAAACCCGCTGGCATCAAGATCTGAAACCCAAACTCAAAGAAGATCACCATCACAGATCATAACTTTATTCCGGAGAGGAGAAAAGATGGTGGGCTGTAAGGGATGAAAGGGAGATGAGTTCAGGTGGGACGGATGCCAACTTTGGAGACCCCAAACCAGATCCAAGCAACAGATACCCTACGATCCACCCACAGCCAAACCAGATCGAAGCCACCCACCCACTTTGCAAACAAGATTGGTAAATAAATTTTCGGTAAGGTTTAATTTGGCCTGCCGAAAAAGCTCAAATAGAACCGGAAGAAAGAGAAATGGTGGGCCAAGGAGGAGGAGAAGGGAGGGAGACTGGAACTACCGCCATCTCTAAACAGCTCTCAAATAAACCCAAAACCATCCATATCAGATTCGAGAAATTGGACAATAGGATTAGATTTGTTTCTATTCTGAGATTTGGTGAAATTTGTTTCTATTCTTTGATTTGAATCTGAGATTCAGGATTCAAATTTGGTTAATTCATTCATATAACAATAGTTTAGGGATGTGCTTAATAAATGTGTAGTTTAAACATAATAATTAATTGTTAAAATTAAAAATAGTAATTAATTTTCAAATTTTAAAATAATTAGAATTATTTATTATTATTATTATGGTTATTATTATAATTATTATTTTTATTTTTTTGTTGTTGATAAAACTCCACATTTTTAGTTAATAAAAAGAATTTGAGAGAAGACATTTATAATTTCAAAGAAGATATTTATGATGGTGTATCTTAAATTAATGGGAAAAAGAATTGTTTTGTTATAAAACTTAATCCTTGAAAAAATTTAACAGTTAGGCTTTGTAGCTCAATTGGTTTGATGACCTAGATTCCAAGTGGGATGTCAGATATTCCATGTAGGCGCCGCGAGTGCCACGTAAAAAGTCAACGCCCATGTGGTACCTGAGGGCTCAAGACCCAAATTTTTGAATAAAAAGGGGCTCGGTTTGCATTGACTAAAAAAAGGGACTCAATACTCAAATGATCTTAAGTTCAAGGGTCACCCATGCATTTTACCCTATGTATTAGCATCATTAATTAAAACATGTCCCACATTTGAAAATCAAAACTCATTTTCTGATTTTGGCAGCCGCAAATGGCGTAAGTAATTAAGTACACGTTCTCTCCTTAATATAAATCGTTTTAGAGAATTAAAATTATATTTAATACTTGTAATAATATTTAAAATTAAGCGACTAATATTTACTTAAAATTTTCAAACGATATATTTATTAAAAAATAAATATTTTAAACAAATATTTTTCTAAAACAACTTATATTATTAAGACACCGGATGGATGGAGTCTTAGTTAAAGAGGAGTAATTGTCAAGTGAGTTTTGTCAAACCCGCCATCCACTGTCTTTAAACAAGTCAGTCCAGTTTCTATATATGCATGTCTGTCAACTTTTCTTTGAATTATGCGGAATCCTGAATTATTTTCCCACTGGAGTTTGACTGAGTCTCCAGTCTAATACAAACTTTTTGAGCTCAATTTATTAACTAATCCAGATGGAGTCAAATCATTCTATTATGCTATAGATAACAAGGCAAATAGATATTTTATTCAAATTAATTGAATTATTTTAGTTGATCAATGAGTTAATTCAGAGTTAATCTCGTGTTCATCACCTCAATGGAAGACAATAAAAGACGAGAAAATTGTGCATATAGAAGGAGAAAATTAGAAAATTCACTTTGTTGCACCTAATTGCAGGAAAAGAAACAAAAATGTATTGTAACATTACTTTTTAATAATGAATTGCCTTAAATGATTTGTAAAAATACTTAGAATAAATTAACCACAATTACAACACTAACTAATTAAACTTTGAAGCATTCATGTTTTGTCTTGTAGAATGGTAGTATTGTTTGTCACCCAACTGCAAAAGAAAAAAAGAAGAAAAAAAGATTACACATTCTTCTTAATTTAATATTTGTTTAAAAAATAAAATATTTTATAATTTTATATGTCAGATTCTTTTATTGGAAATTACGTACATAATTTTATTGACAATATTTTAACACTATATTTAATATACTAAATTAATTTAATCTCATGTATTAATAAATGCCATAACCGTTGATTCACTCAACACAATGCATTTGTTTTTATTTTTTTAAAAAATAAGAGAAAAAAGAGTAACAAGGCCCACAGCTACCTCCACTAACACACAAACTGCCAACTAAGTAAAACATCCCGCTGTACTGTAGTGTAGTGTAGTGTAGTGTAGTTGATGAGAGAGAATTAGTATAGTAATCGTAGTATGAATTAGTTGTATTTGGCTGCTCGCTGGTGAATTGCCTTGCCGGAATGAATCTGAGGCGTTGTTGAAGTGGGCAAAAGTCAAAATCGTAAAAAGAGCCGCCTTTCTTAATTTGCCATTTCTGTCGAATTGACCTCTGTTGCTGCTATTATTTGGTGAATATTCTTGTTTTAGTTTTACAGAGTTTTAAGGGAGACAGAGAAATAAAGAGATGTATGTGGTGCCTCCGCCCAAGAGCCCCGACGGCTCCACCGACCTTCGAACTTATCAGACATGGAAAGGCACCAATGTAAGTCATCTCTCTCTCTATATGTATATATCCTCCTCCTGTATGTGCGTTTAGGGTGTTCCTATTTGTGAGATTGATCTTTGTTTGTATTTATAAACTTCAGAGATAGTGTACTTGTAGAAGATCGGATATGTAAGATCCTATTCATTTGATTATAACACCCCTTTTGTCAGTTTTTCATTTGGATCTTTGTATCTTGTTGAATAAGATAATTCAGGAGTTACAAATTTTTAAATTTGTTTTCCACTTTGATTTAAGCTTACCAAATTCTGGGTTTTGTTTGGGGTTCACTTGGTTACCATTGTGGGAATTTGGTTTTTGTTAGATGTAAAGATCTCCAGTAATACTTGATAGAACTTTGTGGATTAGGATACCGTAGAGTTTCAGATTGACATGTTGCTAAGCTTTGATTCAATGATTCAGTTCTCACTAGCAACATAAACTGCCAATGAATTAATAATCAATTTAAGTTGCATTTTGGCACCAAACTGATGCTAACTGTCACTATGAGGAATCTAGTTATTACCTGAGAAAGAGATACTTCGTTATTATAAGCAAAGAACAGCAACTTTTGCTTCGAAATGACATTCAAGCAAGTTTGCTTAAAGACTGTACTTTTTGTTAGGAAAATTGAATGGGAATATTATATATAATATATATAAACTTATCTAAAGTGAACCAAAATTGCAAGAAATGAATATGCCAAGGCCAGGTACTATGTACTATGTGCGTAAGACAATTATGCCCTCTTTATTGGTGCTTAGAGTTAGCGGTACTTGTCTCCCAGGACAATGACAACGTGTGTTATAGCAACACTACAAATAGCACACACAATGAACCAAAGAAATGCTCTGAACCCTCACAAAAAAAGAGGACTAGGAATGACTTATGAACTGAAGACTCGAATGACTTAACTATGCTCTATTGCTTGGTTTGAATGATGTAAATGGCTGTCCCCTAGCCTATTTATAGGAGGGTTTAGTGACCCATCAGATGAGACACAACTCCTTGAAAATGCATGGGATGCCTCTGTTCAGGCAAAAACGATGTAGTTTTGGACATGGCAGAATGAGCACGTCCATTCGGGAAAAAACGATGCAGTTTTGGTAATAAACAACGCTTCCCAAAAACGACACTTGATAATAAATAGCGCTTTCCAAAACAATACAGTTTTGATAATAAATAGCACTTCTCAAAACAACACAGTGTTGATAATAGAACTAAATAAAAAAATTTAAAATAAATTTTGCCCAAAAAATATATACAATCACCTCGAGCCACGAGCCCGGCCAATCAGCGGCGCGTGTGGTTCAAACCAAGTCTTGACAAGGTTCTCTCCGCTCCACAAAAGTGGGGTGCCCCTTGAGGCCCAAACCCAAGAGCTAACTATTTGTATATAAACTCAATTTATTTTTAGTTCTTAACCGATGTGGGACTTAGCTTCCCACAAGTATTTATTATCATTTTCAAAGGTGATCTTTGTGAGTTAATTTCTCATTCATTACCCCATGGATTTGATTTGAGCTTCCAAATACTTGATTTTTAATCTACTCATGGAGTAGAACACATTGATATGTGGATTAATTTCAAATGATTAATTAAACCCACTTCAAATTAGGCTCAAATTCTAAAACTTTTTATACCATAATTCATTCATAGCTGCAACCAGATGGAAAGGTTTGAACATCAATCATTAGAAAAGAATAAAAGAGAGATTGTTTTAGGATGACGTTTAAACAAGTCAACTATTTTGACATTTTGTATATATACATAAAATTTCATAGAAGGAACAGGTTATGATGACATGATTCTGTATTCATTGCTTTTTGTGGTTACTGGTTGACTTATTAAATAGTTGCCATAAGTAGCATGTTTAAGTGTGGATTTCCTCAATCTGACAACTGGTTTTACTACTGTGCAGGTCTTTCTTCTTCAGGGAAGGTTGATTTTTGGTCCCGATGCGAGATCAATTTTCCTAACTATATTCCTTATAGTTACCCCTGTTGCTATTTTCTGCGGCTTCATTGGCCAAAAGTTGATGGATGTATGTTCTGATAGTTTTGGGATCTTAATTATGGTCGTTGCTGTTGTATTCACAATATATGTAAGTTCTGCTTTCTCAATTTTGTAGTTAAATTCCATTTTGGAAACATACTTTTTTTGCAAGTCGTATGGATAGTTATCAAAGGTGTGTTTAGTCTGTAGCAAATTAGCTTCCACTTGTGATACGGGTGTAATTAAGCTTCTCATGCTTTGATAAACAGTTGTAAAATGAAAAAAATAATAATAAAATTAGGGCTTGTTGGCTGCTGAAGCTCTCTGCCCTGGTGAGTGGTGACTGCATAGATGGTGTTTTTTTTTCTCTACCCGTAAAAAAGGTTGGCTAGAAAAAACTTGTGCAAAGAGGTAATTCACGACTCATTTTATTATAGTGCCATCTTAGGTTACTTTTAATGTTGATCCTGAGCTATGAGCCTTGTACTATTTCTTGATATGGGATAAATATTTGAGGTTAGTGGATATTGAAACAATTTGGAATCCAAAAATAAGCAGGCCTTTAGTTTTCTCTTAGGCACTCTCCCACTAGGGGGTGGGGAGAGGGAGCAGAAATTGGTTGGACAGTTCAAAGTCTTCAGTCTTGTGAAGGCACACTCGAGGGAATGGAGGTGCAAGGGAACGCTCATATTCAGTCTAATGCCATACTCTATATGTTTAGACCATACTTCTTTAGCATTTTAAATATGACTACTACTGCATTATAACAAGGGTGTGCATGATAACACAGCACGTGGGAGATGATAACACAACCACTGGATTGAATTTTGTATTATTGTTATATATAACATATCAAGAAGCTCATATATGAAAATTTGATATTCTACTACTAGAAACTGAAATAATTCATGTATTTGCTTTTTGTAGGTGTTGGTCCTTCTTCTACTTACTTCTGGAAGAGATCCTGGTATAATTCCTCGTAATGCACACCCTCCAGAGCCAGAAAGGTACTATCCTGAGTTCGGCCAAATTTCACCATTACGTCTGCCTCGCACCAAAGACGTACAAGTTAACGGTATAACTGTGAGGATCAGATATTGCGATACCTGCATGCTTTACAGACCTCCACGTTGTTCACACTGTTCAATATGCAACAACTGTGTGGAGAGATTTGACCATCACTGCCCTTGGGTTGGACAGTGTATTGGATTGGTAAGATATATTATTCTTAGCTGTGTAACTAGTTCTCCAGATCAATAAATTGCCAGTATAAACCTGTTTTCGGACCTACTTTATAGTCTTTGAAGTTACCTTTCATTTCCCTTTACTGTTCCGTGCCGATTGGTTGGTGGCTAAATCATACTTTTACTTGTAAAGTGGGTATAAGGAGAGAACTTTACTTCATCAAATCGACATACTCATTTATTCAAAGATAAGGCGCTCAAAGAACTGTATATTTACGTTTTTGACCTCATTTTACTTAATAGTTTTATAATATTTGCTAAAATCTTTTTCTTGTTCCAAAAGTTAAGGGTTCATAGTCCACTTATTAGGTTAGAAAAATTGTTTGACCCCCTTAATCACTATGTACCTCTGCCCGCGGATGGTTGTTATTGCATTTATTCATTCATTTTGAACTGGTCACTACAGGAAGATTTAAGCCCATTTTTTGAGAAAGTCACTACAGGAAGATTTAAGCCCATTTTTTGAGAAAGGTACTTTGTGGAGTGAAGAAAGCACAAGTTTGACGAAGAATGTCCCTTTGGATGTGCGAGAGAGAGAGAGAGCCGCCGGCCGGGGGGGGGGGGGGAGGGGTGTTGAAAGTATGTTTAATTACCCTCCTTAGTCGAGGGACATTCATAGAATGAAGGGGGGGGGGATATAAGATAGATTTGACCAATTGCTTGATCTTTAATTAGTTGTTGCTCTCACTCTCGCTGTTATATGTGCATATATTGATGATATGATGCGTAATAGATATGGTTGAGTGAAACAAATTACTGCCTCCGTTTCAAAATTAGAGATACACTTTGACTTTCTAAGTGAATTTTGCAAAATCCTAAAATCCAAAATTGATATTGATTCATTTAAGTTTTGAAGACGGTAAATTTTTGTAATTAGTAGCATTTCTTTAGTTATTTTACAATAGTTATAATAGTTGTTTTTGCTACACTTAAATAAATTCATATCAATATTGAATTTTAGGATTTCACACATTGTCTTTCTAATATTTGGAACGTAGGAGTAAATATAAAGCAGTTGATATGACTACATATTTTCCTCCATGTCTGTGACAATGATGATATCTTTCTGGTTGCAGCGAAACTACCGGTTCTTCTTCATGTTTGTTTCCTCAGCAACTCTGCTTTGCATATATGTCTTTGGTTTTTGCTGGGTCTTCATCTTAAGGATCAAGGATAGGGAGACAACATCGATCTGGAAGGCAATGACCAATTACCCTGCCTCCATTGTGCTAATAGTATACACATTCATAGCAGTCTGGTTTGTTGGTGGCCTAACAGTATATCATCTTTATCTCATCAGGTACAAACCAGGTAAACTACTGCTCTAAGTTATGAAATCCAGGTCTAATTAGGAGGGGATTGTATTGATTCACTAAAAATACTGGACAGAATCGGCAGATTTTATGCTTCAGCAAGTCCATCCCTTCATTTGTTAGAAACATTGCCTCCCTGCCTGTTTTGGGAGGTTCAAAATAAGTTTCCCTAGTATCTAAATTTGAGGTCTTCTTTTATGTGTTTGCATTGCAGTCTACGTATGAAAATTTTAGACGTCGAGTTGATCGACGAGCCAACCCATTTAACAAAGGTGTGATTGAGAACTTGATGGAGATATTCTTCACCAGTATTCCCCCATCTAAGAACAAATTCAGGGGAAAGGTGCAGAAAGAGCCTGGGATCCCATCTCGGGTGGTGGGTGGTAGTTTTGGTAGCCCAAACTTGGAGAAAACCATGGGGGACATAGAAGCTGGGAGGAAGCCAGTTTGGGATGACTCTGCAAGTGGTCTAAGTGAAGTTGAAGGAGACCTCAGTAATGATGATGGTGTGAACAGGGGAGGTGAGTTTGCTGAGGAGTCCCCAGATCTAAGCAGAATAATTGGTGGGGAGGGGACAGACGGCCGAAGTATTTTACATCCCAGGCGCTCTAGTTGGGGAAGGAGAAGTGGAAGTTTGGACATACCTCCTGATGTTGTGGCTATGGCATCTGGAGTGGGGGAATCGAATCGAATCAGTGGTAGGCAGTAATGGCACCTTGACAGCAAGGAATTGGTAATGACAGACAAGTTCTATGCTGCTGTAAAATCGACAGTTAGAAAAGAAGTGACAGGGAAAAGGTAAAGAATCCCAAAAACAGATGGATTGGGAGCTGTCCTGGCCTCTGGGGCGTGCGATTGTGTGTATAATTGTTTTATAGGGAGGGAATATGAGGTTTTTACATGATTGTATCTGTGGCATGATATTATTATTATTTTTTCAAAATATTTGGAATATTAAAATTTCCATTCCATAATATTGGAACCTGGATTAACTTTGTTGTGAGCTTGTTAATATTGTCATAGAAGCTGTTCCGTTCCTCCTCCGTTGCGGTTGAAAAATGTTGTAAATCAATTTTGTTTCCAGACGTCTTGAGGTTTCTCAAGTAAAACTTGAGGAGAAGAAGAAGAAACTGAGAATCCCATGGTCACGAGGAACAGAAAATAAGCTTCCTCTTTTACTACTGTCGTCTACTTCCAACAAAACAGAAAACTTTGTTTCAAACAGAAGACCTGCCTTTTAGTTGAAGCTTAATATCATATGCAATCAATAACGTATATGTGTACGTGTATGTGTGTCTGTTAAACACTTGTACTATAGAAATATAGTAGATGTAATTTTTTTTTTCATTTTACCCAAAGAAATAAAGTGTTAATGCTTAACAAATTCATTATAAGTATTGCAGAGCTTCAAAATAGAGGTATAATTTTGCCTAAGCGGGGTCCTAGGCACCTAGCCAAATCGAGGCGGTAGAGGACTGCCTAGCGCCTAGGTTGGGATTAATCGGACTTAGGTGGTGTTTGTTTACCTCTTAATACCTCTTAACAACTCCATATCTAATTCGGTAAGAGAGTAAAGTTGTTTAGTAAAACTTATCGTCTTTTAATCGGTAAGGGAAATATATATATCCAAATCATTACAAGATATCTTTTAATGAAAATTTTAAATCTATGGACAAAGATAGCCTTAATAAATGTTGTACTCCTTCCATTTTAAGTTTTAATATTGTTATTGATTTTTGAAAAGTCAATTTAAAATATTTTAAATTTAAAATTAAGATGATTAAAAATTAATGAGTATTAATTTTTTGATATTTTTCAATATTCATCATTGTATAAAACTAAAATCAAAGAAATTAATGTTAATTATGAGTTTAAAAATATTTTAAATTGACTTTATGAACTCAATAATGATATTATATTTTAAAACAGAAGAAATATAATTCTTCTCTTGAACTACTTCATTATGTTGTTATTGTATTAAACTTGACACATTTTTGTCAATTTTTAGGTGATTTGTTTAATATTTATTGACTGGAGTATATAACTATTTTTATATAAACACATTCATTAACAATATTATTCACTCTTTTTTATTAGACTGCATATTTAAAATTATCAAATAAAATTTTTAAACAACTCAGATGGGTAAAATGGTAAAATGATATCATTTAGATTTTTTACACTTTTTAGTTACCAAATTTATTAAGATATATTAACTATTGAGATCTTAATAACTCATTCTTATCCCACATCACCTTAGGCAGGGATTTTTAGAACATTGACAAAAATATACCGTTTGCAAATTTCATAAATGAAACTATTTTTGAAGAATGGAGGGAGTACAAGAAATAATCATTAATCATATTTTTAAGAAGGAATTAACGAAAACTCCAAAGAAAATTGTCTTGGATAGTACCAGAAATACAAAATTTAACTGATAATCAATTGAGGATACAAGTAAAGCCAAGATGATTTTAAACAGAGACAAATCTCTGCTTTACTTTTCTATGTTCATTGCATGGACTGAAAGCGCTTCATGATAATAAGAGTCATATCCATGTAACGCTGAGCACAGTTGGAAAGGCAAGCTGATTCACTGGAGCTGAACTTGCTTCCTGGAGTACTAGAGATACACTTGTCCCAGCAGACGTTTGTAAGCTTTGTCACCATTTCGTTGAGCATGGCCTTTTCCTGCTCTTGCTGTTTGAATTTAGCAAACAGAATCAATGGTAAGAGGCAGTTGAGCTCTCATCAAATAAAAAAGCATATAAAGAGTAAACAACTGTACGGTAACCATAGGGTATTCCTAAGGTTTGTTAGTCTATACTCAACTTGGATGCTGTAAGCTATATATGGATACCATATTCATTCTAGAACCAGAAAATGAAGTGGAGGCCTTAATCGTATCAAAACCTTGCTGCAGTAAATGAAACGGTAACTTTTCCCAATGACCATAAATAGGTGCCAGGAAAAGTATGCCACTCATTTACAGCTTGACATCTAAGTCTCTAACACACGTTTCAACAAAGTTGTTTGAGAGGTGAAAAAGTTTGAAATTTTTTGCTGCAGTCAAATGGAACCAAATTTCCATATCTACGTATGAAGATCATAATAAAACTGTCAAAAGGTAACATCTCATAGCAGTAGACAAGCATCTTAGCAGATACGGTGAACACACGAGTATTTATGTAAAAAAAACTGGTAGATCTAAACCACTTTATTGCAAACAAACTATCACCTCCTATTTTCTAATCTCGTGTCACCGGGGAAGAATGAGCACAAGCAAAGGAATAGCTACTATACAAGCAAACTCCTACTTAATATTAATTGGAGGTTCAAAGCTTGGGAACCATCATTTCTTACCAAATGCTTTTATTAGTTTCTTCCCTGAATTCCATACTTTCCTCGACTTATTTTAGAACTTATTTTGACAAGTCAAATGAAGGAACAAAGTGTCTAGAGCCAGTATACCCAAGTGTTTCTGAAGGATCAAGAGCTGAAAAACATGTATATATATGTACAAACAAAAATCAGTCAAAAAATCTAGGGAGTAACCTTACTATTGAAAACCGAAGAAAGAGCAGTTTCTAGATGACACAACTACCATAGGCTTTATCCTTGTATATCCTCACCTAAACACAAAGACTTGTTTTCCATCCAACACTTTCATATGCAATTCATCTACAAGTTTAATAATAATCTATTACCAAACTAACAACCATAACTAAATATAGAACAAGCTCATTGTCCTATTGCATGTTGTGGCTATTGGTGCCCTTGTCTGAAGTGTTTTGATGTGTCCTAGGTTGGTTGACGATCTTCATTTGCAGTGACAGTTTTTCTCTGCTGTTTCATTTTGTGCAAGACAGAATCACCTTTCTAGCAACTTTATGGAACTATGGCATGGACGATCTTTGAGAGGAATTTTTATTACTGACATGTATGGAGATTGGACTCGTGATGTTTCATCATCTGTATGATTTTTAGTTCACCTATTGCATATATTCTCTTCTCTCCTCTTTTTTTTTTTTTTTTTACAAAAAATAATTGTATTTTGTATCTAGGACGGATAATGGGAAATGGAAGATGTACCCAAAACAACTTATGAACTTTTTATGGATATCAGACCTTCAGGAAGCTCGCAATTTCATTCAAAAAAATTTGTAAATAATATGATAAGAGAATTAAACTTTTCAGGAATTAAAATAGAATAGAACCATAAATAACATTTTAAGAGTATGATATCTGGTAACATTCTGGAGAAGAACACATACCGGGTCAATTGAGCAACAGGACATAATACAATATTACTATCTCATCTATATATAAATATCTATTATAATGAGGAACTTACTTTGATGAAGTCCTGCATTTGGGGAGAGTTGAAAGCCGCAGGATTCATGGTGATTGGTGAGGACTACCGATTTCGATAAAAAAAAATAAATAAATAAAAATTGGTGAAGTTCAGAGTATGCAGAAACCCTAACAAAGCTACCTGAAGAGAAGAGCAATAGTTTTGATTTGTAAAATAACGCAACGGCCCAACACCGTAAAAGGCCCAAATACAATTAATTAGGGGCTTCACAAGGAGTACATTACATTGGATTATTGGTACTAGGATCAAATGAATCCTCCTAATCCATATTAGTAGTTACCTTCGTCCAAGTCTCCAATAAATACCCTTTTAAGCTCTTTGTGTGAACAACATTTGTTAAATACTCGTACTAATTCCAATATCTTTAAATTCTATGCAACTCTAGTAGTTTTCACTCTCACTCTCTCTCTCTTTTCTTTTTTTTTTTAGAATACAATATAATTTCATAATCAAATACCTTAGTTTTAACCACACCTCATTGACATTTATACTCAGAATTCAGTCTTTGATGTGTTTCTTTCATTCTTTGTATATCTTATATATACTTTTTCTATTCCAGTTTAATAGATAATCGCTTACTTTTGAAAATTATTGTGAAATATTTTTAAATTTAAAATTGAGATAATTTATTAAAAATTATGAAAAAATAAATAAATCTTACAATAAGTAATACTCTATTCATCATTGAATTGATTAAAATTAAATGAACTATTGTTAATTTTGAGTTTATAAAGGTATTAATTTTACTTTTAAAAATAATTAATGATCTTATCATTTGAGACGTAACAATTTTATTGAAATTTAATTCAAAATAATAAAATCTTATGCTATGTTTGGTTCACATTCCTTGACATGCATGGAATGGAATGACTTTGAAAATCTTATTTTGACGTGGAAAGAATTTTATTGCTGTGTTTTCTAAATTAGTTTACAATACTTTATTATTATTATTATTATCAAAGTTCACAATAGGTATAATTGTTTTTTGAATCTTGTTTAATATAATTGATCAACTCTGTTTAATATATATAAAATTCTCCATGATCATGTATAAAAAGCTCAAGGAGAGGTCGGAGTCATTTTACAAATGCGAGTGAATCTGCTTGTTTTATTACCAAAAGTTATAAGACCAAATGTGAGTGAATGTGCTTGTTTTATTATCAAAAGTTACGTGGTCCGATTGTAATTACCCTTTCTTCTTTTGAAGCGCGTTGGGCAGAAAATATGTACGTATAAATAGAGAAATTATTGCGCAGTAATAATTTATTATGATCATTTTATTTGTTACAATAATTAATTATAATATCATAAATCACTTTACAGTGTGAGTTTAGTGCACCATTAATTTAGACTTTGGAGAGTATCCGGTAAACCATATATTTTCCATGCGTCAAATTAAACAAGTTATTTTCCTTTAATTGTGTTGTATATTATAGAACCATGCATGCTCAAAGTAAATAATATCTAGCCTAAAAGTTAAATTTGTCAACCACCAGCAGATTACATATAAAAAAAGGAAAAAAAAAAAAGTAAAATGGAAAGAAAGATGAAGATTTAAACAATATGTAATGCTTTTCTTGTATGGGGCTGAGTACAGCAACATTTCATTTCAAAGGAGCAACAAAAGCAACATCTTCTCAACGAAGGAAAGCACCCAGGCCATATATATGTTTATATATATAATAGCTGCCTACCTCTCCAAATTCAAATCTTCTGCTTCTATTTAATTAATTACTCTTTGCTTTTCAAGTTGTGCATGTGCTTTTATTTCAAAGTATATATCACTTTTAATACTTATATTTTTTTTAATTAATCATTTCTTCATGCCAAACTGTTCAAAAGCAGGATACTTTGATTTTCGCTTGCCGAAAATCTCATCCATGGATTGGTGGAAGGTTACCTTTCAATGTCACATCTCCACTAATTATACAAAGTCATCAGTGATTAGAATTAATAGATAAACAAATAATTAGAGCTTGCTAGCTTTTAAATTTCTTTCAAGTTTTAATTAGTTATATGAAATTTGGCTTCCGTATGTGAATGAGGCCTGCTTAAAAATACACTTTAAACCTTAATATTTTTTAAAAATTTTTACACTTTAAACCTTAATATTTCATTTTTAATACATTGAACCTTAATAGCTTTAATTTTTTTTATAAAAATTAAACCTTTTGGTCATTGATGTGTAAAAATTTGATTCGAATGAGTGTATTTTTGGTAATTTCACTCTTAAATATCTTTGGAAGCACATAAAGCTATAAGAACGTGGTTAGTGTATGATGAAGAAAATTAAAAAAAAATTAGAATCAATATAAACGATATATACTCTTAAAAGACATAATTTTCCACATTAAAGATAAATATAAATATATTTAAAAACACATAAAATTGTAGTCACTTGACTATTGTATGATGAAGAAAGAAAATGTGAAAAAATTGTAGCTAATATAAATGATATATACGGTTAAAAGATTTAATTGTCCTTTCATTTTATGTCACATGACTTATTCCGTTAAAAAAATGCTAAATTCGATGGCCCAAATGTTTAATTTATAAAATTTAGAGACATTAAAACTTAATGTCTTAAAGTAAAAAAAAATAAGAGTTTAAATTGTAAAGTATTTAAAGGTTACGTAATCTCAGTCTTAACCATCGGACCAAGACATTATAATTAAGTTAAAAACAATTTGAAAATAAAAATATAATTAATAGTCAAAACTGAAAAGCAAGAAATAAGAGAGGAAAAAAGACGAATGCATTTGAGGGACATATATGTTTTTTGTTGCTTTAATTGACTTCAATCTTTAAAAGGCCGCATAATCAGCTATGTTTATAAAGTGAATGACTGTACATGATCCAGAAAGCATGCTTTACAGTACGCACTCAAATTAGAGTTTGAAAAAGAAATGAAGAAGGGGGAGGGGGGAGGGGGGAGGGGGGGAGGGGGGGAACCTATCTGTGTCTTTTCATCTCTTAATTACCATACGTGCGCCACACATTGTACTCCATGTTAATTACTAGCTAGTTAGAACAGAATGAATTGCATGTATGAACCGATGAACTGATCCACATTAAATGGCATGCAAAGGTAAGGATTAATTAATTAATTAGTCCTTTTAAAAAAAAAACTATTTTAGCTAGCAGCAATAATTAAACCTTACGTACCTACTTCACTAGCTATATAAAGACCATCGTCTTCTTTCTTTCTGCTCATGATTCTTAATTTAATAACACAGGATATATATATAATTGAATATCTTCAAAATATTATCCTCTGTTGCTTTAGCTTCAGGTAAAGAGATTAAGACTTAAATATTTATAAATAACATGGAGAAGAAGGTGATGAATTTTGTTAAAGATGGAGCGATCAAATTACCGCCTGGATTCCGGTTTCAGCCTACAGATGAAGAGATTGTTTTTCAGTACTTGGCGCGTAAAATAACCTCCTGCCCTCTGCCTGCTTCAGTTATTCCTGACATTGACGACAATATTTGCAAATACGATCCTTGGAACTTGCCAGGTTCACATCACGTACATATATGCTGCACCATGCATGCATCCATCCTATATAGCTAATTAACATATATATATATATATATATATATATATATATCGATGATAGATCATTAAGTACGTACTCTCAGTTTCAAAATGTTAATTAATTGCGGCTTAATTAACATGAGTACTATATATAATATAGTTACGTGTATATATAACCATTCATTAATGTACCAAAAAACTCATGTCTTAATTATTGACAGGAGATTTGGAGCAGCAGGTCGACAAATACTTCTTCAGCAAGAAGGAAGCCAAGTACCGGAATGGAAGCAGAAGTAATAGAGCAACTGGAAGTGGTTACTGGAAGGCAACCGGAGTAGATAAACAAATAGTGTGCCCAAGAAGGAAACAGAATGTTATAATAATGGGAATGAGGAAGACACTTGTTTTCTACAAAGGAAAGCCTCCTCATTGGTCCAGAACCAATTGGATCATGCACGAATATCGCCTCGTTCAATCAAATCAAAGTACATCTCCAACGAATCAGGTACATATATATGCATTTGGTGCACGGACACAAAAAGAAATTGTCAAATTTACTTCACTCTCCTGTTACATAAACCATTTTTTTTTTCTTTTTTCAAATTCTGTTTTTGTAATTTGCAGAATTCTATGATCCAAGTGGGTGATTGGGTTCTCTGCCACATTTTTCTGAAGATTGGAAGTTCTGCAGAAACAGTAGACGAAATAATACAACAGCCTATGTTCTCTCGTGATTCAAGTCCTACCTCCTCCTCTTCTTCCTCTTCTTCATTTTCTGGTACCCGTAGTGTAATAACTAAAGTCTCTTCTTCATATGGATCAGATTGTGAAGAAACTGCTGGACGCAACTAATATATTATACTGCTTCTGTCTCGATCCATTTATTCTCTTGATTATATATATATATATAACAAGTTAATTTCATTAAGTTCCTGTTCTTCATTCCCTGCTGCATGTTCTACATTTTCTTTTTATAGTATCAATTAATTTAAGAAGAAGCTGAATGCTATCTTGAGAAATTTTATTGCAATTTTAATTTCTTTTACGATCAATGAACAAAATCACCTCTGCTAAATAAATAAATTATGTTTGTGAAGGGCAAGTGCTGAAAGAAAAAAGGATGTAATGAGATGTAAAAATAAGTTTCTTGACGCCCCAGTTAACTATATATATATATATATATATGGGTCTTAATCCATGGCAACCGGTTGCTAGAGAGTACTATTGAGCAACCATGCTCTCCACCGTTGATCAATATAATTAAGGGCTGGGATTTGAAAAAAAAATTTCCCGGCTGTCACTTCACTTTTTGGTCAAATAGTCAAATAATATTAATATTATTATAATGATTAACTATTAAAATAATAATAAAATTGTAACCAGCCGCTACTCTAAGTAGCGGCTG
Organism: Panax stipuleanatus; assembly: GCA_020205555.1. Lineage (NCBI taxonomy): Eukaryota > Viridiplantae > Streptophyta > Magnoliopsida > Apiales > Araliaceae > Panax > Panax stipuleanatus. Next base: position 5,591,114 of record CM035117.1, on the reverse strand, counting down.
CTCCTATTCTTCACTCTCTCTCCCCTCTTATATAGCATTAGCATAAATAGTTAAATTAAATAATATTTAATTAATTAAATAGCATTAATAGCTTATTTAATTTACAATACTATTTAATTTAACTTATTTAAATAAGTTATATTTGACATAAATTCTTATTACATTTTGAAATATTCTAACTTATTTATATTAAAGTTTTAAAAAGTATATTATTTAAATATATTTTTAATATGTCTTAAAATTTATAATATAAATTTATATATTTATATATATATATATATAAATATGTCTTAAAATTTAATATATATAAAATTTTAATAAATTTTAATATATATAAAATTTTAATAAATTTTAATATATATAAATATGTCTTAAAATTTAATATATATATATATATATATATAAAATTTTAATATATATAAAATTTAAGACATATTAAAAATATATTTATATATATATATATAAATATATAAATTTATGTTATAAATTTTAAGACATATTAAAAATATATTTAAATAATATACTTTTTAAAACTTTAATATAAATAAGTTAGAATATTTCAAAATGTAATAAGAATTTATGTCAAATATAACTTATTTAAATAAGTTAAATTAAATAGTATTGTAAATTAAATAAGCTATTAATGCTATTTAATTAATTAAATATTATTTAATTTAACTATTTATGCTAATGCTATATAAGAGGGGAGAGAGAGTGAAGAATAGGAGCAGCCGCTACTTAGAGTAGCGGCTGGTTACAATTTTATTATTATTTTAATAGTTAATCATTATAATAATATTAATATTATTTGACTATTTGACCAAAAAGTGAAGTGACAGCCGCTACTTGGAGTAGCGGCTGGGAATTTTTTTTCTTTCAAATCTCAGCCCTTAATTATATTGATCAACGGTGGAGAGCATGGTTGCTGAATAGTACCCTCTAGCAACCGGTTGCCATGGATTAGGACCCATATATATATATATATATATATATATATATATATATATATATATATATATATAGGAAACTGATCTATTGACAACGTTGTTAATTTAATATTATATTTACAATAGATTGTGAGCGTCTATTCTAAAATCGAACGGTTAATAGAGCTCTCGTCCGCAATATTAAATTGCGGACGGGACAGATGACTAAAATACTACTCTTTATAAAAGTCTTCGTTCGCAGTATTAAACTGCAAACGCTAGGTATGGTCAAATAGCTAACTAGAAACGACATCATTTGTAAATAAGTCTCGTCCACAGTATTAAACTGCGGATGCCAAATTCAATTTTTTTTTATTTTCAAGGTTCGATCGATTTCTAAGATTGCAGTCATTGGTGTTTGTCTTGAATATCAATACTTGAATGGATTGTTATATACTTCTCTCTTGAAGATTAAAAAAAGATCGTGGAAGACCTGAATTTTTTTTCTTCCAGATATTGCATATTTGCATTCAACATGGTGACACAATTTTTCACAAACCCAGATGAAAAATTTATCATTGGGATGAGACTGTAAAATTCCAAAACGTATATCACTAGCATTCAACATGATCGGAGCCTTGAAAACTAAAAAAATTGAATTTGGCATTAGCAATTTAATACTACGGACGTGGAACTTGCAAACGAGGGGCATTTTGATCTTCTGTCCCATCCGCAGTATTAAATTGCGAAATACTGAAAATTAAACTGCGGACGGACCCTCTATTTAACCGTTCAATTTTCGTATGGAGGGTCACGATATGTTGTAAAGATAACAATAAATTAACACAGTTAATTATAAATCGATCCCCATATATATATATATATATATATATATATATATATATATATATATATATATATATATATACACAAGGGATCGATTGATACCGAAGAAGCAAGTAATTCAAGAATATATACTAGTCTTCAGCTTTTGTGATGAGAGTTCACTTTAAGGAGCTAGCTCGATAGCTCGACCACCAAAATAAGATAAACAATTAAGACTTACATTATATTTTAGTTAATAAAAATTTGACACAAAAATAATGTAAAAATATCGATTTCCACAATTAATTATTCACATGCATGCACTTCCACACACCACTTTTAAACACTTGGGTACGTTTTGTACTCCTCCGGTCCAAAATATTTTCCCCCTACTCTTTCCATAATAGCATTATTTAAAATTAAAATAATTCATTTTAAATCTGAAATCCACAAAAAGGCCCCTTACAATTTATTTTTATTTCATTTTTACTCTTAAATTTATTGAGCCTTTTGTTTAATAGTTTCTAAATTATTTTTAAATTTAGTAATTTTAAATTAGATACATTGGGTACTGTTGATCCATCCACCTCCAGTTAATAAAGATATAAGCTAGCTTGTCAATGTTTTTGGTCAAATCAGCTTAGATCGATATTCTTAGTAAGCATGGGGAGCAATTCTCATTAAATCGTGCCTAAATCATGAAAAAAGAAGAAGAAAAAGAGAGAGGATTTTTCAGTATTGCTGCTTCCCCCCTGAGTTATATATAGACAATTTTTTTTGTTAAAAAATGTTGTCATTGCAAAATTAGGATGTAACCCGGTATAACGTCCTATATAGGGTTAATTCCCTCATTAAAAATAGAGAATTGAAAAAGGAGTCATATATCATGTAATAGTCTGATCTTGTTGGCTAAATATAGCTCAGTTATGTCCCAAAAAAAAAAGAAAAGGAAACCTAGCTAGCTACCATATATATTGACCATGTCCAAGCATTCCGGAACTAATAATATAACCCTTAAATTTACCGATGAGTTCCCAACCCATATATTCCTTGTCCTTCCATCTCCTTGTATACCCCTCCATTTTGGCTCACTCTCTTTTAATTTATAATTAAAAGGGGGTGGGGGGGGGGGGGGGGGGAGAGATGGGATGTGGGGATTCAAGGCTTCAGACCAATATTGGCAAACAAATACCGGTCGGACTTGGCCCCATTTTCCGGCTTCGGATTCATGAGATCAGAAGAAGACGAATCAGAAAATATACACTGCTTGCTTCCGGAGATGATGATAATAATACTATAATTGATAACGAGGTGGCCTCCTCACCCGTTAACAAATTATGCTTATCTTTTCCCAACAACAACTACGGCAGCAGCTTGAGCAACATAAAAACATGTCGCGACTCAAATGCAGGCGACAACGGGGATATGGACAGCGAAAAGAGGGTGATGTGGCATGAGCATGGGCGTGAATTAATATTTGCAGCTGGCTCGCCTAGTTTCAAAGTATACTTGCAAGAGGTTGACAAGAACGACGGTGAGCCGTAAACCCGGACATCCTAGGTTCGATTCTCGCTTGCAACATTGTTAAGACTGAATTAAGCTCCATGGTAGCCACGGTACCCCCGACGCAAGTCGGGTAGCAAATCGCTCTGATATTAGACTGAGGAAATTAGTCGACCCGCGGGTCGAAAACTCCACATTATCAAAAAAAAAACGACGGTGAACATTACCGGCCGCCTTATAATATATATATAATCCATTCATAATCATATCAAGATTTGGTGTTTGTGAAGGTACTACGCTCATGGTGCGGCAGTAGAACATAATGCCTACAATATATACACAGTCTCAGCTTCAGCATAAGTTAACTCAAGGATTCAAACATGTTGCCAACGTCGACTTGTTACATTGGGATTAGTTAACATGTGTAATAATATTAGTGGTTAACATAGTCGGTTAATTCTTGTATAAATACATTAGGTTAACAGTTTGTAAATAAATAGATTCGATAGCAAGTTTCCTGTATTAGCTTAATAATTGAGCAATACATGTTTTTGTTCATCTTCTTCTTGTCTATCAATCATCTGGTTTTATAAAGTTAATATGGTATCAGAGCTATTCGATTATGTTTTTTGCAAACATAATTGAAATTATTTCACTACAAATCTTAAAACATTTTCAAATTCATATTTTTAGTATCATCTTCATCAATTATCAATCTCACAACCCTAGACAAGTAAAATAACTTCTTACGTAGCTATGGTAGCATCATCAAGTGGAAATAACCAGAATCAACACAGAATCAGCAACAGAGAAATATTTCTCAAATCAAGCTGATCAGACATTTTTTAATCAGGTAAATGATTCGAACTCACCACTGAACTCAGTATATCATCCTCTGTATCTTCATACAAGTGATCATCCTGGCTTAGTTTTAATTTCTAAAAAGCTAACTGGAACTGAGAACTAAGCTTCATGGAAAAGGTCCATCTAGATAGCATTATCAGCGAAAAATAAGCTTGTAATAAATGATGGTTATAATAAACCAAATTCTGATAATCCACTATTTCCTCATTGGGTAGTGAATGACATGATAATATCATGGATACTGAACACTATTTCAAATAAAATTGGAGATAGTTTGAAGTTTATAACGAGTGCTTCTCTAATATGGAAAGAGTTACAAGATAGATTTTCAAGTATTAATGGACACAGAATCTATCAGTTACAGAGAGATTTACATTCTCTAGAGCAAGAAAACAAGTCATTTGAATTGTACTTTCACAAGATGAAAGGTTATTGGAATGAATTCACAACATTGGAACCTGCAGTTGAATGTACATGTGGTGCACATCAAGTGCTCGAAGAAAGAGAAGGAAGAAGGAAATTACTTCAATTTCTTATGGGTTTACATGAAAGTTTTACAGCAGCTAGGGGACAAATACTCATGATGCAACCATTGCCAGTTGTTAATCATGCTTATGATCTGTTGAAACAAGATGAAAAAGGATGAAACAATGTTGTGACACCCCCAAATCCGGGAACTTCAATTTCCACGGGACTTGGTGTTCACTGTACAAATATCATCTATCTATCTATCCATAAAAATGCAACCCATGAAATAAATAAAAATAATCCTCCCCTTATGGGTTTACAACATCTGAAAATAAATACATCAATCCCAGGTAATACTAATCTTAAACATATGTGCGGAACATAAACAATTAAATAGTCTTACACAACTTTAACATAGAGCTGAAACATAAACATATAAAATAAACAACAAGTCTTCATCACTTGTTGACCTTGCCTTTGCTTTTGCTAGTAGAAGGCTCGTTGGACCTTTCGTTCTTAACTGCAATGTTATTATACGCAAGAGTGAGCACGATTGCCCACAAGTATAATAATATGACAACAATATAATAACATGCGAGTGAATCAAAGACATCTGAATAAAAAAACTCAACTTTTTACTCGAGGATAAATAACAGGAATCAAAATAACATCTGAGGGTCATAAGACCTTGAACTATGTCCTAGGTTGTAAAGTGTTTATACTTTAAACCTTTAACAGTCATAAGACTATGGACTCTACTTCTCGTACTTAGGGGGATCAGCCCTTAGTACCATACTGTGCACAATATCTCAACGATAAAGCGTAAATAATCCCCTTTTACAGGGTTGTTCATCTCAGTTTTGACATCAGAGTCCGCACCAAAGGAAGTTTGGTTTGGATAAGCTCAATAAGTATTTTAGAATTTAGAACGTTCATCAACTATGGACTAGTCGAATCAATAAGGGTTCACTAGTCCTATAAGGTTCAACAATAACATCGATATTCAACTTGAATAATAAATCTCAAGAGTATACAATCGAATAAGTATTGTATAACTGAATCATGCTTTTAAAAGAGTTACAATATGTAATATGAATTTCGAACTGGAACAATTAAGAACACGAGCTTACTCGATATAGAAACACAAGTCTAAGACTTAATAAATGAATAAATTAGAATTTAGGGAACTTGCTAAATCAATAAGTTAGGGATAGGATACTTGCCTCTTGCACAAGCTACAAATATAATTACAATTCACTTCCTCAACGTCCTACACATTACATTATGTATACGACATCGATTAGTTTTCATAACTACCATGTTTAACTGTTGAACTATTCACTTAAGTTCTACTTACAACTTGGTTTATAATATTACTCAATGGCTAACCACATAACATGAATGTAAACTCACAACATGCATATCACACATGTATAGCCCTTTAAACAATCATAATCAAGTTTTACAATTACGATATTCAAGTTCGCACTTAGTTTGTTAGCTTGAACCTTCACATTATCTTATACATGTCAATAACTTAATTTATTAATCATGAACTTCAAATCATATAATATTCATGTATGTAACTTAAAACATCTTTTATTATCGAGAACACTACACTTATGTGCGTGCATGTCCGAAGCCCTCCGATTGCCTCTGAATACGCATCAGTCACAAAGATGGCCATTTTTACCCATTTTAACGATTTCAAATTGAAAAACTTAAAGAATGAAAGTTGTAGGTCTACTCGTTATCTTTCCGAATCATCTTGAATCGCCTTAAGCGGAGTTCGTATGAAAAAGTTATGCTTATTTTACTACAGGAGGTCAAAACAGTCTCGAAAATAAAAAAAACAAAGGCTCCCGGACAGCCCTTATACCCGTTGGGGCGGGTCCTAATACCCATGAACACCCGCTAGGGCGGGTCCCCCTGCTGGTGCACTCCCTGGTTCGCGATTTTGACAGTTCGTTGGCCCAATTACTCCAATTAAATGCAAATTAAACTCACACAAGCGATTTCTATGAAGTACGAACTTCATAGAAACATCATACAATGTTACTAACATGTTTTTAACATCTTAAATCATGCAATTACTCGAATCAAATCATTAAATTTCACTGTTCTTGGTGTTCTTGACGGTTTTGAAGAAAATCAAGAAATTCAACGTTACGGATTCGTTATAACACCGAATCCGTTCGTTTAACTTCTGTTTTGTTCGTATAAACGTGTACAATCATATGCAAATGTTAATTCAAAGTTAAACCATCGATTCATGGTATAAAATTTGTACGTAAGGGCCGTAAGGGCCGTATGGCCATATATACGACTCTGTAATTTTTGAAAACCCAATTTAAACAAAATTCGATTACTGCAAGTTATGCATATATGGCATATAATATGTTATAAACACATATGAACACACATATAGCCATATAATGAACAAATATCAATTTTTTTTCATTCACAGAGAATTTTTAAAGCACGTAAATGGAAAACTCTGTAACTTTTGAAAAATCAAATTAAGCATAACTACATGGATTTAATCGCATTAAATCATGCATACATGATATACAACATGTTATGATCATACAATAACATATATAAAATCATATCATACATTAATTATCAAATTAGTTATTCATAGAGAATTTCTAACATACGTTAATGAAAAACTTTAAGAACTTGAATTTAAAAACTTAGGAGAAGGAATTACCCTTGCTAGTTTGTGAAGATGATTCAAGGATGATGAAAATCTTCTCTCAATTCTCTGTGTTTTCTTCGTTAAGTTTTTCTCTCTAAAATTGTACTCTGATGAAATATAAAATTTTATATGTTATATGTTCATATAAGCCTATATAATTATACGCATATTCAAGCTGGTAGAGTCGTGGTCGGTTAATGCCCTTAGTGGGTTAACTGGCCAACTCTTCATAGGGTCTCGTTTGGCTAGCTCATTTATTTCTCCTTTCCACTTAATTTAATAAACTTTTATTATATAGTAAATCGTCACACTTCTAATTAATCAATTAATGTTATTTAAATCACTTAAATAAAATAGCATAAATCCATATTAAATCACATAGTCACATAATTAAAATTTTCATTCATTAATTATGCCAAATCATTAAATCTCTAATTAATTATTTAAATTAATTAGAATAACATTATGCTTATTAATTAATATATTAATCAAATAAGCTCAATTAAATACATACTTTGAATATAAAATGCACCACATTAATTTAACTAATGTGACACGTATAATTAAATTAATCTACCATAATTTCATCAATTAATTATTTAACTCAATAATTAAATCATCGAAAAATATTTATTTAATTCAATAAATATTCAATTTAAATTACAAAAATCTTGTTCGTCACAAATGTTATATACCTGAAGCAAGTAACATTTTTGTGGCTAACTCCATTGCTCTAAATAATGAGATGGCAGTCAATTATGCAGGAAGAACATTTGGAAATAAAACAGGATGTGCCAACTGTAGAAAAGAAAATCATACCATAGACAAGTGTTTCCAGATTATAGGATTTCCTCCTAATTATCCTGCTAATCCAGCTAACAAAGAAAAGAAGAAATTTGGAGAATTTGATCACCAGTTCATTAAAAAGAGAGGAGATTATGGTCAAACAGGATATCAAAGAAGATTTCATGATACAGGCCATTTTCAAAACAATCCTCAACACAACAATTTAGCTGCTACCAAAGGACATGCTAAGGGTATATCTTATTCATCAGGACAGTACAATAATTTCAAAAGAGATAGTCCACGAGCAAATTTAAACATCACATCCTACACTGAGAGTCCAATGAAAAACTCTTTGTCACAATCACAGAGTGTGCCAACATATGAACAGTTCGAGCAACTTCAAAACCAAATGACTCACATGATGTAATTGTTTAACACTTGCAAAATGTCTCATTTGACTCCTGAAGATCATCTTGCAGGTCTAACTACCTACTTTTACTTTTTCAGCCTCTATTCACTCACATTCATGGATTATAGACACAGGTGCAACAGATCACATGTGTTCTCACATTGATATCATGCACTCTCTTACAACTTTATCTCATCCAGTTTATGTTTCTCTACCTACAAATGTTAAGATCATGGTTAATCAAGTGGGATCAGTTGTTCTAACTCCAGATTGGACAATTCACAATGTTTTCTTTGTGCCTTCTTTCCACTATAATTTACTCTCTATTAGTAGATTGACTAAAGATACTAATTATAGAGTTTTGTTTTTCTCACATCATTGTCTGTTTCAAGACCTGAACATGATGAAAACTCTAGGCAGTTAGTGAAGTGAAGACAGGCTTATATGAACTTGTTCCATCTAATAAAGTTATTTCATCAAATAAAGTTGATTCTCAAACTGAATCTGCCATCTTGTTTTATTCTAAATCTACTACTAATACTGCTACTTCAGGCACTGTATGGCACTGTAGGTTAGGTCATGCTTATGATGTTGTTCTTCAACATATAGATTGTTTTTCATCTATGTTTTCTCGTGATTGTAATAAATCTTGTGTTGTTTGTCCTCTTGCCAAACAACACAAACTTCCTTTTTCCATCAGTAATAGTAAATCTATATTTCTGTTTGAGCTTATCCATTGTGACTTATGGGGTCCCTATCGCATACAAACAAATACAGGTTGTAGATATTTTCTTACTATTGTTGATGATTTTAGTAGGGCTACTTGGACTTATCTTATGCCTACTAAGTTTCATACATTCCAACTTTTTAATTCTTTTCTTGCCTATGTCAAACTTCAGTTTAATACCTCAGTAAAGATAGTTCGTACTTGACAATGGGACTGAATTTTTTAATACTCGAATGCATACTTTATTGACATCTCTTGGCATGATTCATCAAAGTTCTTGCATTGAAACTCTTCAACAAAATGGTAGGGTAGAACGAAAAATACAAAATCTGTTAGAAGTGGCAAGGGCACTCAGATTTCAATCTGGTGTTCCTCTTACTTTCTGGGGGGAGTGTTTACTTACAGCTACATACATCATTAACAGGTTGCCCTCTGTTGTCTTGAATCATAAGACTCCACATGAATTATTATTCAATACTCCTCCTACTTATGATCACATGAGAATTTTTGGTTGTTTGTGTTATGTTTCTACTCATCCTTCAGACAAATTTTCTCCCCGAGCTATTCCTTGTGTTTTTCTTGGTTACCCTTTTGGAAAAAAATGGTACAAAGTGTATAACATTCACACACATACTACTTTGATCAGTTGAAATGTCATTTTCCATGAAAATGTTTTCCCTTACTCAAACAAACATTCTCTCAATCCTTCATAAGTTTTACCTGTTTCATCTGTTTCAGAAGATGACACTCTTATTACCAACTTCGATCAGTCTTGATCTCTCAAAATCCTCTCAATTTCATTCTTCTTCTTCTGACCATCTTTCATCTCCTCATGTTTCTAATCATAATATTCCTTCACATATTTCATCTCCTGTTACAGTGCCAAGTACTTCTTCTTCTCCTATTCCTCAAGATAAATCTATTCTTAGACATTCTACTAGACTTAAGCAAAAGCCTACATGGTGGAAGGATTATGCAGTTCAAACTAAGCCTACTTCTCTCTTTTCTACTACAGATGTTCATATATCTCAGGTATTTTCACCAAAATATCCCATATCTAACTATATATCATATAACCATTTTTCTTCTAAACATAGAGCTTTTGTCACACTTCTTGATGCTTCTCATAAACCTTCTACTTATTCACAAGCTATTACTAATCCCAATTGGGTTGAGGCTATGCAAAGAGAACTTGTTACTTTAGAAGAAAATAAAACTTGGACCTTAATGGAACTACCTCAGGGAAAGAAAACTATTGGATGTAAATGGGTATACAAAATCAAGTATAACTCAAATGGCACAATAGAGAGATATAAAGCTAGGTTGGTGGCAAAGGGGTTTACTCAGGCTGAAGGCATAGACTACCATGAAACTTTTGCTCCTGTGGCTAAAATGATCACTGTTCGAACCTTACTTGCTGTGGCTTCAGTCAACAATTGGCACATTCATCAATTAGATGTTAATAATGTTTTTCTACATGGTGATCTTGAAGAAGAAGTTTATATAGTACTTCCACCTGGTCACACTTGTTCTCAGCCGAATGTGGTATGTAAATTGGAAAAATCCTTATATGGTCTGAAACAAGCCAGTCGCCAATGGTTTGCCAAATTAACTACCTCTCTCAAACAAGTAGGTTTTGTTCAGTCATATGCTAATTACTCTCTCTTTACTCAGTCTCAAGGTTCCATTTTTACTGCTATCTTGATCTATGTGGATGATATATTGGTGGTTGGCAATCATGAACCCACAATTTTGCAGCTCAAACAATTTCTTGATGAGGTGTTTAGCATTAAAAATTTGGGACTTATTAAGTACTATCTTGGCTTGGAGGTTTGTCAATCTTCTGCTGGAATTTCTTTGAGTCAGAGGAAGTATGTTCTGGATCTTCTTACTGAAACTAATCTCTTTTATTCTAAACCTTTGTCTATTCCTCTTGATCAACATGTGAAACTCAATGATAAAGATGGTGTTTTGCTTCCTGATCCTTCTCAGTACAGGAGCATTGTAGGCAAGCTTCTTTATCTAACCATTTCAAGACCTGATATTAGTTATGCAGTCCAACTGTTAAGCCAATTCATACAAACACCTCGAGGACCTCATCTTAAAGCTGCTACACGAGTGCTTAGGTATCTTAAGAGTATTGTTGGACAAGGCTTATTCTTCTCCAGAAATACATCTATGCATCTTCAAGCTTATTGTGATAGTGATTGGGGTTCTTGTTCTATTACTAAAAGATTAGTCTCAGGTTATTCAGTTCAGCTTGGTTCTTCCTTAATTTCTTGGCATTCCAAGAAGCAATCAGTTGTTTCTCGAAGTATAGCTGAAGCTAAGTATCGGGCTTTAGCTACATTTACTTGTGAACTGATTTGGTTGGTTGCATTACTTATGGATCTTCAATTTTCTGTTCCTCAACCAATACCAATTTTTTGTGACAATGTTGCTGCAACTGATATAGCTTCAAATCCTGTTCATCATTCCAAAACAAAGCATATCGAACTTGATTGTCATTTTATCAGGGAAAAGGTTCAAGCTAATTTTATCCATCCTACATATGTTCCTTCCAAATTACAGTTAGCTGATATTTTCACTAAGCCTCTTGGTAAGGTACCTCACTGGTTTTTACTTGCCAAGTTGGGTGTGCACAATATTTGTGCCACTCCAACTTGTGGAGGGAGTATTGAAGGTACTACGCTCATGGTGCGGCAGCAGAACATAATGCCTACAATATATACACAGCCTCAGCTTCAGCACAAGTTAACTCAAGGATTCAAACAGATTGCCAACGTGGACTTGTTGCATTGGGATTAGTTAACACGTGTAATAATATTAATGGTTAGCATAGTCGGTTAATTCTTGTATAAATATATTGGGTTAACAGTTTGTAAGTAAATAAATTCGGTAGCAAGTTTTCTATATTAGCTTAATAATTGAGCAATACATGTTTTTGTTCATCTTCTTCTTGTCTATCAATCATCTGGTTTTATAAAGTTAATAGTTTGGGATCTGCAAGAAATGAAATGTTGACAATCGAAGATGAAAGGACAAAAGGAGAGAATATTCACGGAGAATGGAGACAGAAGAATTAAGAGCTATATATGCTTTTTGCATGGAGAAGATTGAAGGGGAGTAGGTAGAGAGGAGACATGATAAAGGAAAGATATCATTTGAAAGATTAACTCGATTGAAAATATAAAGTAAAAAGCAAAACAACTTGGTTAACAAAAGTGTTTTGTTAAATGATTTTAGATAAGTTTATCAAAAGTTGGGCGATACTAGTGTTTTGTTTTTTAAAAAATAGATATTAAAAGTGGTTATTAAAAATGATCACTCATCCATGTATGGTGAATAATTCACTAATTTTTAAAAGAATTCTTTGTATGTGTAACATGACTCCAATAGATATTTCCCATATATATATATATATATATATTAAACTGAAACTGAAACTTGTATATGCAATGCAGATGCGTTGACTACAGTAATGTTCCAAGTGAAGAGACTGCATCGTCATTCGTGCACGTGGAGCAGCAGGACGCAATCAAAGGTGTGTAAACTAATCCTTCAGTTATTAATTAATTAAGAAAATTGAATTAATGCCTCTAAATATATATCCAATTGTTCATTAATTAACTAACTACTCGATCCATTATATACGTACGTACACAAGCATGCATATTCCTTCATATACTACGAATATGAAAAGCAAACAAATTAAAAATCTAAGCAAATTAAAGGGGAAGAAGCTAAGCAATATGCATGATTAAATAAGGAATTAATTATATAAGTTCCTCTTCAGTGACTATGATATCTAAATGCAAATAAAGTGAAAATCAATGATCTTTCAAAGCCCAATAACTTTATTCACACATATTTGGCTTTGATTTAAGATTTTGAAACTATAAAAATGGCTCATTTTATTTCCACTAGCTCCTACTATATATATATATATATATATATATATATATATTTCTCATATACCCAATTAATAGCTCCTGGGACGAAATTAATAGTTAGCCAGCCATTAGAATATATTTTTATATATTTAATTCCAATGTTAATTTCAAATGAAAATTACAAATTAAATTTTCTCCCTCCAAACTAGTAAAAAAGTAAGCTCGTGTTATCTGTGTGTGTATCTTCTGTGTTGTTGAAGGAGCAGGACTGTGTGTGCGCAACAAAAAGAGCCAATAAATGCAAGGAAAAGCTAGAGGGGAGGGGAATCACAAGAAGGGTGATAGAAAAGCGAGGATGAGTAAAGAATGTAGGGAGTGTCAGTCAAATCCATTCTGCTACCTCACCTAATTAATTAGCACAAAAAAACAAATTTAATTAAACACCTACTGGTTATTGAGCAAAAGAGGATATAAATTAGTTGTGAAAAGAAGAAGATGATCGATTGATGTGCCCTTTTCTACGCGCGCGTTTCCTAAATACTACTATATATATTTGTGTGCGTTTACATGTTTATCCTGAATTATGTCATAAAGTTTCATTTCTTTCTAAATATTTGATACTCACATTATTCGATCAAAGATATCATTAATTAACTTCACAACTTTAGTAAAACTAGTTGATAGCCGTTGCATTGCACGGGCTAGTTTGAATAATAGATTAACTAATTACCTAAACATGAATATATCTAACAAAAAATACATTCATTATAACATAACTCATGAAACAAATAATATGTGAGAATATCAGTCAACTTAAAATATAAGATCAGAAGTTAAAGTACCTCAAATCAAATAACTTGAACTAAGACTGAGCAGTTGTAAAGAAACTCCAATGCCTTCAAATCATTTGAATTGAAAAAAAAATGTCAGGTTCTGAGAATTCAAAACCTCAACTTGTAAAGAAACTCCAAAAAGAATCAAAATTACCCATAATTCAAGTATGCCCATCTCAGAAAAACAATCGCAAATACAAAAGAAAGAAAAGGGCCTAGTGAAATCAGCCATAGATCAAGATTGAACCATTAACCATCTTGTTTCAGAGCAAAAGAAAAATGAGACACCCAATTTTTTTTTAGAAAATTGGGGCCTTATTGGAACAAAAATGAATATACAGAAAGACAAAGATTGGGTATTGATCACCTGCAAACTACACGCTTTTTTGGCTCAAAAGATAAGATTTTGTTTCTGTTTCAATTTTCAGTTCTTGCAATTAAGCAAAAGAAAACAGAAACATATAAAAAGGAGAGACATAAAAGTAGGGAACCCCAAATCACTCAGTTATAAACTTTTTCAATAACCATTTGACTCTAACCTTTGCATACGACTTTGTAGTCTAGATGCACAACCCCCAATCAGTTAAGAACGAAAGAACAGTGAAAGATAATTATTACCTTAGTCACCTCCACCAAACAAACAGAATGGTCATATAAATGCTGGCAACCAAACTTATAGAACAAATTTCTTCAAATAAGAATCCCCTCTTCTTAAAAATAAATGACATAAAAGAAGAATTTAAATTTCTCTCTTTCTATATAAACTTTTTTTATAATAAAAACTTCTTTCAAATTTCCCATAACATATAACAACATTCTTGAATATTAAAACTTTTTCCAAACAAAAAATTACTACAATCAAGAAATCACAATAAATGTTTGAATCAAAACTAGCAATGTACTTTGCAACTACGTATTAAAATTGAAATATCACCTAAAAATATGAATCAAACCCACATAAAAAATCCATATTTTTTACATTTTGAATGGATAAATGTTAATGGGAGTACCAAAAGCTAAGTACCTGGATCTGTAGCTTGATGAAGGTGCACATGCACTGCCCGTACCTGGGAAGTGGTCATTGACAAACAAAACCCATACTCATCGTTTACTGTTAATATATATCGACTATATATCTATATATTCAACTGTATACATACAATTATATTAATTTATCCCTTCCATCCAAGAATTGATGCTTCCATTTTAGTTTATAATTTCTAGTATTTATAAATATATATATATATATATATATATATATATATTAAGATATCTGACTGTAATTAAACTGCCTATACATAATTTTCAAATGATTTTATATTTTTATAGTAAGAGTAATTAAGAGCCTTTATTAGAAATAGTAAAAGTAATTAGACTGTCAAATTCACCCCAATATGAAACAAATTTTCAGAGCAATGGTTAGAAGTATACATATGGCAGTGACTGAAACTAATCCAATTTCTTCAGAACAGTTGCTAGTATGCCAAATAAAAAATTTTAATTGCCAAAAACCAAATATCAAACATTACATATGGCAATGACCAATGCATCAATTTTAACTGCCAAAAACCAAATTCATAACCTCTAAATTGATAACAATGGCCTTTTCACCACTGTGCTAGCTTCAATTTTTGTAAAAGCTAATTATGTTAGTTATAAATAAGTTAAAAGTCACCATAAAAAATCACAGAAAATAAATAAAGCATTGAAAGAACAAAACTTCTTCAGAGATGATTATTTTCTTCAAGTAATTCCAGAATTCACCAACAAAGAAGTTAAATTTCTTCAAAAACTAAAGCTAAATTTCATTCAAAAAAAATGATAAATCAAAAAAATTCAATAAAACAAAGGAAATAATCATCAATTACCTAATTTGTTCTTGAAATTGAATAAATGGGATCGAAAACCCCTATAATTACATCAAAAATTTTAATAAAACAAAGGAAATAATCATCAATTACTTGTTTTGTTCTCAAAATCGAATAAATCGGATCAATCGAGCGATTTTCAGCCCACAAAACCAAAATCGAGCGTGGTTCGGGAAAGAGAGGAACGAAGTGATGTCAGATCTGCAGCAAAAGAGTAAAATTTAACATAATATAAACTCAATAAATCCACATAAGCATACACATATACATATATATATATATATATATATGTATGATGCGGTTGAAGAGCAAGCGTGCCAGTTTATGGAAAGATTTGATTTAATGGCAATTCGGTAGTTTTGTCAAGTTTGGAGTGTCAGATTTTGGCATTTTCGGAGCCTAATTTCATTGGAAACGAGTCAACGATCAAAACTCACCAGCTTTTGCTCGTGACCTACAGGATTTTTTGGTCAAATTCCATTGTTTAGGCCTTCAAAAAGATATTTTACTGTTTTGGGGTTATTTTTGTAATTTTCTTTATTAGTTTTTCTTTTTCGTTTTGGATTCTGCTTTTAAGGTTTTTCTATTTAAACACTTGTTACGATGGGGAGCCGCAGTTTTTGATAAATAATAGAATTTTCATATTTTTCAAAATTCTCTGAATTAGAATTTTGTTGCCTATTTCCTGGTATTCGTAGAATTAACAGGTTGTAGAAGGTTATCATTTGGCAATCGTGCGCAGTTCAACAATTGATAAAAGTTTTTGTTTACTTCCGCTACGTCAACTGGTATCAAAGCCTAAGTCATATTCACCATGCCACCCCGTAGAGCGCGTGTGGATGATGTTTATGGGCGTGAGGATCTGCAGCGCCTTGAGCAGCAGTTCGAGCAGCGAATCGAACAAGTAATGGAGCAGGGGATGAACACTATGATGGATCGACTGACACTAAGGATGGGCGAGTTGTTGGCGAACTAAAATAGGGAAAATTCTCATCCTGGGAGGAACCCTAACTATGATGATCGGAGGAATCCTTTCGCAAGAGAGAATGATGACGGAGATAACTTTGATGATGACTATGATGAGGCACCTCATAGGCGTCGTCGACCATATACAGTGGAGGATGATAGGAGACGTTGGGAGACTGGTATAAGGACTAAAATTCCTGAATTTTGTGGTACTCTCCAACCAGAAGAATTCATTGACTGGCTGACCACGATAGAAGAGATCCTGGAATTTAAGGGTGTCCCTGATGATAAACGAGTACCCTTGGTTGCTACCAGACTCAGAGATAGGGCAATGGCCTGGTGGCAGCAACTTAGGCAAACGAGGGTTAGATTGGGAAAGTCAAAAATTACGGACTGGGAGAAGATGAAGAAACAGTTGCGGGCGACGTTTCTACCTTATAATTATCAGCGATTAATGTATCAGTGGTTGCAGAATTTAAGGCAAAGAGGTCGTACAGTTGATGAATACACAACTGAATTCTATCAGCTGATTGCTCAGAACGAGGTGCATGAGACAGAAGATCAGTTGGTAGCCCGATATATTAGGGGTTTACGAGAACAATTTAAAGAGACAGTCAACATGTTTGATCCAATGTCTATTTCTGCAGCGCATCAGAGGGCTGTGCAGATTGCGAAGAGGCGTCCTGGTGGTTTTGGATAATCTGCTAGCTTTGGGTATTCAAAAGGAGGTGTCAATATCGACCATTAAGGAGATGTTGCAGCGGCGGGGGAAATAGCCAAAACGGGAGCAGTAACAAATAATAACAGGAAGATTGGTCCAGTAAGTGGTATCAAGTGTTTTGCATGTGGTGAAGTGGGACACAGGCAGGCTGAGTGCAAGAAAGCTAGAAAAAGGGCGATGTTTGCTGAAATAGATGAGGGTGATGCTATCGAAGATGAAACCTTGCTAACTGGTGAACCGATCTTTGATCCAGAAAACGTGGATGAGGAGGTGGTGACTGGTGATATTGGGACTGCATTGGTGGTGAGGAGGTCCTGTCTTACACCTAGGGCTATTGATGATGATTGGATGCGAAACAATATTTTCCAGTCAACCTGTACTATTAAAGGGAAGGTGTGTAGGTTTGTGATTGATGCAGGCAGTTGTGAGAATATAGTTTCAGCAGAGACAATCCAAAAGCTGGAACTAACAACTGAAAAACACCCAAAGCTGTACAAGTTAGCCTGGTTGAAACAAGGGGGCGAGGTGACTGTCTCAAAACGTGCACTGGTATCCTTTTATATGGGGACAAAATACAAGGACGAGGTTTGGTGTGATGTAGTAGCTATGGATGCATGCCATCTACTATTGGGCCGACCTTGGCACTTTGAAAAAGTGGTGATTCATAATGGTAAAACGAATACGTATAGCTTTGTGTTCGAGGGGGTAAAGATTGTGTTAGTGCCCAAGCGGGAAGAAAATAAAGGCAGTGTTAGTATGTTGACTTTAGCACAATTTGAGGAAGTGGTGCAGGAGACGAAAATAGTGTATGCCTTAATCGGGAGGATGGTAAACAGGGAGGTGGAGGTTCCTGATGTGGTCAAACCACTTCTAGAAGAGTTCAGTGATTTATTTCCAGAGGAACTTCCTGAATGATTACCCCCAATGCGTGATATCCAACATCAAATTGATCTGGACCCTGAGGCAGCCTTACCCAATCGGCCTCATTATAGGATGAGTCCCGAAGAGCATGAAGAATTAAGGAGACATGTGGAAGAGTTACTGGCTAAGGGGTACATTCAGGAGAGTTTGAGTCCTTGTGCGGTACCAGCCCTTCTGACTCCAAAGAAAGATGGTACTTCGCGGATATATATCGACAGTAGAGCCATCAACAAAATAACGATCAGGTATCGTTTTCCTATTCCTAGATTAGATGACCTACTGGATCAGCTTAGTGGGGCTACTGTTTTTACTAAATTAGATTTCAAGAGTGGGTACCATCAACTCCGTATTCGAGCTGGCGATGAATGGAAGACAGCTTTTAAGATGAGGGAGGGATTGTATGAGTGGATGGTCATGCAGTTTGGGTTGTCCAATGCACCTAGCACCTTCATGCGTGTTATGAATCAGGTTTTGAGGCCTTTCATTGGTAAGTGTGTTGTTGTATATTTCGATGACATTCTAATATACAGTTATGACCCCCCCAAAATAGGTTCAATACACAATCCGAACTATTCTGGGTCACCAAGAAATACATGTTACAGAATCCAAATACAAATCTTTTATATCTAATTATCGTACACAATATGACCACACATAAAGTATGAGTTTCAATACAAATACAGTACCCACACTCCAAATCAATGATACGTTACATAAAGGTAAAGTTAATAACTATTTTAGGAATTAAAATCTTTGGAAAATGCTCAAGGAAACCTTCGTACATGGGCGACCATGCATCTAAGTTATAATAGGACTTGAGAATTATCCTTGGTTGACCCAATAGACCCCAAAGAAGAACGAGAAGATTGCTATCATGTTCTTTCCAATGGTGGATTTTCTCTTGCCATATAATTATCTCAATTTTCTCAAACTGAAGATTATATTCCAACCATACTCCAAGATTATATAGGTAGTGCTCATAGATATAATCAGCAAGTGGATGTGCACAACCCTGTCTTATGATAATCCAAAGTCGTATGTCATTAGACATCTTGTATGATAGTGGCAAAACACCCTTCCAAAGTTGGGTTCACCTCAACCTATTCGGTTCACCAAAATCAACGGTTAAATGACGCTTTAAAATACGACACACACATTTTAAATTTTCAATATAATTATTATCATACTATTTTTATGGAAAACTTCAATAGCTATCGACCATCTTTCTATTCCCCTGTTATCCCCGCTCGACCCCGCTACACTCTTATTACCTGAAAGGAATTGTGAAGCAAAAGGGTGAGCACAAAAAGCCCAGTAAAAAATATCATGACTAAAGATAATCAAATTATCAATAGCATTCGTCAGTAATAAATCAGAGATTTAGAACGTATGGTAGATGATAAAACTTTTCAACCATAGTTGCAGTGGAACGAACAATCTATTAGAAAAGTTAAATAGACCATAATGTCTATTATCTTCTCCATGTTAAAAGTCCACCAATAATATTTTATCCCTGTAACATCAATCAACAGTTCCTGTCCACAATCATATGAATAATTCATAATCATAATTATGTTGCTAAATCCTTTTCGCACCCAGGACGAAAATAATTTTCATCATCTGTCTTTACCTGAAACACCAAAGATCATGGTTGTACCAAATCACGGTTCCTGTTCATAATCATGCTAATCAATTCATTTTTGCACTACAGTCCGAAGATATTCAACAATTAATCATTCATCTTTGTACTACATGTTAAAGATATCCATCAATAGCTCATCTTTGCACTACAGACCAAAGATATTTATAAATCAACCGCTCATCTTTGCACTACATGCCAAAGATATTCATCAATAGTTTATCTTTGCACTACAGGCCAAAGATATTCATAAATCAACCGCTCATCTTTGCACTACATGCCAAAGATATTCATCAATAGTTTATCTTTGCACTACAGACCAAAGATATTCATAAATCAACAGCTCATCTTTGCACTACATGCCAAAGATATTCATCAATAGTTCATCTTTACACTACAGGCCAAAGATATTCATAAATCAACAGCTCATCTTTGCACTACG
This sequence comes from Panax stipuleanatus, assembly GCA_020205555.1. NCBI lineage: Eukaryota > Viridiplantae > Streptophyta > Magnoliopsida > Apiales > Araliaceae > Panax > Panax stipuleanatus. The sequence goes on along the minus strand of CM035117.1, from coordinate 5,570,622 downwards.
GGCCAAAGATATTCAAATCTCAAAGAAATATCTAATCATTTCAGAATTTATAGAAATAACATTTATAACCATGTTGATCAATTCACCTTTGCACTTAAGCTAAAGATATTCAATTGCAAACTCAATGGTCATGATCATACCAGTCAACAATTCATCTTTACACTACGGCCAAAGAGAACCCATAGTCATGGTCATACCAATAATCTGCCCATCTTTACGCTCAAGTCAAAGAGAACTTCCATCACCATGATTATAAAAATATTATATATAATGAATAGACATAGTAAGAACAATATGATCAAAACTTGAATTTAATTTCAAGAGTAAGATTCATAAATCAAAGATAATTTGGACAGAAAAAAATATATTTTTTAATGTGAATAGTACTCTGTGAATAGTAACTCGTGAATAGTAACTCATAAATAGTAACTCGTGAATAGTAACACATGAATAATAACTCGTGAATAGTAACTCCGACATGAAAAGGTGAAATTTTTATAATAAAGTTCAGACCAATATTCCGGTGAAATGATATTTGATGAAGCGCAAAACTCAAGGAATTTCTAATCAATTTAGAAATTATAGAAGCAATGCTTACCATAGTAAGTTTAAGTTTAGGAATCTGCAATTAAATATTATTACTTACATACTATAGAGTATGGAAGAAAATAATATTCTTTACGAATATTGAATGAAAACAACATCCTTTAAGAGAAAAATAATATCCTTTACAAGAAAAATAATATCCCTTACTATACGAAAGCAATATTACCCCTTACGAGTATAAAATCATATCCTTTACCAAAATATCCTTTATCAAAATATCCTTTACGCAAAATAATATTATTTACGAAAAATAATCTCATTTACGAAACATAATAACATCCCTTACCTCAGTAGAATACTGAATCTGACTGGAATATCGGATCACTGTTATCAACACTCAAAATACTCTTATACTTACAAAAAATACGCTCAACTTTATAGAGAGAAATTTTTTTGATTCTGGTATGATTTTTAATTCTAACTAAGCACCCTATTTATAGAAAAATGTCAGAACACCAATGTTGACCAAACCTGCTACCAGAGGCTTCCCACAAATTTCAAACGCACACCAGTTTGAAATTTCAGCATTTTATTCCACAAAAGACAAGAGTGGGGCCCACCTATGTTTTTAATAAAAATATTTATTTCTAAAATTTCAATAATTCATAATAAATAACCTTTTTATCAGAAAAATACGAACCTTATGTCCATTCTATATGAAATTTAATTCTCTACAACTTTGTAAAAGAAAATTTTTTCAAATTCTGAACGAAAAATGACCCAAATTTACATACGGATGATTTTTTCACGCCCCCATTCTGACAAAACTAACAACGGAGCAATCCAACTTTGAAAAATCAACATCAGCACATTTCACACACAAGTGGGGCCCACCCAATTAGAAAAATCCTCCACCAAATTTTCCCATTCCATTTTTATGTCATAAATTCCAATTTTATTTTTCTCTCTTCCACCTCATTTTATTTTTATGTCATAAATTTATTATAACAATATTAATACTTAAAATTATAAATTATATCATTATAATATTATAATGTAATATTATAATAGTATATTTGAATGAATTATTTTATCAGAAAAGATAAAATATCAATTTTCAACAATTGTCTCTTTTGCTAAAATTCCTCTATTTATATCCACGTTGAATAAATATTTTCTTATCATTTTTATCAATAGTTATTATTCACAAATAATATTACAGAACTATAATAATGACAAACAGGTCGTTCTCAAGAAAGAGGGGGCATTCCGATAAGGATTTCTCCTTACTGGCGCGCAATTAGATTAATTAACCCTTTTCCTAGACAGAACTTCTTAGACATTGCCAATAATGCTGTCTAATAATATTATTCAAATAATATGAATTATTGATTTGATAATGTGAAATACTGTGCAATGGTTACTGTGATAATTATTGAATCAATAATATAAAATATCAACGTAGCAATTATTGATATAAAATATCAACGTAGTAATTATTGATATAAAATATCAACGTAGCAATTATTGAACCAATAAAATATTATGTAATTGTAGCAATTATTGAATCAGTAATATAAAATTTTGAACAGTAATTACTGTAATAATTTGAGTAAGTGTCTTCTTACGTAAGAATCAATAATTAAAATTACTGTGCAATCCCGTGTGCTACTGTGCAACACTGCGTATTATTGTATTTTAACCACCGGGTATTTCAACAGTTTTAACGGTACCAGTTTTACTGTTATTTTTATAAAAATGTTATTTCTGTCGCTTTCTATATCCGACAGTTATTCCGTTGTGGCGTCCACCAAAAGACTGCGCCGTTATACGAATATTCTCCTACAAAAAGAATATTCTCCGACCAAACGAATATTCTCCGACACAACGAATATTTTATGCCAACTTGCTTACTTTGTAAAATTTACATATATCATCCTTAACTTTAACCTTTTATCAATTTAACCATTTACTGAATATTAATAATAAGAAAAATTGAATACTTTTATTTCATAAAATTCGGGGTCTTACAACAGTGCTAACCCGAGCGTGCATCGTAGTCAGCTGCGAGAAGTTCTTCATAGTGCTGCGTAGGGAGAAATTGTATGCTGCAGTTAAGAAGTGTGTATTTCTGACACCTAGGGTGCTGTTTCTTGGTTACATTGTGTCTGATGTGGGGATGCAGGTAGATGAGGCCAAAATAGAGGCAGTGAAACATTGGCCAAGAACTAGTACCATTATTGAAGTTAGGAGCTTCCATGGGTTGGCCTCTTTTTATCGGCGCTTTATCCCTCACTTTAGCAGTACTATGGCTCCTATTACTGATTGCATGAAGCAGGATGGAAAGTTTGCTTAGACAGATGAAGCAGAAAAGACAGTTTGAGCTAATTAAATTCCGTCTTACCACAGCTCCTATTCTAGTATTACCAGATTTCCATCAACCTTTTGTGTTGCATTATGATGCTTCCAAGGTGGGAATTGGGGCTGTTTTGAGTCAAAACAGCAGACCAGTGGCGTATTTTAGTGAGAAACTGTCGGGTGCCAAGCTGAGTTATAGCACTTATGATGTTGAGTTTTATGCGGTGGTTCAGGCTATTAAACATTGGCGCCATTATTTGTTTCAGCGGGAATTTATCTTGTATACAGAACATGAGGTTTTAAAACATTTGCATAGTCAAGATAAAGTTTCTGCTAGACATGCAAGCTGGTTTGCTTACCTACAAAGGTTCACTTTCGTGGTGAAACACAAGTCAGGAGTTACCAATCGAGTGGCTGATGCTTTGAGCAGGCGAAAGGGGCTATTAACTCGACTTTCTGTGGAGGTACTTGGTTTTGATTCATTTACTGAATTACTTGAAACTGATCCATATTTTTCTGGTATTTTGGCAAAGGTTCAGGCAAGGGAGAGGACAGATTTCCATTTACATGATGGATTTTTGTTTAAGGACAACCAACTATGTGTTCCAGATTGTAGTTTGCGGTTGAAAGTCCTTCAAGAGCTGCATGGCGAAGGGCATGTAGGAAGAGACAGGACTTTGCAGTTGGTGCAGTCTAATTATTTCTGGCCTACTATTCAGAAGGAGGTTGAAAAACTGCTACAACGTTGTCGGGTTTGTCAAGTCTCTAAGGGAACAACAACTAATGCAGGCTTATATATGCCTCTACCAGTTCCATCACAGCCATGGGTGGACATCAGTATGGATTTTGTGCTGGGATTACCGCGTACACAGCTAGGTAATGATTCTATTTATGTGGTAGTTGATCGTTTTTCCAAGATGGCGCACTTTATTCCATGTAAGAATACCACAGATGCTGTTCGTGTTGCTCAATTGTACTTTAGAGAGATTTATAGACTACATGGATTGCAAGTGTCTATTGTGTCTGACCGTGATACCAGGTTCCTTAGCCATTTTTGGCGTAGCTTGTGGAAGATGGTGCACACACAGCTGAATTTTAGTAGTGCCTACCCCACAGACGGATAGGCAGACGAAAATGGTGAATCGGTTGCTAGGCAATTTGATGCGGTGTTTGGTTGGAGAACATGTGAAGAGTTGGGATCTGATGTTATGTCAGGCAGAGTTTGCTCATAACCATGCAGTCAACAGGAGTACTCGATTTAGCCTTTTTGTAGTAGTGTATTCTATTACTCATAGAGGACCACTTGATTTGCTGTCATTACTAGCAAAGACACGAGTTCATGGGACGGTAGAAACCTTTATGACAGGATTGCAAGAGGTTCACAGGGCTGTCCGTGACAATCTGTTGCAGGCTGCGACCAAGTATAAACAAGCTGCTGATAAGAAACGACGTCATGTTGAGTTCGAAGTGGGGGATTATGTGTGGGCTGTTCTTACTAAGGATAAATTTTCTGCAGGTGACTATAATAAGTTGTCTGCCAAGAAGATTGGGCCAGTGGAAATTATTGAGAAAATCAATCCTAATGCATACCGCTTGAAACTGCCGAGTCATATTCGTACAGCGAATGTTTTTAATGTTAAGCATTTGATTCCTTACACAGGCGATTCTTCCGATAATGACAATTCGAGGGCGTAATTCTGTCCACCCTGGGGAGAATGATGCGGTTGAAGCGCAAGCGTGCCAGTTTATGAAAGATTTGATTCAATGGCAATTCGATAATTTTTGTCAAGTTTGGAGTGTCGAATTTTGGCGTTTTCGAAGCCTAATTTCATTGGAAACGGGTCAACGATCAAAACTCACTAGCTTAGCTTGTGACCTATATGGTTTTTTGGTCAAATTCCTATCGTTTAGGCATTCAAAAAGACATTTTACTGTTTTTGGGTTATTTTCGTAATTTTTCTTATTAGTTTTTCTTTTCCGCTTTGGATTCTGCTTTTAGGATTTTGCTATTTAAACACTTGTTATGATAAGGAGCCGCAGTTTTTGATGAATAATAGAATTTTTCGTATTTTTCAAAATTCTCTAATTAGAATTTTGTTGCCTATTTCCTGATTTTCGTATAATCAACAGGTTGTAGAAGGTTATCGTTTGACAATCGTGCGCGGTTCAACAATTGATAACGATTTTCTGTTTACTTCTGCTACGTCAATATATATATATATATATATATATAGAAGTGGAAGAGGGAGAGGGGGGAAGTGGAAGTGAAAAGGCAACTAGATTGCAGTTTTGGAGAGGAAGCTGAATCAGGCCTATATTTTATTTATTAACAAATTCGATGCACTAATTCTGAAACTATTTTATGTATTAATGCTTTTATTAATATCAATTGTATATTGGATTTGGAATACAAAACGCTGAATACTCATTCACTCAAAGATTGGCAAAAGTAAATCAATCGATTAAAATTGAGTGTGTTAATTAATTAATTGATTTCAAATTAATTGAGTTAACTCTGTTGGAAATCAAATTGGAAGTTAAATAAATTTCAAATTAAGTGAGTTGACTCACCCAATTATGCAATTTAAAGGATCGGTTGTGATGCCTTTATATATAAGGTATTGATGTATTTTTTTTTTTCAAATTAGTTTAAAGCTCCAACCTAGGGGTGAAAATGAACAATACCTTACTTGAATTCTACTTGAAATTTTTTTAAAGTCGTACGTACTAGAGTTCAAATATAATTTTGTAATCTTTACTCAGATTCGAATTCGACTTATTTTATTGTACTTGAATTGACTCGTTTTTTAATCAAACAACTCGTGAGTATTTAAGACATACACCAATCAAAAGTCAAAACTGGATCATTAATATTATGATAATGTAAAACAATAACAACTCAATCAACTATGTATTTGATAATTCAAAAAATTACATAAGATTCATAAAATTATAAGTATATTACTACATTAGTACTTTTAAAATTACAAGACCACTAATTCATCTACTTAACTAGCTAGTTTATTACATCATCTTCAATCCAATACAGCAGTTAATAATAAATATTGTTCTATTCTTATATCTTTAAATAATACTTATTTAGTTTTAAAATGGCTATTGGATAATGATTCGGTCATATTGATGAAACTACATATAACATCATTTGACTCAAATATGGGTTCCTAATTAAATTATTTTTTGTCTTCAAAATAGTATAGTCTAAACAACATAGTATATTTTCTTATATAAAAAATTAGCTACATATGTCATGAAAAATTTATATTACGAAAATATTAAATTAATATTTAAATGAAACAAACTATCAGTAAAAAAATAATACTCTCTCCATTCCAAAATATAGGATCAAGTTTTATTTTTTAAATCAATTTAAAAATATTTATAATTCAAAATTAGAAGTGTAAAGTAAATTAGTAATATATGACATTCATTTTTGAATGGAAGAAATATGATTTCATTAATATTTGAGGAAATCATTTAAATATGATATATCTTCATTTTGAGTTCAAATTGAAATTATAGGATCAAATTTTAGTTTTCAAAGTTAATTTGAGATATTTTATAAATTAAAATTTTATTAATTTATTAAAATTTTAAAAATAACAAATTTTGTAAATAATACCACTACTCATAGTTTATAGCCTTCTTAATTGTATAGTAGTAAAATTAAAATAATTAATTTATATCAATTTTTAACTTAAAAACATCTTAAATTAACTTCAAAAAGTTAATATTAATTGATCTTTTATTTTTAAGCGTAAGGATTAAATAATATAATTAGTAGTAATACATAATTTATATTTTTATAATTGTATACAGATTAATCGAGAATATTCAATAATATAAACGAGTATGGATCATCAAACATGTATCGAGTTGTCCGTTATAAAATTAGCGATATATTTTTTTTTAGTCATTTTAAATTATAAAGTGACATGAAAATTCTAATCATTACTTTTATTCTAAGGTAAATTGAGTACTATCATCACCATTAGTTACATGTTAATTCTTTTAAATTTGTTATTTTTTTAAGAAAAACTCGAATTTTAAAGTAGATAAATTATTTTAACCTTCTCAAAAAATTCATAAAATTGATCTTTGAAATATATAAAGGATATATAATACAAACAACCTAAAAAAAATAAAATTGGTTTATGAAATCAGAAAAATCCTAAATCAAACAAGCAAAACACGCGGTCCCTTGGTGGACGGTGGAAACTCATTCATCTAATTGACCCTAACTAATTTGAAATTAGAACTTAATTGATTTAAGTTGATTTTTTTTTTAACAAAAGTTAAGTTGACAAGACGTATACTTGGGGGGGAAAAAAATCTACACTTCTATAAAACAAAATGAAAAAAATAATATAAATCGTAAGTTTGGATCGTAAATGATCAAATAAAATAATTCCGGGTCAAATTTCGAGTTCGAAATAAATTTTGAGATTCAATAGTATCTTTTTGAGTCATCTTAACCTATCACAGGTTCACTCAAAAAGTCATGACTGAAGATATTATTCTTAATAATTTAATTCAGATAATTTTTTTCTCATATATTTCTATGTGAAACTGGTGTATTACATTGCATTACATTACAATTTAGAGCAATGAAATACTTTTTTTAATAATTGTTATATATTTAAATAGTAAAATATTTAAATGATTCTTATCTATTGCAAATTTGATCACATTTTTGTGATAGAAGCCTTTAATTTATTTGGATTATTATTAACAAATTAATACACTATGATAATACTCCATTCGTCCTAGAATAAAAGTTCTGGTTGACTTTTTGTGCATACGAAAGAGAATAAAATAATAAAATTATCCATATTTAGATTCTCACTAATTGCATAATTTTTTACACATTACTAGTGATGCTCCATAAATATGTATAGAGAATATAAATATAACAATTAATAATAAGGGTATTATAGATAAATTATTATAAAAAATAGATCATTTAAGGTAAGTAGATATTTAACTTGGGACTACCTAAAATAGTAATAAAGACTTTTATCCTGGGACGGGGGAGTATTATTTGAGTAATGTTACTATCACATAAACATCACATACTGATGACGTGATAGTATGTGATTTGTTGTTAACATGACCCGCTTACCGTCCACGTAGCATTATGTGAATATTATGTGGTAGTGTTTATGTGATAGTAGCATTATTTTTACAGTAATAAAGTCAAACCAATATACTAATATAATAACACAACGGCCCAAATAGGAACCGAACAGGCAAACATTTCGCATATTACTCCATATCTCACCCGCCCAGGATCGGTATCCAGTCTCACATTCGAGCTCCACCAACCAAGCGCCACCGTACCTAACAGGTTTGAATAATTTCTCCATCTCTCTTATACATAACGTACAACTATATGCATTATAATCACATCCTTCGATGCAAATCAATGTTTTGTATTCAGTTCCTGGTTTCTGGCACATATAATAAATTTTTTATTTATTATTTATTATTATCAGTACTCGTCCTGATAAGGCGGTAATTGTTTGACCAAGCAATTCGATTGATATTGTATTGTTAGTTAAGTTTGTTTTAAGCTACGAAGGAGGCGATATGTGGGGAATTATAAGGCAAAGAGTCGTCAGCAGAGGAATTTCTGCTTCTGTAAGCCATTTCACTTTTATTATTAATTCTCCCTTCTTTTTTATGGAAATTTGTTAGTTTTTGATTCCCCTTGTATTTAAATTGGTTATATTTGAAGTCATTGGATTTGTTGCAACTGTTTGTACACTTCTATTTATGTTTTTCCTTGCAGAGGACTCAAGTCCAATGTCTACTTCAGGGATCAAGAACTTATTCCTCTGCAGTCAGAGAGGTGAATATTATTCTCATTTTTATTTTTATTTTAATAATTGTAACTTTTGAGTAAATCTGCTATTGTAGTTGCCTAGCCTGTATCTTTTACTGTTGTTTTTTAAATTTGTTCACAAGTTATATGAATCAGAATTCCTTGTTTTTCCCCCCCTTTTCCCACCCTTTCGCTGTTCAGAGAAATAACAAGGCATGTATACTGGATTCTGATTTGAAGTCAAAAAAATAAAATAATAGGAGCTTAAATTAACAAGAGTGCAACAACAATTAAGTATGTAGGTTGGTAATCTACTGGATTATGATTATATAAGTAAGTCAGCTGTCTAGCATGTACTGCATTAGTTAACACTAGGATATTTGAGAGATGAAATATGTGAGTTCTCCTTTAGCAAGCCACTAAGATTTGGAACTTCTTCAATACGGTGATCTGAGTAATCAAGCATAATGTTTTCATATTTTCACATAAAAAATATTCTAGAACTACTGCAAGTTATTAACCATACATCCCTATCTCTATGTATATCTCTCTCCCCCTTAGCTCACCCATATAACCCATATAATACTCCATGTTCAATTGCCAATTGTAATAATCTGTCATAGTTTGCTACATTGGCATATTAATTCATATTATGTACAGTTCTAATAATTTAAGTAGCTCCAATTTTTTACAGATGACCGTGCGTGATGCATTAAATTCTGCACTCGATGAAGAAATGTCTGCAGACCCTAATGTCTTTTTGTTGGGGGAAGAGGTATTATGGAATCTATAATTAAAACTTAGTATCTTCTCCTTAGTCATTAGTTTCTTTTATCAGTGTTTTTTGCATGCTTGACTTGTTCCTTCATTTGTAGGTTGGTGAATATCAGGGTGCATACAAGGTTAGATATAAGCAAACGAGATGACGTCAATCTCTTCCATTTTCTTATTTTGGCAATCTTTTTTCTGCATTTTAGTTTTTACTTTCAAAATATAGTCTATTGTTAATTGAGTTTTATATAGATTACCAAAGGGCTTTTGGACAAGTATGGTCCTGAGAGAGTTCGCGACACCCCCATTACTGAGGTTATTTTTTATTCTTACAAGTTATTACTCTTTTGTTTCAATTGTGACTTTGATAACCTTTGTTTCATTTCATCTGTCTGCATTCACAAATGATTAAAAGTTTAGTTTCAACTGGGCCCCGTTCTATTTTTTTCTTTTTACTCTTCATATTCAACTATTTACTATGATTGTTGTAGGCTGGATTCACTGGAATTGCAGTTGGTGCTGCTTACCATGGTTTGCGGCCTGTTGTAGAATTTATGACATTTAATTTTTCAATGCAGGTCAGAGTTCTATTTACGAGACCTTTGTTTGTATCTGTATATAATGCTCAACTATTTTTAATACATCTACTAACAGTTTTATAATTTCTAACGTTCAGATTCTATGATACATAGCGTATAATGTTGGAGGATATGTGTTTCTTTTTCTTCTCTCCGTGTGAACATTCTATAACATGTGTGTACTATCTGGAGCTTGAAATATCTGCAAGCAACTTTAGATAATTTAGATTTGCAACATTAAAAAGAGAATTTCTCTGCTTCACTTAACTGTTTGAGAATTTCCTATTTTAAAGAGCAAAAGAGTCATCTGCTTTTCTGTTCTTTCTTTATCACATGGGATGAGTTAGAGCTACGTGATGAAAGTATATGTGGACACTCATTTTAGTTATTCTTGCAGGCTATTGACCACATTATTAATTCTGCTGCAAAATCGAACTACATGTCTGCTGGTCAAATTTCTGTACCAATTGTTTTTAGAGGACCAAATGGTGCTGCAGCTGGAGTTGGTGCTCAACATTCTCAGGTATGACTATCTAAATGGCTTTTGGTCTTAAAGTTTGTAAGTGTCGTACATCAGTTTAGTGTTCTATTTGATTTCTAATTTTCTGAAGAATGGAAAATTGCGTGTATGCTGCTTGACAGTCCGGCTATTTGAACCATTGAAAACCATATTAGCTTTTGAAATAGAAAACGAAAGATAAGAATTGATGATGATAGGTAGCATTAGGAAGGTCCTTCATTTGGGATGGCAGATACTTGTAGCAGTGAAAAGCATGGCCTTAAATGTAATTTTGTAAGACACCAACCAAGACCTTGCAAAATTACAGCCACATTGAGTAGAAATCATTGCTAATAAAATATGAACATTGTCTCTATGATGTTGAATGTATTTTGTTTATTTATTTTTCCTTTTGAGAAGGTCGCACTGTACGATTATAGCCACCAAACTTGATATCTGCTATATCAACCATCATCTCTATATGCCATTGAATCAGTTCCTCCAGGTGTACATATTTTGAATCTGCAAAACATGGATATGCTATTATTCTTTGAATTTGTTCTGTTCGTGCTATGTTTTTTTGGTTTGAAATTACTTCTGCTAAAAACTGTTGATGCACAATGTAAGGGAAAACTATTTAGCCAACATTGATTTTGAAATTGAGTGAATCCTGGGCTTTAAATTGAACTATGCTCATTAGAAAATAGAAATGGTTTTGAAGTTTTATTTAAAAAAGATGCCTCTCACATCGTGATTGACCTTTACCTTCATTCTTAAATTTGCAAGTTGTAACTCTTTACCATGCCGTTTGCTCACTTAGAATTTTGTGCAGTGCTATGCAGCATGGTTTGGTGCATGTCCTGGATTGAAAGTGCTCAGTCCGTACTCATCAGAAGATGCTCGAGGCCTGTTAAAAGCTGCTATAAGGGATCCAGACCCTGTTGTTTTCCTTGAGAATGAGTTGCTGTAAGTAGTTTAGTTAATTTTGATTATAATAATCTATGTATGCTTAGAAAAATCAATTGCATGAGTTATGTGCTGTAGATACGGTGAGTCCTTCCCCATTTCAGCATCTGCTCTTGATTCTAGTTTCTGTCTTCCAATAGGGAAAGCCAAGGTAACTCTCTTAAACTCACTGTAATTATTCTTTCTTAACGACTTTAACCTTAACAACTTTAACTAATATTCTCGTTACTGCTTGTTCTTTCTTCATTTATTCTCGCACTGATTAGGCTACTGGCTTCTAATTAATTTTTTTTATGTACTCCTTTCCCAATTTTTTGCAGATAGAACGTGAAGGAAAAGATGTGACGATTACTGCTTTCTCAAAGATGGTTGGCTATGCTCTCAAGGTTTGTCGTTTTTTAATTGAGTTGTTTCATATCCAACATGTGAATGACTTGAAGGTATAATATGAGCAGTTTACCTGTGATAACTGATTATAAATGGATGACAATAATGTTCTCATAAAAATTATTTTGTCCTAATTAATTGGTAAGAACATGTGATGGGGACGACAAGTACAAAGCCGAGAAAAAAATTATATAAAATTTTGGTAAGTAACTTTGAAAAATGTAAAGAAAAAGGCTCATTTATCTCTAAATGTTATTTCTAAAAATGTTTAAAAATAAATATAAATGAATACCCACGTGAATAATGTATTTATAGTGAGTTTTAGTAATTTATTATTTATGATTCAGGATGATAAAAAAATCTTAAAATATAATTTTTTTTAGCATAGTGATCATATATTTAGAGAGTAATAAAAAAAAATTAAAGCTAATAAATTTTAAACATATTATTAGTTATCAAAAGTACATACATTGTAAATATAATGATTCAAACACAACTAATATTATTATATTAATATTATACTCTACCCAGACAAACTTTATAATTTTCTCTAACTTAAGACTATTGCGTTATAATCGTCATTGACTCGTGAATACCCAATAATATATTTATTTATTCTACAGAGATAAAGATAGGAGGGTCATGTAGAAATTTAATAGGAGTTTAGCAATTGATGACATTTTGGTTATAAAAAAAGAAGAAAAATAAGTGATTGTTAGACCAAAAAAGCCAGATGGTAGTCGCGTAGTGAAAAAGTAACTTTTGCTCCAATTCAGCCCGCTTGATAATTGATAACAAGTTTTTGCATATCATTCATCTGACCAAATAATGGCTTCCTATTACGTGGTCATTAGGGTTATCAAACAACCCTAAACTCTACATTCGTTTAGTCATTTCTTTTCAGTGAATGTTTAGATAGCAGCAAAAATATATCATGTGCTTTTATTATGGGGATTATGTCAGTCAGAAGTACTCAGATGATTGTAATTTTGCTTGCCTCTTATAGTAAGAATGCTTGGGCTTATTGCTCTCAGTAGAGCTATTTGTTAAGCTTCTGAATGCTTGTAAGTTCACCTTTGGGACCAATTTTCTTGATTTTTGCAATGAATTTTACTTTCGCGAAAAGAAACATATATCCACCTTGGACTTCACTTCAGTAGATCAGCTATTTGTGGAACTTCTGCGTGCTTCTAGTTCACCCAATTTTCTTGTATTCTGATTTCCAGACAGAAAAGAAAGAAATAAGATTTTTGAATCAGTTTTACTTTCACGAAAAGAAATGTATGTTACTATACATTCCTTGAATGTCACATGCTGCAGCTAACTCAAGATAATGAATATAGGCTGCTGAGACTCTTGAAAAAGAAGGGATTAGTGCAGAGGTAACTTACATCTCCATTTGAACTTGCACAATCACTGTTAGAAGTTCAAAGGATATGTACTTTTATGAAGTAACACTGCATGTTCCTTTAAATGCAGGTTATAAATTTGCGGTCAATTCGTCCCCTTGATAGATCGACAATCAATAGTTCCGTCAGGAAAACTAGTAGACTTGTAACTGTTGAAGAAGGGTTCCCACAACATGGTGTTGGGGCTGAGATCTGGTGACCTTTTCACTAACACCTCTCTCTCTCTCTCTCATTTGCCCATTTCTAACTAGTGTTGCCTTCATTAACAGTGCATCGGTGATAGAAGAAAGCTTTGAATACCTTGATTCACCTGTTGAGAGAATTGCAGGGGCTGATGTTTGCATGCCTTATGCTGCAAATCTCGAGAGGATGGCTGTCCCACAGGTTTGTGCTTCCAATTCCCTCTTTTGGTTCATATTATTCGTTTATAAATGTTTCTAGTAAGTAGCCATGAAGATTTAATATGGCAATAGTAATGGTGACTAAACGCTTGTTAAGCTATTGGTTTGACGGTGACTACTATGAGGTGGATATAGCTCATCATGCCCACTCATGATACATTTATAATATGATCAAGAAATATAAGGAAAGAGAAAATAAATTTCAGAAAAAAGGATAATGAAAAATAAAAGGTTAGATATTGCATCAAACATCCGTTAATGATATAGTGACAAATATGCAAGTAAAAAGATTAAAATCTAAATATGGATATGTAACTCGAGAAATCCATTTTCTCCCCATCAGTCATCTTCATTTAACAAAACCAAGAATCCAAGATCTCCTAATGCTGCTGTCCTTTAGGATGCAATTGCATAAATAGAACAATGAATATCTAAGATACCTTTACTTTGCTGATTAAAATTAATTTTTCGGGTTTCCTTTCAATTTTATCTGGCTTGGGATCCAATGGCAGATTGAGGATATCATCCGTGCAGCGAAGAGGACCTGCTACCGATCAGTTCCAATGTCTGCAAGGGCTTAGAAATTTCTTGGCTAGCATGAGGCGTTTTTACTTTTATCGGTTTAATTGTAAATTGAAGGTTATTCTTTGTGGCTGCCATTATCTACTACTCCCATATGCTGCAAAATTGGGGTGGCAATAGCAATCATCTGGATTACGAAATCCATTCTTGTGAGCATCAAAATAAACAAATTTTGGAAAATAAGTGTGTTTCAGTATAAAATGACAGATTGAAGAACATTTGTGGGGAGGTTGACGGAAGCAATTGCTTCATTTGGAACTTATTGAGCCTACTTATTTTTCCGGCATTGTGCATAATTTACAGATAAGATGATGAGTAACCGAATATGAAATATGTTTGTTATAAGAGAGATGCAACGTCCGTGTAATCTAAGCCCAAAATAGATAAACAAATCAACAATAATATGTCAATGTCAACGTTGCGGCCTTTTAATCTCAAGAGAAATTGCTCAAGTAAGTGTATTCCAGAAACAAATTAAAGTGGACATATGGCTGCTCTTAAAATTGGAAACTGTACAGAAAAGCTGGGATTTCATTTCGTAAATTTAGGGACCACCTTGGGGATTCAGTGAATTATTATACAACAAACACTTGTAATGAGAATGCTCTATCAAAAATGAAGGGTAGGAAATTGCAACCACCAAGGCAAAAGGAGAAGCATCTAATAATCCAAAAGGATAACTATATCCTATGGTTTTCTTTACCTTAGGCTGGCCGCCAAAAACCTCGGAGACTGAGATTCTTTACCTTTGAATCTAAGATCCATTGATAGGCTAATTGCGGATGGAATAAATGCTGGGATAAACCTCCGAGACGAAGGCCTTTGGTTGGACTTGTTTTTCCTCCTCCTGCTCCCGGTAGTATCCTTAACAGATCGTGATGACTTTGGATCAAAAACGGACGAGCTAAATGAAGAATCAGCAGCACCAAATGAGACCGGACCATTATGTGATGTATCCAGAGGAAATCCCACTGCTGCATCCTCGTGGGGAGGTGGGAATTTCTCACTTTTACTTTTAGCAGCATTTGCTTGTGTCACAGCTCTCCATCTCTGGAGAACAAGGTTAAACAAATGAGTCAATAAAATATCACAAGGAGAAACAAAAGAGTAAAACTTGGACCAAGTCAAAAATAATTCTTGAGCAACTAAGTTCCTCCGAGCTGAAAAAAGGGTATCATAAAATTATGAGAGAGAGAGAGAGAAACATTTCCCCACATACATCCAAGTTTGTTTGGAGCTCTGCGTTGGCTTGTGGAGCTGGCATTGCCCGACTAAGCCTATCACGGGTTCTTACTTTTCTGGTGCCATCTATAGCTTGAGCTTTCCCACTTAAGCCTCTTTGCCTGTAAAAGAACAAAATGAATAGCCTTTAGTATGGCTGAGAACAAGGTGACCACATTATTAACATGAGGGTGTGACAGAAAAACCTTCTGGATTCTTCATCTCTCCGCTTCACATCCAATTCTTTGCTGGGAGGATATTTTGGTAAAGATGACGGCTCACAAGCATAAGGTTCAGTGGTGAAAAACTGTACATAATGAAAATGCACCCCGCATAAATGAAGTTGTTCATCTATATATACATATGATCAACTTAACAATAATATAGTGTTATAAATCAAATTTAAAAGCATGTTCTCATAGGATCAAGATTTAACTTGGTCAATCAAATCAGGTGATCACATATATAAAGAACAAATCTACTCTAGAACTTGAATTGTATGTGTCAACTAAAGTTATGTTAGTGCCATATTCTCAAATAATCTCCAAGAGAGGAGCAGTACATAATCAGATTGTAAATTAGTAATAAGAACCTATCATGAAAAGAAAAAAGAAGCTATATATTTGCATTAGGCAGAAACTATGCAGTCATCAAAACTCACTTCGCTATTCAGAGCTGCAGTAGCAGAACCTCGATCACCGGGGTCAATTGCCAAAAGACTTTCAATTAAAGGGAGAGATGACGGTGGAAAATCCTTGAAGGTTTCTTCTATGCAACGCTTGTATGGATGTTGTGGTTTAAAAAGGGTTGCATTTGGCAACCGGGATTTCTTCCAATATTCCTCAGATGGAGAACCACATAACTTGAATATCTTGTGCAGTTGCTCAACCTATTAAGCAAATGAATCTGGGAATGAATAAGCTGGATCATGTCGTAACACTCCAGCGTGAACAACAAACAGATTAAATAATGTTGTTTCATATCAAGTTAGTAAAAGCCAAAATTCTGTAGCAGAGCAGAATTAATTCTCCGAATTACTGAAGAAATAATTAAATCAAAGTACGAAGGAACCAAAGTGAAATGGAAGAGAACAATGAAACAAAAAAATAAGAAAAATGATTTTAGGACCATATATATATACACACACAAACATAGATATTGGTTTTTGAACAATAAAGCATGAAAAGATTTAAGAATGGTATCAAGAAGGTATTTTCAGCAGAAATATATGAAAACAAGAATATGCTTCTGCAAATGTCCAAGAGGCAAAGCTATATTTGAGTGAAGGAAACTGTTTGGGCATATTGAAGTTCTTAACAACATTCATCAAAGTTCAGCACCTGACTGTTTTGTAATTGAATGAGAATAACCAGCACTTTCAATGGTTCAAGTAAAAGGCCAACAGTAAAGTGAAAACTTAAGAAGTAAAGATGCAGGTGTTGAGAACAATGTGTTGTATGACTTCTAAAAGTCGAACAAATAGTTGATTGATGCAAATGAGCCACCACAGGGTGTCTAATACTTAAACCTATGAAGGATTGTAAAACTCATGTATTGAAAGCCCAGAAGTTTACAATTTAAACAACGGCACAAATCTAAAGCCTACAGTAATATATGGTAAAAACTACACCAGCATTACTTTTAAAAAAAAAATTGCAGTTCATCGAAAGTAAAGACCTTTAGGGTCACCGGTCATGAAGAATTAAAAGATAACGCAAAATACATAAAACAATTATTAATCAATACCTCTGTCCGTCCTGGCATTATTGGTTTCCCAGCAAGTAACTCTGCCAAAATGCAGCCAACACTCCAAAGGTCCACGCCAACACCATAATAGGTAGCCCCAAGAAGAAGCTCTGGCGGACGGTACCACAGGGTGACAACACGACTAGTCATTGGCTGCTTGTGCCCAGGATCATAGAAACAAGCTAGACCAAAATCAGCAATTTTTAGAGTTCCTTCATTGTCAATAAGCAAATTGGAACCCTTGATATCACGGTGCAGCACGCCATGGTTGTGGCAATGCTCAAGCCCGGACAGCAATTGCTTCATGAAGCACTTGACCTGCCATGGAATCATATTTTGATACAATTCAGCATCTGAATGGTTAAATCTATGTATACAACTCTGAGAACTGCAAATGAGGCGTAAAAAAGACTCCATGAGAGAATTATTTTATCTTCTAATTTGTACATCACAAAGAACTCAAAAAATTTACATAAAAGCAAACTAGGTCCATAATCGGTAGCATGAAAGATAAAAACTGTTTTGCTGGATCGCACGTTTATCTTAGAAAAGCTAGGCGGATACAAGAAGGCACCCAAACAAAAGAAAAATTACATTAGAAAAGATTGTCTTTTAAGCTACATATTTACTTAGGTATTCAACTAAAGGGCATGCCGTATGAACAAGTGATTATTCTAATTATAATGGAGTAATTTCTTACTCTCTCCGTTCCAAATTAAATGCCCAGTTTTGACTTTTTTAAGTCAACAAACTATTTTTAGATTGATAGGTAAGAGTATATAAACATATTTTTTAAAATTATAAAAATTGGGATTAGTAGTAAATTGTTTATTTTCTTTTGGTTATAATCTCTTTACCTGTATTTTAAAAAAATGGTACAAAAATCAGTTTTAAATGATCAATTTGACTTTAAAAAGTCAAAAGTGCACATTTAATTTGGGACAGGGGGAGTAATTCTTATCAATTTACATAGACACAGCAATTGGGGCATCTGAAGACTTGAACTTAATTCAGAAATTCAAATTTTGAATATAGATCAGATGAACAAATTGTATCTGCATTATGTGGTATGAAGAATTGGAATGGTGTCCCAAATGAAAATTTCAATGCTATTACAGAAGTTTCACAATTTACATGTCCAAGATGATGGAAACATACATAACATTGGAGCAACAGCAGAAACCTTATGACCTTAAAAACACATTGGATGCCCAAACCACAAGGCATGGACCCAATTTCTAAGAAAGCTCTAGCAGTAGCATCAGAAAGTCGTACCAATCAAAAACTAGAAGACAAATAAATACAACTACAAGCATGGTAGCCAGAACTTTAATTGGAAAGGTAAGAGTTTCTTTCTTTCCTTCCTTCTCCAAAGGCATCATGTGGATATCATCTAAATGAAAAGTATAAATTTCTCTTTTGACGGCAAAAATTACTAGAGCTTTTGCTTTCAGATGCAAAATAGTTGTCCCAAAAAAGCCAAATAAACGCATCTACAAGCACACACATTATCTACAATATGCATAAATTCAAAAATATTCAAACAAAATCAACATCCGATTAAACCCAGCTAAGAAACAAACTTAGCACTGAGTTTTTGTTGACAATAACTAATTTTTAATTTATTTATTTTTTAAAAAGAAGGTTTAAAATTCACCTGAGGCTCCGTAAATTTGATGCCTTGGACGGCGGCAAGGCCTGCAAGATCATGCTCCATGTACTCGAAAACAAGGTAAAGACTAGAAGACATTCTTGAGGTAACCAAACCTTCAAGCTTAATTACGTTGGGATGATTGAGTTTTTTCAATACAAGAATCTCTCGAGCCATAAACTTGACACTCTCTGGCTCTAAATTATCAAATCTAACCTTCTTCAATGCCACTATCTTCCCTGTTATCAGGTCTCTTGCTTTATATACATTGCTATATGTCCCTTGACCTATCTATTTATATATATACATACATATATATTCAAAATAACACTTTTTTAGCATCTAATTATTTTATAATTTCACAATTACAGGTATCGTACAATATTGAAAAAGTAGGAACCTTATCGAGTTTCTCAAACGTGTTGGCACGGCGAGGAGTCCAATCTTTGATGACGTCACCAGCGACGGTGCACAACCACGACGGCCACCCTTGGCATGTTTTAAATCCAAACTCCGGCATCGGTCTAAACGGTTCCGTCGCAGGCAAATAACCTTTGTGCCGAATCTTCTCTCTATCCTCCTCCTCCTCAACTCGGTTCTCGTTAATCCAGTCAACGTTAGACGACGTCTGTTTGGAGCAGCGGCGAGGTAAAGGGTGAGCGAGGGATCTCCGGCGGGTGCCATCTCTGGCGGCTATCTTTCCGAAAACGCAGCCCATAACTTTAGGTTCCCATGTCGGGAGAATGAGGTGGTAACCCGGCGAGGACTTAATTTGGCTATAAAGCAGGTAGCGGTATTGGCAGTGCAGTATATAATTGGTATGTATGTGTGTCTACCGAGTAAGTGAAGAAAAAATTGGGGGAGAGAGAGATTTAGAGGGAAAAGGTTAATTAGTTAGTAATACTACTAGAGAGAGAGAGAGAGAGAGAGAGAATCTGTATGTATCTATCTGTATCTGAGGAGTTAAGAGGGATGTCGTCAGATTGAGTCTTGTAGTAGTAATAAATTACACCATTGCCACTGGTGATCGGTGAATGTTGATGAAGGAATTAAGGTTTCTAAAGTCTGAAAAGAAAAATAAGAATATATACTGCTGCTGCTGTGTTTGTTGTTGTTGGGTAGGAATTTAATTTATATTTATTAAAATGAAAAGGGGTTAGGTATATTGAAATTTAATATGGTTAATTATTTGTATTTTAATTTTATGGAAGCTAGGTGATGGATGATAGGTGCAAAATAAATAAATAAATAAATAGGATTGTATTGTATTGAAGAAAAGAAAGGTGATAGAATTTAAATTGCAAGAAAATGTTACTCCTCACTACCACAGTAAGTTAAGTTAAGTTAAGAAGGTACACTACACCTACCAACCTCGCCGAACCCATCTTTTGCATTTATTTTTGGAAAAATTTAGACACAACTATGGATGGATGGATATCAACATCGTTATCATAATTATGATAATTAATAATATTAAAAAGTGTTATGAAAATATTAATTTTTTAATAATAATAATATATTATCACCAATGTGCTAATTCGGTTGCACATGGTCTTACTAAATTGACCTACGAGTTTAAAATTTTCTTCCCTTGCGTATTGGTTGAATATTTGTATTTTTCCGCTAGTTATGCGTCATTTTTAGATTTAATAAGTTTTAGTGTCATGATTCATCGATCTTCAAAATAAAAATAACTCTTCGAGGACAGGAATAATTAGACCGAAGAACAAAAAAAAATTATTTCAGCCAATAATTGAACACTACAATTCATTTGTTGGCTGAAATAATTTTTTTTTGATTTTTCGGTCCGATATATATGTCTGCATAGAAATGTTGTCAAAATAAATATAAGTAAAAAATTAGGGCCATGTCAAAATACATCAAATTGGCACATGCTAATCGACAAATAGTTTGACTTTTGCCCCCTCCCGCGCTCACGCCCTCACGTTTCAGCCCTCTGTCTGCCTGGGACAGTAATAAAAAGTTTGGTAATAAATGGGTAAAGACTTCCGGATGATTTTTCTATTCCTTTGCTTGTGCTCAGCTCAACCTTATTAGTGCGGCTGCTTCTAACTTTATGCATGAATGAATGGTAATGGACCACTGTCCTTTCCAGCAGACTAGCAGTACATAATATGAATATATATGATATGATGTTTAAATTAATTCTTTAATTATATTTGATATTTATAAGAGTTTCAAACTTTGACCTCATTCTAAATAAATGTTATCCAAAATCTGGCAGTTAGAAAATATTATAGTAATAGCCTAAACTCAGTTGTTTAATTATTATCCAACACGGAGGAGATTCAGATTTGCATTGTTATATTCTATTGAAATGACAATATGATCTAGAACAATGCGTCATTTATTTCTGGAGTAATCTAGAAGAGAGAGAGAGAGAGAGTCTAACACAATGCACAGACAGAGCGGAAATAATTAGTCAATTACTCCTAAATTAGAAGAAAAACACAACACAATTAAAGAAATATGTGTGTTTGTCTGTTCTACAGTCACCTGCTTTACTTCTATTGAATCATGTTAATTAATAGCATTAATTAACATACATAAATCAAATTAGGACATTCATAAAAAATAATGTTTCTATCACATAATTTTAGGTCACATACACACATGTATACTGTGGGCGCTGCGTGATATGCATGGCCCACAAATATATATGTGTGTGTATGTGAGATTTATGTGACCCAAATTATGTGATAGTAGCATTGCTCATTCATAAATGAGTATATATATATTCCCATACTTATTCAATGGACTACTCGGACTTTGGGCTACCCTAGCTAATCAAAGGCTGCTCTAGTAGTCCAGTCTTTATATAGGAAACAGGATACTAGTGTTCGAGTTTGAAACAAGATGGTCCTAGGCCTAGAATTCATTCCCATACTCGTAGAGAGAGAGAGAGACCAGCCTTGATTGAAACTATTTTGGCGCTATCTGGTGGTTCAAACCTAGCCTCAGAAATGGTTTACAGAAAGAAGATGGCAAATTAAAGGAAGAAACCAAAAAACAACTAGTCACTGACAACCAGTAAGTAGTAAGGGTCACCGACGACAACGTGTCGGCTTCTAGTTGGTTGATGCAGAGAACCATTGCCCAATACAATGTTTTAGTACTACTAGCTATTTTAGTTGGAAACAGAAGAGAAGAGAAGAGAAGAGAAGAGAAATGGGAAAGATGTGGTGCGACTCGATCGGATGATGACTCAGTTTTGCTACTACTAGGGTTTGTGGCAGCTCTCTGGTCATGGCAATGGTGCTCTTCTTCGTCATATGTCACCGCCGAATGGCGCCGATGGAGTTGATTCAAGCGTATCTGCGTATGACAAGTTACCGACCGGGTCGTATGAATAAATAACTTGGGCCTTGCTTTGGGCCTTGGACTACAAGCCTGGGCTTGTATAGAAAATAAAGATTATTTAAATAGAAAGGAAGAATCAAATCCAAAAACAGAAAAGAAATTTGTGGAGAATTACGTCCGACGACGGATAATATGGCAGCGGCAATAGCAATGGCAGCCCAATTTCCCAATATTTGCAACTCACCCTCCTCCACCCGCCGTCAGTCAGATGCCGCAATGGGAATCGCCGTCAGTGGGGGGGTCGCTTTTATCTTTCCAGCGACGTCGTCGAACAGGTCTCTTATGGTTCTAGCTTCGAAATCCCAAAAGGATGAATCAGATTCCAGCATCGAGGCCGCTGCCTTCACGTCTCAGGTCACTCCTCTTTCTCTCTCTCTCTATTTATTAGAAAGTAGCCATGAAATCAGAACTTAAATTGATCTCTTGCTTGCCGATTTTGTTTATAATTAATGTATCATTTTTGGCGATAATATTAATAACAGGAGGATGATTTGAAGTACTTGTTGAAACTAGGAGGTGGTTCTGTTTTTGGTGCGGCTGCGATCAAGTATGGAAGCGTCCTGTTACCTGAGATAACAAGACCCAACATTTTACAAGCTCTGTTTATGATATCGGCTCCTGTTATTTTATCTGTTATCCTTTTGATCAAGAAAAGTCGTGTAGATTGAATACGAGATTAGTAAAAAAAAAATTGAGTTGTAATGCTGATTGTTATATTCTCACTACTGTTGTTACTGTATACAGGAAGGAATAGGGGATAATACATTTAGTTACTCTACTATATCCGATTTTTATTGTGGTTACCGAATTTTTTTTTGTTATAATCGCATAATTGTACTCTCAAAATTTACAAAATGATCATACTTTAAATTTCCGTCCAAAAACAGACGGAAATTGTGAATGTGCAGCTCACGTGATTTTTTTTGCTGATGTGTACAATGTCTTTGCCATGTGTGTATCATGTGACAAGCACATGACAATTGTACCTGCAAAAGCTTATCAATCCTCAAGAACACAATTGAATCCCAGCAACACAATTTCTACCAGCCGGATTCTATCCAGAAGTTGATTCAGGAACCCCTCCAATTCCCCTCTTTGCTCTGCGTACCCCAACACAAAGGTCACCATTTTCAGCCCTCAAGAACACAATTGAATCCCAGCAACGAGCTTTTTGTGATTTCAAAATACGCTAAAGATTAAAAATCTCTACAGCGCGCGCGGTAAAGGGAATAAGATTACCTACCTAGGCTGGCTACCTTGTTATGATGGAAATCCTGTATATTATATTTGGAATCCATGACTAGCAACCTATATTATTAACTACTACTATTAGTTTCCATCTTAATGCTTCTAAAATTGGCTTCAAGTTGCTCTTACCTCACAAATATGAAATATCTATGGAAATAAACCACAACCGTTAATGATTTTAAAGCCAAAATAGTATCAACAAAACTGTAAAATGATATACCCATCAAGCATAATTTAGACAAACTTTATAAACCTCGTCCATAAAAAAGAGATTTGAGACATTTCTGTTACATAACCACGCATCAGTGATTCTAAACTGGGATTATATATCAAAGACAAGTATAACCACCTTCTTCTACACAACTGATCTTGTAGTTGTCATAAATATTATGGAATATATAACACGCCATATTTGTGGACTGTGAGTTGATAATTAAGCTTGGTCGGTCTGCTAGACACTGAGCTGATTACCACGACTATTGTTCTGGCTAAACTTTGCATTAAAAGACATCTCGATTGGAGCTTCCAGGCATAGAGTTGTTTTCCAAAGATAGCTTGCTTCAAATGCATCGATCGACAAGAAGGCATAGTTAATTGTTCACCTACAACCATCAAAACCAACGAGATATGTTAGATGATGTGCAAAAATTACCTAGACAGCGTGATATTGAGAAACCAGCTGCTTCAAATGTTGAACCTCTTGGTTCCTCTCATCGTACTCCTTCTGACGTTCATGCTGGATAGCCACAGCACGCTTTAGGATGGTGTTCTCACGTAGAAGAACTTCAACCACAACCACAACCACCACCACCACCACCACCACCACCACCACCAGGAGAGTTACTACTGTCTGTCTACCATTGCTCCTAAATTCAACTACTTTATTATTGATTATTGATGGCCTGTTGCGACCCTTCTTGAAATAAATTTGGCATTTCTTCCGTGCTATTTATTTACTTGCTTGATGCTAATTCCACTAATGAACAAATCTACTGCTCTTTTGTTTGGGTAGGGGTTTTAATACAGAAAGCCTATGATAAGTTATTGGTAACTACTACCGAGTATTATTGAGCAAGCTTAGCAGGGGCAGAGATGTTCTTTAATACTACTAGTAAGTATGCATTAGCTGTTAAATAAACATGTCCCAACTCAACATGACCACTGATATAATAGTCCAAAGCTCCCCCCCCCCTCTATACAATACGGAACAGGAAAAGCAGTTGTAGCACAAACAATGCAATATTATTTCTCAACTACAATAATGAATAATATTAAACTAGCAGAACCACAGATCAATCACAATCCATATGCCTGCCTATATTTTAAATGCTTGCACACATGTGCTTCATGTTTTACTTGTTCTGATTCTTCTACATATCCCAAAATGCACAAAGCTCGTCTACCTCATCCCCGCCCCGCCCCCATAAAATATCCTGATTGGGAAGACTATTATTCCTCCATTAGTCATCAAGCATGTTCCCAAAAATATTATGGTATTAAATATATGAATTTAGATTTCTCTGCTAACTAATAGAGAAAAGAAAGCTTCAAGCAGCTCCCTTCAACGTCAAATGTATTGCAGTGATGTAACAACAATGCCATCATTAACTAAGTTGCATTAGAAGATATCCACCAGGGTAAAGAAGCATTAGTCTGTCTACAACAAAAGAAAAATTATCTGACACACCAAGGGTATCTGACAAAACTCTATAACCGGTTTGCTACTTTGTATAATTTTCATCCTTCGTAATGATGATATGGAAACTTAAATGAGCAATTTGAATCGTACTGATTGCAAATTCTAGCCAGAACAAAGCTTCTCAAGAGCCATGTTTTCATCTCCGCCGACAACTTCCAGGGTACTCCTCACTAAAGCTTCAGGGAATCCCATCTCCACTAACTTTAGTACCTATTAACGAGCAACAGCATTTTTCAATATACTTGGAGTTGAAGATTAAGCTCTACCCTGTCAGTGCCAATTAAATATCAACTCTGAAAAAACTGACATAATAACAATCAAAAGTTGATGTTCCCATTATTCCAAATTGATGTAATTAAAAAGAAAACAATACGTCAACTAAGCTGAACATACTAACCTTTTCCTCAACCCCCAAAGATGATGATTTGGCATAAGCTTCTGTCCAATAACGAGCTGTGCTGGCAAAGGTCTGATAATCTCTAAGAAACTGAAACGTCAAAAAACAAATACTAGCTCTTTCCATAATCATTTCATTACAACAGGGGAACCATGTTATACTGATTTCTTACCAAATTTTACATGAATTGACTATAAAAACAGAATATTATGCAGTGACCAGTTAGAGTCAAACTACACCTGTTTAGCTACCACGGCATCTTGTGGATCATCAGGTTCAGGAGCAGAAAGTAATGCCTGTATTGAAAGGAGAGCCGTCTTAATGGTGAGTGCTGGGCTCCATTGGTCCTTCAGGATATCTAGGCATATAGCTCCACTTTGACTACTGATATTAGGGTGCCTTCAACAAGGAAAACACAGACAAATATATTCAAGAAATAATTATCCGGGGATCTCAATTGGCCAAATTTCTATTACTATAATAAAATCGATCGTGTTTAGTATGAAATTTTCAGAAGCAACAGATTGTAAATGACTCCAATATTTTAAATGGAACACATAAAAGTAATATAATCTCGAACATAATTGAGAATTTGATACATTAGTTACATTTCATTCTCTTAATTTTGACTTTTAAGTTTTTAATAGCAATGCATACAAAAATCTACTGAATGTCAACAAAATAAAAAGAACTAATTAGAAACCTCAAAATCTATACAAATTTCTAACTACAGTAGTAATTAACCAAGTATTGTCATCAGCATAAATCAAATCATAAGCCAAAATTGATGTCTAACAATTTCAGTAGACATAAATCCTAAAAGACATGGCTGTCAGAAAGTCAGAGAACACAGCAATACACTAATCATAGGAATGGAGACTTCCCATATTAACGTTCCTTTTCTTTTTCTCCCTGGCAAGTAAGACTATAAACTGAGCACATTAACTAGGGCTCACCTAAGTATACGACATGTTAAGATGACCAAACTATACCCAGCCTGAAGCTTTCCCAAAATCAAAAGAGAGTGAGAAAAGAACTTGGGAAAGACTCCTCAGCCACAAATACGTATGTCCTTTAATGTTCTTATAGCAACTCTACTGTTCCTATCATCGGCCCCACTCTAACATTGTCAGCAAACACATTCTGCCGATAAATTTAGATGGAAGTTAGTCGCATCAAATAGTTTCAAAGTTGATGCTTTCTTGTTATATAAAGGTTTATTTTCTAAGCATTACCATTATTCTCCAAGAGAATATTCATGGATGGCCGCAATGGAGTTTTCTACAGGTTTTCCAAAACAAAAAAAATACATAAACTAGAGCACGTTCAGAAGAAGAATCTAAATGGGACTGAGAACTTTTAGACAATTCACTGTTTTGCCTAATGTTAGATTGTTTAAAGACATTTATTCATGTATATTTATGCTTATTCTAAATCAACAAAAAATAATTTATTAGAAATAGAGAGAAGATACATAAGATGAGACTAGTCCTCCTGCAGAACATCATGCAGGAATGCCCTCCAATCTTTAAGTACAGCTGATCCGGCACACAAGGAAGAAAAAAAAGTGACTTGTCCCGAAATAGATAAAGGATAAATAACTGGCTGAAAAAGTTAGATTCATTGGGCACCAAACAGGGAAACAGTATATATCAAAAATCTTAAAATTAAATCCAGTGTTGAGAGAATTCAGATGTTCTGTAATATATATATATATATACACACACACACACACACACACACACACACACACACACACACACACACACTATATGAATGTGCAGCAGTAACATTATGTTGCAAAACCATGGATTGTGAGTTACATAAAAGTGTCATTTCAGTTTAACAGAAACATAAATTGCAAACAAGGTCAAAGACAATGTCGAATGTTCCCTGGTGTGATATATTATCTTCTCATTCTAATACAAACAGAAGTTTTCCTTCAGAAAGACTGATAGGTGCATATAAGTGAACTACATTTGGACGGTTACAGGTTGTATAATACAACAGACCATAGAAATTTGCTAATTAATTTCATCTGCTAAGTATTTCAAGTATCATATTCAGTTTAACAGAAATGGAAGTTGCAAAAAAGTCAAAGACGATGTTGAATGGTCCCTTGTATGATAATTATCTTATCACTCTAATCCGGCTCCAGAGACTGTTAAGTGCATATAAGTGAATTAGATTTGGTCCGTTTGGACTGTTACTGGTTGTTTAATACAACAAATAATGAAATTTGGTACATGCAGATAACAATCTTTATATCCAATCACATCAAAGGTGTTCCTTTTAAATTTATACACGCAGATAATCTCTTCATGCCTATTTATTTAATTAGCATCAAATTAGGAGTACACTAAGCTGTCTTAAATCTCATGGAAGTACCTCATCATGAAATAATGAAGCTCTTGTGAGTGATTCTCTATTTAACTTAATATAGTACTAATAGTGAAGTGGTCGAAAATAAAGAGAAAAATTCAGATTTTCACATATTTTATTCTTCATTGAGCTGTAGTTTATTTGATGTATTTTATTTATTATTTAGGAAAATTCAGTAGTTTAATTTATATTTGGCCCGTTTATGTTTTAGGTTTTAATTATTTTCTTTTTTCCAATTATTCATAGGAAAGTAGTTTAGTACTATAAATGTGTGTTAGGATTTATTTACGTTTTTGTTAGTACGTTTAAACCTTCAAATCAAAAACATGTTAGAGCGTTACAATTTAACCATATTCCGCTGCGTCAAATAGAAACTATAAAATTCAATAAATAACCCTGCGTAACAAATACCACGCACTAGATTCATTGGTCAAGCTAATCGAAAACAGCAAATGATATCTAAAGGCCACTCTCAGAACTTCAACATTATGCTTGAGCAACACAAACCTCTACTGACTTTATAGGTGAAGAAAATTATGCAATGGAGTAACACAAATGACAATAACATGGTAATCTGAGCTATCTACTATTCAAAACATCCAACATAATAGAAACAAACAAGTACATATAATTTCTCCATACCAAACTTTTGTGGTAAATTGCATTTTAGGTGGCTCGAAAGGGTACCCATCTGCAAAAATGAAAGACCAATTTTACAAAAATGACTCAAAAGTTGGTCTTATTAACCCGATAAACTAGGAATTTGGGAATAAGGGTTCCTAATTATCCAACTGAAACGCATTGAACAAACAAGTTTTCAGTACATATTTAGGAGTAAAAGCAAATGCCCGGTGTAAAGCATAACAGATTAGTAATTTGATTCGAAACCCTAGAGGTACATTACCACTTCAGAAACTTTTTTTGTTTTTTTTCTAAGAAACAAGAGAAACATAAAACCCTAAAGTTAAAGGAGACGTAGGTATACCAGGTATAACGATGTCGATGTTGAAAGTGCCGCCTTCATAAGGAGTAGCGAGAGGACCAGGAATTGAACCGATCAAATGTGTGAGATTGTTAGCCTTTGGTTGAACGCTTATACCTGACACATCTTTGTCTCTGTTACACTCGTGAAGCTCCTTCTGTACTCGAGCGATATCCACCATCTTCAATTCGATTTTACTTGGGAGATTGAGAGAGACTACATAAACTGGGATTCTTCGCTCTCTCTCTCTGTGGTGCTCAGTCTCCCTCCCAAAAGTGAAAGACGTACAAAGGAAGGCCCAATATAAAATCTGGATAAATTACCTTATTATAATAATAATACCAACTCCGGCCGATTACAAGATACTAGGGCAATTTAAAATATTTTTTAAGCTCAAAATTAAAATGATTTTATTTTATTTTTGTTAATATAATTATAGATATCGTAAATTATTTAAAAAATATTATTTATTATTTTTAAATTTAAAATTTAAAATAAATTATGTTAATTTTAAATTTTTACATTAACTTTTAAAAAGTAAATATATAATTTAGATTAGACAAAATGAATCTTCATATGATTTTACCGCAAACATTTCCCTTAGACTATTCTCTTTAACATATTTATGTTTTATAGATGTCATGTAAATTATTCTTCCAAGAATAAAAAAATGAACTAACAACTTATTCATTTTAACTCACTACAGTAAAATCCTTATTTAGGAATACTCTATATAAGAATAACCTCTACAATATTATAAAAAAAACTGATCCCAATTTGGGCTAATTATAAATAGGAATAACTTCTAAATTATAATATATTATATACTTTTTAAGTCCCTTATTAAGAAACTATACTTCTATATAGTAATAATTTCATATATATATATATATATATATGAGAGAGACAATATTAATTTTAAAAGACTACATTTTCTATAAAAAAACTACATTTCTTATAAAGAACTACATTTACCTATAAAAGACTACATTTCCTATAAAGAACTACATTTTCCTATAAAAGACTACAGGTCTTATAAAAGACCACATTTTCCTATAAAAGACTATATTTTTTATAAAAGACTACATTTTGTACCAATGCCTCTATTTAGTAATAACCTCTCAATTAGAATACAAATAGTTTAGTCCCAAGTCTATTCCTAAATAGAGGTTTTACTGTATTATCAAAAATCAGAAGTATATAATACAAACCTCATACTTATATGTAAGAATCAAAAACCTAATGATCTCGTCCCACAGTTAAGTTTATTCAATTAAAAAAACAAAAAACGAAATATCATGACTTTTATTAATTTTCTTTTTCATTTTTTAAAAAAAAATTTATATTATTACATTTAAGTCCTACACCTTAATTATACGAAATCTAGAAGAAATTGTTTTTATCTTTACTCGCAAATAATATAAACAATGGATGCTATTTTGCCTACCACCAATTACAACCAAGAACTTCCTTCCCCAATATCCTCATGCCTAGGAAAACCTTTTTATGTAATATTAGGTTACCTCCTCCATGTAAAATTTAAAAATACATTTTGAAACTTAAAAATAATTTAGATTTATATATATATATATATGGTCCTTTTAACATGTACCCTAAGAACACATGCTAAGCACACAGTTCAAGAGAATATTTTCTTGAACTGTGTGCATATTCTCTTGATTTCTGTATTTGCACCAAATTCAAGAGAATATGCACACAATTCAAGAGAATATTCTCTTGAACTGTGTGATTAGCATGTGCCCTTATAGCACATGTTAAGAAATTTCATATATATATATATATATATATATATATATATATATATATATATATATATATATATACGGTTTCCTTCAAGGACGGTATGAAAAAACGAACCCAAAACGGACCAAAGGAAAAAAAAGCCACGCACCAGCTGAAAGAAAGGAAACACGTGGGTCAAGCTGGAACCGGGTCAAAAACCCATTTGAAACTCCAGTAAACCATTCAATCACTGTCATTGCTCTCTCAAAGCCCTTTTCTCCCTCTCCTCCCCTCTCTCTCACTACGAACCAGATCAAACGAATGGAAGGGAAAAGCTTCGGACGCGGCCAAGGAAACATAGCAAACGGTTTCAGACCAAATTTCCTTGATTTCGACTTCAATTTGGTAAGGGTTTCACTATTTTCCTACATTACAACTATATTGGTGCCTCTGATTTCTAGGTTTTATTTGAACCCTCAAGTCTTTTTGCTATTTGGGTTTTTTTCATTGGGTTTGTTTTGAAGATAGCTAATAAAAAAGAAATTTAATGATATCCCCTTAGTTTACCACGGCTTTGTTGAATGTGTACTTGTTATTTGGCCTCATGGAAATTGTGGCTCTTGAAAATTGTGGATAAAGATGAAGAATTTGGTTTATGGTTCAGAGATGAGATTTATAGTACTAAGTTAAATTTCGTGTTTAATTTTTAGTTATACATATAAAGCACATTTCTATAAAACGGACCAATTTGAAGTGTCTGAAATCAGAATCCGTTTTTCTGATGAAAAAGCAAATTTTGAAAGCATTCCTTTTGCTCTTTTCTATATTAGCTTGTTCCAATTCAATAACATTGCAACAAGTTGAATTCTATTTTTCTCCTTTTTTATTTATTTAATTAACTCAGTATGTAAGCAATATTTCTAGTTTGCTATTCAAGTGACACAACAACAAAAATTGTTTATGTGCAATTGCTACATAGCATGCTATATTTCAAACTATAGAATAATATGTGCAATTGCTACAGAGCAAGCTGAAAGCAAAAAAAATTGTTTATGTGCAATTGTTTATGTCCTGTCTCTTTCATTCCATGTATCACTGACTTGGTGTCACTAATCTTTAATCTATTTATAAATTTAACTATAAAAAAGTAATCGAGTTACACATGACACTCTGACATGGGATGAGACAGAAAATAAGACCGTAAATGGAATAATAAATTTGGACTCGCACATAACATGTCATTAGTGATGCTCTTATTTGGTTTATGGTTCAGTATTACTTTCTTATTTAGGTTATGGTTTAGTATTGCTTTCTTTTTGCATCCTTTGCATCGTAAATGAACTGGGTGGCATTTATATTTCAGTGTGACTGGTTGTGGTGTTGAGAGTTGTCTTATAGGAATTCACAATTAATATTTGTGTAGGCATTCTTTTGGATGTCAAAGTTGCCAATTAATATTTGTGTTTTGCTGATAGAAAATATGTCATCAAATTCGTCTACTGCTACATCCGTATGGCCTCCATTCATATGTCGTTGTGGTACAGGCCCTTGTATAGTAAAACTGTCAATGTCGAAAAATAATCCGGGTAGACACTATTATTCTTGTCCAATAATGGTATGTATTTATTTATTATAATTTTTGTATATTTGTTCCTTTTACACAAGTGAATAAATTTATTGTGTCCCAAAATATGCAGCAATGTGGTAACTTCATCAGCTGGTGTGACGAATATGTTCGAGTGTTGCATAATCAAAGGAGGGTGCAAATGGACACATCTGAGCGTTTAAATGTAACAACTCATCCAACGAATACTAACGACTCCAACGAATTAGCGATGTTATGTATGCGGTGTTGATGTTAATGTTATTAAATCGGTTGTAATTTTGATAATTTTCATTATCTAACCAACACATTATGTATGAGATTTGTGCATTTATAGGTATTGAATGAGATTTCCTACTATGTTGGTTTTACAGTAGTAGTACTTTAAATTAAGGAACCTCGCTTCAAATACGACTGTTAATTGAAGTTTATGAGCTCGAGTATTGAAAACAAATTTTGTGTTTGTGTAGGCAATGGTTGTCTTGGGGAGATAATTATAAAGTTAGACACAATACTTTTACCTATCCAAAAAAAAAAGAAAAAAAATGTTAGCAGCAGTACCTTATGGTGTATGAGCATTATTGAACAGCTTTACTGATGTGAATATCTACTTGCTGGATTTAGTTTGACACTTTCTGAGGCTTATTTTGTTAAGTAATTGTCAGTTGGTTCCATGCAGCTTTGAACAGTTCTGCATTAATCTTTCAAATGAAAAACTTAAACAACTTTGAACAGTTCTTTTTCAATTTTTGAAGTA
The DNA here is from genome assembly GCA_020205555.1 of Panax stipuleanatus. NCBI lineage: Eukaryota > Viridiplantae > Streptophyta > Magnoliopsida > Apiales > Araliaceae > Panax > Panax stipuleanatus. The sequence continues at coordinate 5,537,473 of CM035117.1, read as the reverse complement.
AATCTATTAAGCCAATGTGGCATATGATGTTTTGTTTGGCAGAATGTTTTCAAGATGGAACAAGAAGAATAGATGAATGAAGATATTGACTGGAGTTACATAGAGTTCATTGACAATCAAGATTATGATTAAATAAATATCTATTTTGGACCAAAAGTTATACATCTGATTTATGCTAACTTGATTATTCATTGCAGCATGTTTCCCAGATCAACCCATGAAACATTTGCACAAAAGCTGTACTAGACATTCACCAATTATAATTATTCCCTTAAATTACAAGAAACACATCCAAACAACATGGCAGTGGGCACCAAATATTAACTAATTGAATACATGTCTATAAGTAGCCATTACAAAATTAAATTGCAATCTAATTATCCAACCAACAAAACAACAAAACTAGCAAATTAACATTCATATGATTACCATGACCTCCTTACACAACTAGAAATCCAAAATTAAAGATTGACACGAAAAACATAAAGAGTGCTAAGATAACATGATTACAAATGAATCAAATAGCAGCAGTAACCCAGCAGCAGCAGCAGCACTCTGAAACTCAATTCAATTTGGAGCCAGTGTACTGGATGACATACCTAGTCATAAAAGATATGAGATAACAATTCAGTTTATGCATATGTGTACTAAAGTATCTAAATCAGTAGCGTAGTCTTAAATATCTAGACAACTAATACAGGAATAATAACCATAGAGAACAACAATACAAGATAAACCAAAAGCGTACCATCTGTTACAATCAATATATCCAAAACCAATAACTAAATAGTTGAAATAAATTATGAAATATGTACCATCTATTACAATCAATATATCTGTTGTTGCGGCGGCTCTTGATTTTGGGGATAATTTCCATAACCAACATCATCTTCCAAAACTCTAATTATGACTGCTAATATTGCCAGTGAAAGACATGAAAATGCAACATTAACTTTCAATTAGGCAATTAGTTCATAAAAATATTAACTAGTAATTAATTTCTATAGGATATATTTTAAGTAGAAGACACCAGAACCATCTTATTATGCTACATCAGCCAATCGGATAAATTCTGAGATAAAGATCAAATGACCTTCAAAGTTTTCTAGTATGCAGTTGCAGTTTAAGATAAGTGCCTTTTGATGTTGCTGTGTGTTACAGCAAAGTTCATTAATTCAGTGGTCAAAGGATGGTATGATGTGAAACATTATATGGAGATTAAGATATTAAATATAGTACACATAATCATTAGTTACTTAAAATGGTTTCTATTCTTGGAGACAACATTAAATTGAGACACTTGATTTATGTTTTTACCCCAAATTAAAGAGGTTGTACAATAAATATTTTTTTTTGATGAGTATAAAAATAATTTATAAATTATTTCCACAAAATAAAGCTACAAGACCATCCATCCTAGCAGTAACAAAGCTACAGGAGAACAATGGAAATTTAAAATAACTTGCCTCATAGCAGACACCCAAAATGCACATGAGTATAAAAATAATTTATAAATTATTTCCACAAAAATAAGCTACAAGACCATCCTATCCCAGCAGTAACAAAGCTACAGGACAGGAGAACAATGGAAATTTACAGTAACTTGCCTCATAGCAGACACCCAAAATGCAAAAAAAAACAAACAAAGATACAAGACTATCAGCCACAATCCAATAGACAACTCCAATTAAACAAATATTGAGAAAAAAACATGTTAAAGCTATCAAAGTTTGGTGATATCAGAAATTTGTGGAAAACGCATATGCAAATTCTTCAATGATCATAGGGGAAGGACCTTTAGGAGAGAGAGTCTCACTGACCTTACGATTTGCAAAGCCTAGCTTCAGTCCAATTGCCCAACCACAAAATAACTATAAAAACCCTAGATTTCTTTCAAATCAACAAGTTTGCAACAGGTTATGTGGATTTCGATCTTACATCCCTTCCGGTTTGCAAACCATAGCTTCAGAATCGGAAGAGTGAGAGGGGAAATGCTTAGAATGCTCAGAATCTGGGAAACGGGGTTTGAGAGAGAATCGGCAGAGTGATTCAAAGTTCAGTGGTTGAAAGTGATTGCATATGGGTTTTTGACCCGAGTCTTTATGACCCGCGTGTTTTTTTGGTTCAGTTTGTTTTTTCCCCTTTTTTGGCTTTGTGACCCGTGTGCTTTTTTTGCTTTGGTCTGTTGCTGGTCCGTTGCCTTGGTCCGTTTCTGAAAGGGTCCGTATATATATATATATATATATATATATATATATGATGACATCCATCTAATATTATGTTAATGTTACCAAATTAAGACTTGTAGCTAGTGACTGGTCTCCATCTCTGTGAATTTTGTTGGATACATATATAGACAATATTTCTCCCCGAAAAGGTAGTCTTTATAAGACCCCAACTTATTATGAATAAAATTGAATTTTCTCTATTTATTATTTTGAAATAGTAAGGGGTTGATTTGATTAATGTGGTAAGTTATGGGTAAAATGCGCAAATATTTTAAATAAGCAAGTGGTTATAAAATATTCATTGTTGTCGGGAAATATTCGTTTGATCGTGGAATATTCTTGCTATCGGAGAATATTCGTACGACGGCGCAGCCATTTGTGGGCCCCATAACAAAAACTTATCGGATGAAGAAAACGACAAGAATATATTTTTTTATAAATAACGGCGTAGTTGTTACCGTTAACACTGTTAGAATATCCAGTGGATAAAGTAAAGTAATACGCATTATTGCACAGTAACACACGGTATTGCACAGTATTTTATATTATTGTTGCTTCAATAATTGTTACTGCACAGTATTTTACATTATCAGATCAATAATTCATATTATTTGAATAATATTATTAGATAACATTATTGGCAATGTCTAAGGAAGTTCTGTCTAGGAGGGGTTATTTAATTGCGCGCCAGTAAGGAGAAATTCATTATCGGAAGGCCCCCTCTTTCCTGGGAACGACCTGGTTGTCAATATTGTAGTTCTGTAATATTATTTGTGAATAATTAATTATTAATTTATATGATAAAAAAATATTTATTTTTGTGGATATGAAAGAAGGAATTAGTGCTGATGTATTTTATCAGTATTTTGTTAGAATGGCGGTGTGAAAAATCATCCGTATGTGGATTTCGATCATTTTTCGTTCGAAATTTGGAAAAACTTTCTTCTACAAAGTTGTAGAGAATTAAATTTCCTAAGAAAAGGACATAAGATTTGAATTTTTCTAATAAAAGGGCTATTTTTTATGAATTATTGAAGTTCCGAAATAATTGATTTTTGGGGTTATAAATATTTTTTAAAAGAAAAATATTTTTTTAATGTTGGTGGGCCCCATTGGTGGTGGCTGATGAATTTAGTCAAGGTGGTAGTGCGTGAAAATTTTTATTAATATTTTATTAAATTTTCTGCTTTGGCGTTCTAAACATTTTTCTATAAATTGGATGCTGAATTAGAATTTAAAAATCACACCAGAATCAAAAGTTTCTCTTTCTATAATATCGAGCGTATTTTTGTGAGTATTTAGATACTTTGAGTGTTACTATTCAGCGCAAGTTTGCTTCAGTTGTATATCCGATATTCCAGTCAGAAGTACTATTCTTTTGAGGTAAGGGATGTTATTTTCTTTCGTAAATGATGTTATTCTTTTCAATATCATTATACCAAAATATTGGAATAAATTTTATTGTGAAATTCTTATTTTTCCGTTGGGATTACTATTCACTTATACGACACTATTCACGTATACGGCACTATTCACAAATACAGTACTATTCACGGAAAAATTATATTTTCTTCTAATTGCCCATGTTGGCTATTATGGGTCCTATCTTTGATTGGATCCAAGTTTTGATCTTCATTCTTGAATTTTGTTCCACAAATAATTATTATGGAGTATTCTTGAATTTTGATAAATTAAATTACGAATCCATAATTTTGTTCTTTATCTCACTAGATTCTTTTTTAAAATATTTTTTATCATCTTCAGTCTTAAATGGTGATACCAAAGAATATCTTTGGCCTGTAGTGCAAAGATGGATGATTATTTGATGAATATCTTTGGCCTGTAGTGCAAAGAGAGATGATTATTTGATGAATATCTTTGGCCTGTAGTGAAAAGATAAATGATTACCTGATGAATATCTTTGGCCGTATTGCATAGATGGACAGGTGTTGAGATGAACATGACCAACTAGTAATATAGATGAACATCTTTGGCCCGTAGTGCAAAGATGAATATTTGATTCAAGATTTATTGATTGATGTTACATGGATAAAATATTGATTATGGGCTTTCAAATCATAGAAGATAATAGACATTATTTCCTACTTAATTCTTCTGATGCATTGTTATTTCCACTGCAGTGGTTGATCTAAAACTTGCGATCCATAATATTTTATCTGATTTATTGAAGACTAAAGATAAATTATTCTTTATTATCTTAGTCATAATATTCTTTACTGGGCTAGTTGAGCTCACCCTTTTCATCTATTATTCTCTTCAGGAAATGAGAATGTCGCAGGGACTAGTCGGGGGACAGAGTGATGGTCCGAGTTAGAGCAGTAGTAGTCCTCACTATTTTTATAAAATAGTGTGATAATAATTATAATGAGGACTTAGTTTGAATGTTTATACTTTCTACATATTTGTATTGACATTCACAGTTGTGTGGTCGTATTTTGCACGACCGTGTGATATAAAAGTTTGTATTTGAATTCTGTACCATGTGTTTGGCAACTCAGAATGGGTTGGTTGAATTGGACCTATTTTGGGGGCGTCACAGTCATGACTCTAGCGAGCTTCTTCGATCACTGGGGAATTTTGGTGATAAAGACACTCACATGAAAAAAGAGGAAAAACCATCTTCAATCTCAAACAATTAAGAGCAATTAATATTTCTTTACTAGTGCAATGAATGCAAAGCATTGTGTGTACTGATTCGAGCTAGAGGAGCTAGCTAATGATGTGCTTATATAGAAATCTACGGGCCATAGTCATGTGAACAATTAAGAAAGAAACTTGGAGTTCCTATCCTTCCTGATCAAGATCTTGCCAATCTGATCTCACGACCTATAAATTAAGACCGGAGGAGCTAGTGAATTAATTAATGACGTCACTTTGATAACATCTAGCGTACGTACGTAATAACTATATGTTTGGATATAATCCTCCGATCCCTATACGGACTGAAGGCCTGGGCCGAGAGGAGTTTATCGAGCCCAATGGGCCGAAGCCAAACCTAGAGTAGCAGAGTTCGGGAGCGGGTATCTGAGCACTTGTGGCCGGAGCCCAGACTCCATTGTTAATATCGGGATCGGGCATCCTAGTTCACTATACCGGAGCTCAGTCGAATGTGGTGGTATTCGGGGTCGGACTACCATGCCCTTCGGGCCGGGGTCTAGACTAAATTGGTGATGATCGGGATCGGACTACCGAGCCTTTCGGACCGGAGTCTAGACCAGTATATAAGGCCCATATCGAAAGGTCACTTCTCGGGTGGGGTTCGGAGCAACAAGGAGTCTAAGTGATTAAGGACTCAAACCCTAATAATATCTACATACCAACTCTTCTAAGGCAAGTGGTTGGATAACTACCAACTTGCACTTTTAAAGGAGATTGCTTTGGACCCAGACAATGGTAATTGCCATGTTTAGGAATCCTAATCCAACTGGGGCATAGACTCTAAAAGCGATGAGAGTGGTCAGGGCCGACCCTGAGTTTTTTTGGGCCTAAAGCGACAACAACAAAAATGGGCCTTTTGCGAATTGCTATTAAGATAGGCATAAGAAAAACTAAAAACTTTCCCTGAACAAAATAACATCAATACAAAAGAATACCAAATATAATAACTGACTATTTCAATATTTTCAAAGCATCATTTAGATATCACATTATCACTAAGACAAAAAATAATCAGACATACTTTTTAGAAACCATGGTGAATTAAATTTAAAAATCTGCAAAATTCCAGCATAATCTCGTGATTATTTATAAGTTAATTATCAAATAGGGCCTCCTTTATTAAGAGTCTAACACTACTCCCAAACAATTAAAAAAACTCAAAAGAGATTAAATTTTTCACTTGATTCATAAATCATAATAGCATAAACAAATCTATAATAGCATAAACAAATCTAGTCAATCAGTCATCAAGCCCAATTAAATTAAACAATGCTTCTAAATCTCATAAACAAAACAATTAATTTCAAAACCCTAAAAAATAGAATTAATACCTGAAATTAGTTGAGCCTTCAAAATCCAGTGTTTGAGTGTTTCATCTCTCTCGCTCTCTCTCTCTCTCTTTTTATATACTCCCTCCATCCTATAATAAGTGATATTTTAGGTGATTTCATTTGTCCCAAATTATTTAATGTTTTAAAAAATCCAGGAGCATTAATTATAATATTTCTAAAATTACCCTTCATTACTCCTACTTCAATAACCAGATGCTTTTAACTCTCTCTCCTTATTAACACAAAGGGTATTATAGATAAATGATACTATATTAATACTCAGATGCTTTTAACTCTCTCTCTCTTTATTAACACAAAAGGTATTATAGACAAATGGTACTATATTAATACTCAGATGCTTTTAACTCTCTCTCTCCGTTATTAACACAAAGGGTATTATAGACAAATGATACTATATTTAATGCTATATAATTATTTCCTTAATGGTTATGTCCAACTCTAAAACATCACTTATTATGGGACGGAGAGAGTACTAATTAAGGCACTAATGGGTATTGGGTGGGAAAGTAATTCTGAAAATGAATGAAGATTGAGAAATAAATTGCATATGATTTTCCTTTGTATTGGGTGGGTATTGATTGAGAAAGTAATTGATTGGGTGGGAAAATGAATGAATGAAGGCGCATGATTTTCCTTTGCAGCACCGTAGCTTTGTCTCCACTCTCTTTGCAGCACCGTCCCTTCACTCCCTCTTCGTGCTGTTCGACTTTCGAGATTTCAGTTGACTAGCTTTTTTATAAAGTTAGGATATATATCTATATAACATAAAAAATCTAGTGGGGGCCCTAAAAATTTACTTATTTTTGGGGCCTAAATCCCGAGCACCTTGGTCTTTAGCCGAGGGCCGGTGCTGAGAATGGTTATAAATACAAGGCTTGACCTAATGGTCACAGGTAATAATATTCACTTGAGTACTATACACTACTGTCTCTATTGTTAACTTTGTGACCAGTCTGTACTTATTCTCACTCTGGAGCTATCACCCGGCGGCCCCAACCGTTTAGCTTCATTTGTGACGTGTTATTGTACAAGTTTAAGCGCGTGAATTTGGTGATTGGACGCATCGACAAAATTTGACGTTAACACTATATATATATATATATATATATATATATGTATATATACAAGTAAATGATCTATGCATTGCATGCCCCCCTGAAGGTACGTAAACGAGAATACAACTGCTTCTTTTTCTGAACCACCACAGAACAACATAATTACACTGAAAGGGGAACGGCGCTTCTACTACTTATATATATTAATTATAATGATATGATATCAGGGTGGTGCATGTTCCCCTCAACGTCATTCAGATCCTGATGAGGCCGGGCAAGGTATGTGAAATTAAATCAATCATTTTCCAACTGACGACCCAAAGTCGTTGGATATATGTTAGCTGCTGGTGATGATTTTGTTTTATGTTTATATAATAATTAAGATTCTGGTTCTTTTACTTCTACATATATATATATATATATATATATATATATATATATATATATATATATATATATATATATTAGTCATTAGGACGACTGTTCTTCAAAACCATGCCATGCATGCCTACTTAAAAGTAAGCCTGTAAGTTGATAATGTGAACCAACTAATAATGACTTACAATCATCTTTCCACATCATGTACGTGTTTCCGATTTGTTGTATCGATCTGTGTTTAAACATAATCACTGTATGTATTTCAAAATAATTCTGTTCACAGTAATCTAATATTCAAAGTTAAATTCTCATTTACATATTAATTATATTTTTTATTACACAATGTCATGTCAATGTGTCGTGTCATTAATTTATGACGTGAGACGATCAATGGATCATAATTAAAAAAAATAAAAGTAATAATTTATATTTAAGTCTACAAAATAAAAACAATTAAAACCATCATCTCAAAACCACACGATATATTTCTGTGACAATTTTGGTTGTATTATGGACAAATTAGTATTCAATTATATCCCTCTCTCTCACCCAACTTGAATAATTGAGCCAAGTAAAAAAAGAAAGTAATGGAACCAACTATAATCACCTGCCTGCCTGCCCACGATGTGAGCCTTTATAAATAATTAGGGTTTTAACGTTTAATTAATAATTATATTCCTCCTCCCCTTGTATTTATCTAATAATACATTCAATTAATGAAACAAACGACTGAAACATGTACAAAAACAATTCAAGGGTTAGTCCTTCTCCGTCTGTTCAAACTTTACAATGACGACAGAGCACGTGACTCTTAGCCATGAATGTATAGAAGGCATCATAACCTGGGACTCTGCAAGGGGAAATGGAGTATATATATTCGGACAGTCCTTGCGAATAACTGAAATCATGGGGTACCATGAAGTTAAAATCATGTAGGCTCAATATGTATAACAAGTTTAGGGTTTAGAAAACTTGCCTCAAGCGCAAGCTACACTTTACAATTACAAATCACTCCCACAATTATTCTACATTTTACATTATGTTTATAACATCAATTATTACATCGCCAAGATGTTTAAACCGTTGAACTACTTACTCAAGTTCAACCCACAATGTGGTTTACAAGATAAGTTGCTAACTAAACACATACGTGAGTCTACACTCGTAGAATGGAATGAAATTAAAAGTATGAGACTATAATTGTGACACCCCCAAATCCGGTATCTAAATTTCCACAGGATTTGGTGTTCACTGTTCAAATATCATATAACTATCTACCCATAAATATTGAAATTCATTTAATAGATAAATAAATCATCATCTCCCTATAATAGGGTTACAACATCTGAAATAATAAATACATAATAAATCCCAGTTCATACGTAACCTTAAATCTCTGTTGCGGAAACGTAAACAAATAAGTCTTAAACATTACACATTAGTCTTGAACTTAACATTTCAATAACATCACAAATCTTCAACACTTGTTAGCTTTTCCTTTGTGCAGTGTTTGTTTAGCTAACTTAATGTGATGATGTGTTAAGTGTATTAGACAATGAGATAACATACTTTTGATATGTTTAAGATAATTTGAAGTCTTATATTAATATATTACGTGTGTACTTGGATATTACTTTCTTAAGGTACGACATGGCCAGGATCTGCCCAAACTTGCTAGTGTTGGTTCCAATGATGTCAAAATCAATGTGTTCGCTATAAATGCACCAGAACAAGATATTCTTTATAATAATAAAATTGCAACACTGGAAGATGTATTTAACCCTCCTTTGTCCTTTCCTATCCTATATCTCAATAGGTTTGTTTGAGTAAGAAACAATTAAATTATTATTAGTATTTAGTTCTTCCCTTTGACATAAGTATGCTCCTGAATGAATCTTCAATCGTAAATTAATTTTCATAAAGAGAAGTAACTTAAGGGATCGAATAGGGCCGGGCCATACTTGTTTGCTTGTGTAACTACCAGCAGAAGAAGGCAGCTTGTTGGACAAGAATAAAACAAGTGCACATGCTCCAAGATACTAAAAGATGATAAATTATGTATATCTACGAAACTATGACCACCCATTTGGAAATTTGTTAATTAAGATCAATAATAAATACATGGGTTTTCAGTTTGTCCTTTCAAAACTTCCGGCCAAGGTCCATGTTAAATGCATCTTTTCTTTTATGAGTTTTAATCAATTGTGGGTTTAATTTATACCCATTAATTAAATAAAATTATAAGTGCATTTGATAGTCAATAATAAGGAGATTTAGAGAAAATAATATATGATTCAAGTAGGAATTATATATTGTATTTTAATCATATATCCAAAGTGAGATATATGAAAAGGTGCATTGTTGTTTTCAAAAACTATTTCCTTTAAATCCTACATTGGTAAGGAGTCAAACTATTTAATGTTTTATAAGTATAAGGAGAATAGTTTAATTTATTTGTGGTACTAAAGGGAAGGCTTGGATCTAATCACAATGAGGTGGTGCAACCCGCGCCCCGCGACCCAGGTGTGGGCTTGCGTCGTATTGGTCCTTTAGGGGCCACTTAGCAGCGTATACATCGTCGCTAGAAGCCTTGAGCCTATCTTTTTAGATATAGATTTTGAACCAGGTGAACCAGATTAAACTGCAACCAAAGTTAGTTCATCATATACATAAATAATATGCACATGAACTGTTTTGTATCGATTAAAGTTATGATTACAGAATATTTCTATAACTAATACTTTAATTAATAGAATTCAATTTTATTGGTGGGTACATCTCCTTATACTCAGTTATATATTTCAACCTTTACAAAGAAGCAATAACAGAGATTCATCAATGAGTTGCTATCGCTGTGAATATATAAGCTTGACATATATCCTGAAGGTATATTGCCAGTAGCCTTTAGAGATAAGAGGCAATAAACACTTTAAAGAGAGGAAGTACCCTTGTCAATCCCTTGTTCCACTTGTCATGCGTCTCTTTTATTCTTTCAGTCCATTGTCTACATCATTTCAAGTATTAGGTCATTGCAATGGAAGTACCTAACTAAACAAACACATAATTGCAACAGCCTGAAAATTTACTAGCTTGTAGCCAATTTCATACAACTCTTAGCTGTAAGCACATTCATGGCGCCTTGAAACAGAGTAACTCTAGCTGTAAGTACATTCTTGAGTCTTCAAAACAGAGGAAAAAATCGTGATCCCCAATTTAGCCAATACAGCAATACTTATCATGCATCCTAAGAAACAAGCCTATACTAGTATGCAGTAGAATGATTTCAAGATACTACATGCCAAGGAATTTTTGGTCATCCAACTACAACAAACAAACAAAAACATTGAATCAAAACACTTGGCATAATTATGAACTAATAAAATAAACCAAATTTCAAGTAAGTTTCTTAATTACAGTAACCATCAATCAGAAATCCATATATCTTCTCAGTCGAAGTACAAACTCAAATAAACTTTTACATATCAAGAATCTAGCAAAACAATGGAAATCCATAATTAGAGAAGCAAATACAGTTGGAAAAATAGTACCAATAAATAATCAACTCAGAAGGTAACATTATTATTAACTTATTGGTTTTGGTGGGAAACCATGAACAATAGTCCTGTTAGCTCACCAAACCAAGATTACATTTTTGACACAAGCTCTTATCGCAATTAGACTAGGCATCATAAACTTTCCTACTATTGGCAAATTCTAACCACAATTATGAACAAAGAGAAAGCCAAAAAAACCACAAACTATAATACATACAGATTAAGAAAATCTTCACCGCCTAAGTCTATTCTCCACGCGCCTATCTACGGCCTGGCAAAAACGCCCCACAGCTTCCCCCGGCCAAGGCTTTCTAAGAGCTTCTTTGCACCCTCAACATCGTTCTCCACAACTTTTCGCAAGTGCACCAAAGCACCTGAAACAACCATTTGTTTACGACATTTCTTCGAGTGCACAACTGATAACAATATAGAAACGGGGTATTTCTTATCCAAATTCTTTACCAAAGGATCCAAAAGCTGAACAGCACTCACTATCCCTCTCCCTTCCTTTCTAAAAATCCTTCTATTTCCGGCATAACTCATAATCATTGCCAATGCTTTGGCAGCTGCTTCCTTCTCCTCAACAGCCTTACCATCTAGCATTCTAACCAAAGGTGGAATACACCCAAATTCCCCCAATTCTTTTCGAGTTTTCGTATTAAACCCAGAATCATAAACTGTTCTAGCAGCTGCAATTCTCACTCCTAGCACTCCACAATTCAACACCGATACAATCCGACTCAAAAACCCATTTGAACCAATAATTTCAGCAATCATATGACATAAAACTAAAGTCCTTATTAGCTCAATAGCAACCTCTAAACTTCGCGTATCTGAAGCCGAATCCCAATAATTCTTCAAACACTCAACCCCGCCTTCCTTAACAATGACAAGCTTCAAACTTTCATCCTCTGATACCAAGTTACACAAACACCCGATGGCATTCTCTTGTGCCTGTATAGTCCCAGAAGATAAAAGCCCTAGAAATATTAAAATTGCATTCTCTTCTATAAAAGTCTCTCTAATTTCAACAAATCCAGCTAAATTTCGAAGAATACCAGCAGCAGCCGCCTGAGAACTGGGAGTCCCACCCTGACAAATCTCAAGGAGAGAAAAAATCCCCCCTCTTGACCCAATTGCCCTTGCATTCTCCCTGCTTTGACTCAGTGCTTGGAGGGCAATACAGGCTTTTTCTTTAGCAATCCCGCTGCCCGATTCAAGAACCCGAATCAGACCTTGAAGAAGCAATATTCCCTCCGCGATTAAAACATGTTTGCTAGAATCAACACTCGAGACCCTAGCAATGGCGCTTACTGTTTTCTCTTTTATTTCATATGAAGAGGTTGAGTCCAGTAAGCGCACGAGCACAGGAACCACTCCCTGCGCGACGGCAATTAACACGTTCTTATCGTCTTCTTGGAGTAATGATACGAGTGAATCGAGGGCTGAGTTCTTTGACTCGGCGGTACCGATTTGTAACCGAGTCAATAGGTTTCTGGAGGAGACTCGTACGGATTCCCGCTTGGAAGCGGTGGAAACGATGGCGTCTTGGAGGACGCCGCTCTTGATGAGGATATCGATGTCGGTGACGTGGCGGGTGAGCTTGGCGGATATGGAGTCGATGTCGTTTTGAGTCTTGAGCTTGCCGTTTGGGAGGGTGGGGGAGTGGCAGGTTTTGGAGAGAGAAAGGGCGTCGGAGAGGGTCGAGTACAGAGAGTGGAGGAGTTCTAGAGAGAGAGAGCCGGTGTTGGTGGAAGCCGGCATGTCGGAAAGGTCGGCGATATGAGTTTTGAGATCGGCGAGCTTGGCTCCGATTAGAGACCATTTTCCCTTGAAGGCTTGGATATTGGGAATGGAGTCTGTGAGAGATTGAAGGAGAAGAAAAAGGTCGTGGTTGTTGTTTGAGAGGTGAATGTCTTCTTCTTGAGTTTCGAGGACTTTCATTGCTACTTTTTGGTGATTACAATTTACAGAGAGAGAGAGAGAGAGAGGGGGGGTAAGGGTTTACGGAGAGAAAAAAGGATGGAAAGTGTTGAAGATATATGGTGATGAGTAGGCAAAGTCGGAAAATGGCGAAGGTTGAATATACGGAACTGAAACAAATAATGGAACTGGGTGGGGGAGTTAAGGGAGTTGCAGTTTAAGCGCGTGACAACTACGTTTAAGGTTCAGCCAAACATAACTGAACCAATGAACTTAAACTTCTTTCCAAGAGAAATAGGATTTCTAAGATATGGAGTAATGAAGGCAATCGACGACTGTGTCTGTGTTGGGTTTGTATGTAACGGAATTACGTAATTAAATTATATAAATAAGATGGAAATGTAAAAATTAGGTATTTAAAAATTTATATAAACTCATAACTGTGATCATTTTTGTGCATTAATTATCAGTGAATATAGAAAGAGAAAAATAGAATTATATCTTTGAAGATCCAAGCTTTCTCAGGTACAAGTTCTACTCCTTTAATTCCTTTGTAGTTGCTCCTTCCCTTGATCAATGTCAGTCACCCAAATATTTGGCCTCTAACGGTGATCCACCAAGAAAGATGAAAAACTCAGGAAGATGGGTTATTGGCTTAACCCTCCTAATCTAATTAGAATAGAATTTTAATTAATTAATTAATTAAACACTTTTAATTAATTTATATCCTAATCTTATTAGGATTGAGAGAGTACTGATATTATATTAATTCATAAACTCCTTTAGAATTAAAATAATAATAATATTAATAAGACTCCTCTTATTAATTTATATTTAATATTTTTAAAATATTAAATAATAAATATTAAGCTATTTAATTTATTCTATCACCATAGATTAAATTAATTATACTTAATGCATTATTACTATCATGCCATTTTTTTCTTAAATAATTTTTCTTTCTTTTATGGTGTGACCATTTAGGTTCTCCATATTAAACCGATTGTGAATAAATCAATTAAAACAATTCTAATCTTATTTAAATAAATAAATTAATCTAATAATTTATTTAAATAAATAACATTTATTATACAATAGGGATAAGCCTCCCTAGCGATCAACGACTTTTCAGATAATATAGATTTCAACATTAATCATAAAAGAACCTGTGAGTTAATAGTTACCGTACAATTCAATCCTTCCACCATACAATGTTCCAATTAAATATAAGACATGGATTTACTGTCAAGTCTTAATTTATTTAATCATATATATTTCGATTAGAAAATGCACAACTCCAAATAATGCAAATTAGAAACCTCTTTCTAATTTCATTCTACCTTGGCCAAGGATTCTTGGGTTGTCATTTAACGAATCACATACGACATATCTCCTCTTTTACTAGAAGTGATAGATTCTTTATTGATCATACATTATCTCCATATGCAACTCATTATACCCAAGCATACCCTATATATGCCTTAAAAGGCATTAAAAAATAAGTCAAAGTATAATTTATTACATACAAGATACTGTGATGATCTCAAGTCCAAGGATCACTTGTACTACTATCACATTAGAAATTTCTATTGACAGGCGAGTAAAACTCCATTAGGTATTCCATAGCGAGTCACGTTCAGTGAACTTATTCTCCAATAAGCACCTACATACTTGCTTTAGTGTCTCCACAAAAATGACCAATGGATCAGTTATCCTCATCTAATGAGCAAGCAACATATGTACCAATCTATCCGGATTTACTAGTCCCCATTTTAGTAATCCCACGATTGGGAACTATTTTAATTTTTAAGCTTTCTAAGAATTTAGATCTCATTAGCATGATCTCATCATGATTCTAAAAGTATTGCTTAAAACTATGGGTTATTTACATATTATAAAAACAGTACCATGTAGATAATTAAATGTCTTAAATGAATATTTTATTAATAAATAAATAAGATTGTTTACAAATTATGTACTTTATCATCATACATAATTGACTTATATGCACACTACTATCAATCTTAATGTATATTGCAAACACTTTGTTGCTTTCCTTATGAGTTTATGTATATGGCATAATCTGAAAATAGAAAACAACCAAATTTAACTTTTTTTGGTAGTGGACTTCGTATTCCTATATTAATTTTTTGTTGAGGTCAAACGAGATTAGAAACTAAATACTGTCATTTCAGTGAAAGTTTAAATATTTTTTTTGAGCTCAACAAATTTGATAAGTAAGTTAACTTTAATTTAACTGAATAATTTTGTGCAAAGCAAATTCAAATGAACTCAAGACATTCATTATGAGCTCTACCTCATACCTTCGAGCTCAATCCGCTTAATTAACTTATATAAAGTAAAATTTTAATTATAAAAAATAAAAATAAACTTTACGTGATGTTAAAGAATAAATTTTTTTATAAAAAAAAAATCATTTTTTTTATTGATAATAATATAATATTTTCAAGTATAGTAACACAATTTTTACTGCCATTATCATTACTAAATTATATACACATTATATTTTATGATAAACTTGGTGGGAAATATCTATAAAATTACGAGTATTGCAAATAAAACTCCTTTTGCGAGAGTGAAGGTAACTCTTATTGCCTTCTTAAGTTCTTATTATCCTTTTGATCAATTTATTAGACATACAATAAGCATGTGGCACATGTGAAACTTCCGTGTACGTTTCAAATACATAACACGACCAATCTAATGTTTATTTTTTCAACATTGTTGTTGTATTAAAAAATACACATAACGGACACACACAAAAAACAGAATCATATTTTTATAATTAAAAGTTAATTTGTTAAAAATATTTTCTTTATTGCAGTTCTGTAATTCTGTAAAAATCTTTTGACCAAAAAGGAGTGCTTTAATATTAAAAATCACAATATAAACCATTTCAAGGTGTTGGGTTAGCTAGTGTGCAAAAGATTATGAATGAAATATTACCTTTTCTCACAAAAGAATTCTTATGTACCAATTTTAGGAATATTAATGGTGTCATTTTAATTTTAAAAATATAAGTTATTAGTTAATTATAAATAATAAAATAATAAAATTAAATATAATAGGTTATTTTATACTACTATCTTAAAAAAATAGACTGTTTCAGTAAAGCAAGAATTAATGGGGGAATCTATCTAATAAAATATAAATAATTTTGAATTTCTCGCTCACTCAATAAATTATCTGAGCCGTTCAAAATTTAAAATAAATCTCACCATCAATATAGTGCCGGAGTCACGGGACATAACAATTTTTGTACGGAAGAGTAAAGACAACAAACAAGAAGTCAACAACAAAGTGAAAATGTGAAGAAATAAGAACCGCGTGCAATAAACGGGCGGCTAGAGAAAGTGGAGAGCAGTTGTGAAACTAGCGAATTGAGAGGCGAGCCGTCACAAAGATGGGCCCCAAACTTTGTACAATAAATAATAAGAATTTCTTAACATGTGTCACATATTAAACACACCGTTCAAGAGAATAATCTCTTCAATTGTGTATTTATTTTCTTGAATTTGATATAAATATAAAAAATTAAGAAAATATTTACACAATTCAAGAGAATATTTTATTAAATTATATATTTAACATATACTCAAAAGACATATATTAAGAGAACCCTAAATAATATATTAGGAGTAATATGGAATACTTATACCGCTACGCAACTTTATGACAGATAATCACTTCACATCAATAAAATTCAATGCATCAGATAATCTTTTCCTAGCTGTTCGTTCGCCCAGGAGTTTCACAGCTGTCAATCAAAACCGCCTTCTTTCCTTTTACTACCATTCTAGTATTTTCTAAACCTCCTAAGAATTAACAACATTCAAAGAAAAAACTCTCTAGTAAACTCTAATATTTTAATGTATTTTTATATTTTTACATAATTTTTTCATATAAAAAGAAAATATATTTTATGTAAAAAAAATTATGTAAAAATATTAAAAATTCATATATAAATAGTGTTCTCCAACTCTCTATGTGAACCGAAATAATTCCGATACTATTTTAACCTGCCTTGCACTTGCACATATATAATTATACAGCCAAGCTCTCAAGCGAACCAAGAGCAAACTAAAAAATTGAACCGACTATAACGACGGACAAAATCGTCGCTATATATATAAATAAATAAATGAAAAACTCGTGGAGTCAGGTAATGAATAAGTTCAATTCTTTGATTCTAATGATACATTTGTAGTATAAAAATAAATATGATAATGGAATGAAAAAATTGTGTGATTGTTTTATTAGAATGGAATAAATTATTTTTATTTTTGTCGAATTTATGAATTTTATTCTTTGTAGGAGAGTATAGAATAACTCATTTTAACTGGTATAAAGTGACTTATTGTAGCTTGAATGGAATGAATCATTCACTCTTTATTTTATTTGCTTCTATTATATTCTTTCAATCCAAATGTAACACAAGAATATTCGATGTGGGTATAAGTTGTGCAAATTTTGAAATGGCCCGTCAATATCATTTATGTGTGTATAAGTGTAATACTATCCACTAAATCTTTTGCTCCGAAAATGTTTAATGGTATGAAAAAAGAAAATGATATTGCGATTTACACGTCGACTTCTTTATTATAATTTATGTGAATAAATCTAATTACTAATATTTTACAATATATTTGATATATTGGATTAATTTTATATTTTTATATATTGATATATGCCATAATCGTAATTTGACTAAAAATTTCAAAATATTTAGGATGACTTGTATGAAAATATGGACTTTCTCAAAAGATATTACTTATTAGTAAAGATAATTGTAGGAAAAAAGGATGGCTTAAATATATTATACTATCCTAAATTATTGTTTTTTTTCACTTCAATAACTCAACTTTTAATTTTATCAATTAAATGAATAAATTATTATTTTATTATTATTATTATTTTTTTAATATGTCAAAAATTATTGACGTGACCCCCACATGGTCGCTAGGACTTGGACCTATACTTTATGTTAGGTGGAGCACAAATGCGGGAACTAACTAAACTAGGACGTAAACGGTGATACTAAATAAATGCTCTATTAGTACAAAATCACTGTTCAGTTGCACTAGTGTATATGTGCTATAGTAGTACAAAATATTATGAAGGATCCTCTTAACATGTGTCCTAAGAGTACATGTTAAGTACACAGTTCAAGAGAATATTTATTTGAATTGTGTGAATATTCTCTTGATTTTTACATTTGCACCAACTTCAAAGGAATATACACACAATTCAAGAGAATATTCACTTAAATTATGTGCTTAGCATGTGTCCTAAGGACACATGTTAAAAAATTCCAATTATAAATGACTGACCCATCGGAAAAGGTAAAAATTGACTAGTGACTAGTAGTTATGCTTAATCTTCTCAAGTCAACTCTAATTAATCAGCCGAAAAGATAATGAATTATAAAAACTAATCCATTTAGTTTTGTGGTTGATATTCTACCAAAAATTACTATCATCATGTATGATTAGTGTTGTTTAAAGGGTTATGTGTCAGCATATTAATTATGAAAATATTGCTGAATACATATTTATTTTAAAAATATTATTTCTACTTTCACGGTTGACACTATCAACAACTTTTAATTTACCAACTAAGGTTGGCCCGAGTGGGAGGGCTCTGATCGCTTAAGTAAGTGGTGGTCTCGGTTTCGAGCCGTTGTGGATGCAACAAGTTTTTTGGGAGAGATCTTCGTTTCAGTGTCCGACCGTACCTTCGGAGGAATAATTTTAGACAAGCTAAAAGTGCAAGTATGAAGATACTTGGAAAATCAGGAGACAAAAAAACTTTTAGTTTTAACATTATCATAAGGTATAGGAGATCAACAATTTATTATTCTATTTGTTCTTTACATGGAAATTTTGCCTGCAATTTTGATTTACCATTTATTCATCTCTTTCAATTGTTATCACATAAATTAAAGGTTACCACATTTTTATATTATTTAAACGATTTATTAAAAATGATGATGAGATTAATATTCTATATCGGAGTAATATTTTGAAGGAAAAAAGAGAGATTATCCCATGCAAGTGAATGCAGATTTCAATATTAATATTCATGTTTGACAAAAAATATATATATATATATATATATATATATATATGTCAGAATGTGGTTTACAAACCATCACATTCATTCATAAAATAAAAGGTTAAATATCAAATTCTTCCATTTTGGTGCGGAGGAATTATAGTCCCAATTATACATGCACTCAATTTCTTACAAGATCCTCCTTGAGAGGCGAAATTTAGATAACGTGGAAGTGAGGCACAGTTTTGATGAATAATTACTCTTCATTTGAAAATAGAAATCCTTCTATGGGACATGGGAATTCGATATGAAATTGGACATTGTGAAATTTATTTTTATTTTTTTTGCTTTTGTTGTGATTTTCAAAAAATATATGGTATTTATTTTAACTGGAATTTTTATAAAAAAATATTTTAGTTATAATTTGAATACATATATAAGAACAGTGTTGTTCAGACTGTATAATTTTTGTATATGTATCCAAATTATACCTAAAATAATTTTTTTATAAAAATTTTAATTAAAATAAATACTAAATATTTTTTGAAAATCACAACAAAAACAAAATAAAAAAAATATTCACAATGTCCAATTTAACTGTCCGCCGAAACTTATTCTTGAAAATAATAGTAGGGCCTTAGAATTATTAGTATTTCCATAAATTGTACCCCATGATTAGTTTTTTTCTTTTCTTTTTTTAAAGTATCGATTGATTGCGATGTTTCAATGAGTTGACAGTTTCAATTATGGACTCCAACTAATTGTTTTTTTATTACTCGAAAGTCCAGTTTTGGTGATGGATAGTCGTTATTGTCACATCCAACATTAAACACTTGTATATAATTAAATGTTTATGTTTCATTAGGTCCAAAAAAATTGGATTTAAGGTCACTAAAATATGTATCATACATTTTTCTTTATGAATATATATATATATAAAGATTTGGTATGACATATTAATATCTTTTTTATTTTCTGTTTTCTTGGCGATTGAAATTTTTTTCAATTAAGGTTCGTAATTTTTTACAGTTATTTAATAATTTAATGGCCAGTCAAATTAGTTCAATTATTGGTTCCTTTTTATTTAGATTATTATTATTATTATTAAAATTTTATTTAAATTGTGCAAACTTCGACCGAATGCACAAAAGTTTCTTTACTCTTAGTATAGATATGATATATTAGAATTTTGAGAAAATAATATTGATTTATTAAATCTTTATCTAGCTGTATAAATAATTGAATTATATATTGTAAGTTTATTTTAATGAATACTAAGATAAATAAGTGATTGTAGTGTACATGTTAGGACTCTAAAATAATTACTTATTAGATTTGGTAATTGAGTTATATGTCATGGTTTATAGTTTATTTCGGGTTTTTAGTATAGATATGATATATTAGAGTTATTTTTTGTTGTTTTTGATCTGAGATGGTATAGATTTTTGATCTTGATCGGATAGTTTTGTTGTTTTTATTTAGTTTAAATGATTTATATAAGTGATTTGACGAATTTGCCCTTAATGTATAATAAATGTGTAAATAGATATTAAAATAATTTTTTTTTATTTACACATCAGCGGACTAATGGCCCACTCAGATAGCCACGTCAGCAATTTCTGACATGGCCGCTCAATTTGTTGCAATCGGAAAAAATTAATATTTTAATCATTTGATTGAAAAAATTGATACTTTGATCCCTGAAATGGAATATGACTTATAATTTAGGATAATAATTCATATTTAAGCCAAACAATACTACTACTATTAGTAGATAGATAGTGCAATCGTACGTGTCTAATTACTACTGCTGCAGGAAGGCCTGCTCCTCCTGCTTCTGCTGCTGCTACTTTTTCAGTGAAGAAGCTCGGAATAATTTGCATGAATCTGAGTCAGCATTTCGAAGGTCATCATATTTTTGGTTGAGGTCAAAATAGACAATTCCTTTTTCTCATAAACTCTTGGCTTTCTATTTTTTCATAATTTAGGCCTGGCTGGGTTCAACCCGGACCTTTTGCAAAGCAAAACAAGAGGTCTGGAGTTAAAGTCAGTTGGTTTGACTTTCTATTTTGGGTGTACATATTGGAATTGGAATAATAAGGAGCTCATAAAGTTGTGTACCAAGAAAGAGTGGGAGAAGTTTAATTTACTAAAATCCCACTATATGTTAGTATTTAAGAAAAGAGGCACAACCACAACCAAGCCCCCCTTCTCAACTGGTTCTAGGCGTCATTCTGCGGCTAACCTCACTGCCTCTTACCTTTCATGCTACACCTTTTCTTCCAAGCATTCCACGCCCAAAATATACACCAACGCTACTATGTCAATTACCCGGTTGTGTTAGAAAACAGAGAATATAACATATAATTTATTAGGCCAGTTTGATGAGAATTGATGTGGGTTGTGGATCGGACAATAACGCTACAAATGGTATCAAAACTCATGGTTCGATGGGCCCAAATATCACAAGGTGGAGATAGAGTTGGATCAGGTGGAGCACAAAAGTTTGAGTCGGGTGGAGCAGGCTCAGGAGATGGCTCTGAAAAAAAATTACTAGGGTCCCACGTGTGCCTTGGGCGTGGTGGAGTAGTTAGAGTCGAACGGAGGAGCTCTTGAAGAATTCAAAGAAGGTGTACTTAATGATGAATATTCTAGTATAATACTTATGAGGGTATTCAAGTGAAAGGTGGAGATTGTTGGGATAGTTCTCATGAATCTCATATCGGATTAATTCAAGAGTGTAGACCTGCATAGGAAATACTATCTATTGTAAAACTCTATGTAACCGATTCATTCATAATAAGAAAAGGAACGCCTCTCCCGTGGACTACCCAAATTGAGAAACCACGTAAATTTCTCTTGTGTTAATTTTCTATAATCGTGTGCGTGTATGATTCGTAATTCTAACAGAAACATTAGTAAAAGAATCCTTCTATATATATTGGGATAAAAAATATTGTTTCTTATTATAATGCACGCAATGACATAGTTTATAAATTAATTAATATACATGAATGAATGATTAATTTATATGTCTACTCCCAATAAAAATTGACTTCTTTGAGTTGCAACACAAATATTTTGTAGTTCTCAAAAAGTAATGGCCTTAGGCACACAAACAATTTTCATTTTTATTTCTTATGTATGTGAATTGGTAAAAAAAATAATTAGGAAGGAAGGAATATTTTTGGAACCAGACCCTTAGTGTCCAGTAGTAGCCGAAACCCTTTTGGGCTTAAACTATGTTAGGCCTTTATTGCGAGTAAGAGTAGCTGGCTAAGCTAAGCTAAGCTAAGCTAGCCCGCGTCATTACTCTTTCTGGTTTCTACACTTGAAAGTTCAAACGGTAAGCCAGATGGGATGTGTAACACTTGCCATAATTATTTTCTTTAATAATAAAAATTAAGAATGAATAATACCAAATGCTAGATGAATACGTGAATTTTATAAATTATTATAATATTATTGTAAATTCACTTTTCTGTGGTCTAAATCAAAGTTGTGGAAAGAAAAGTTGACAATTGATTACATCGTGAAACACTGCATAATCATTTTCATCATTTATTTTTAAAAAAATTACACTTAAATACGCTTTAGAAATGTAAATTAGTTTCTAAAGGTTGGTTCTGTGATTAAGTACGACACATAATCTCTGTCTAGGTTATGGGTTTGAGTTGTTTTCGTGACTCGTAGTCTGTGGACATGCAAAAGAGTCTGTTGTGGGATAGCCTACTCTTACAACAAAATTTTTATTCTAGGAAAAAAAAAGAGAGTAAAATAATAATGATCTTTCTTCTTATATAAAAATATCACATGCGAATTTAGCCTACTTATTTCAAACATTATTTGTAAAATCACGAGTTTTAAAGATAATTTTATATTCTCAATTTTTAATAATTTGATATTAAAAGTGGTAGTAAAAAAGTAATGACAAATTAAAAATATTATGTTAGTTTATAGTTCTAAAATAGAAACATATCTCTAAGTTTGTAATTGAGTAAAAATAAAAATATATCTCTAATTTTAGACCAGAGGAAGTACTTCACTTGTTCTAAAGTTAATTTTTTAAATATCACTTTTTATGAAATAGTATTTTCAAAAATATCTCTAGCATTTGTTAAAATTACAATCGAGGTAATCAATACTGAAATTACAAAGGATATAAATAATTATATGGTAGGAATTTATAATTACAGATAGAGGGGAGATGAGAGAAGTGCGGGCCGAACACGCCCCTCTCAAATCGGTAAAATCTCAATAGTGGGTCGGGTTCTGGCCCAAACTATATAAAAAAGTTTTTTTTTTTCAGACAGTCTGCTTATTCGTTGAATACTTAAACTGACAACCGAACAGTGCAGAGAGAAAATTTCAAAAAAGAGAATATCAACCGGAAAGAGAGGATTGGAAATTTTGACCAATCCTCTCCCTCCCTCCTCTCAAGTCTCTCTCCTCCCTCCTCCCTCCTCCCTCCTCCCTCCTCTCAAGTCTATCTCCTCTCTCGTCAGAGCGTGGCATCTCCGATCTCCGATCTCCGATTTCCGATTCTCTTCGAATAGATAAATCTTTCTCCACCGGTGATTCTTCACATAAGATCCGGTCTTCAAAATCACTTCTCTAAAATGATCACAATTCCGTATTTGACCGCCTTGACAACCTATTTCAGCTATGGATTGCTCTTCGCCTTCGGCCAATTTCGCGATTTCTTTCGTAAAATCTTCGATTGGTGGCGTGCCGGCAATCTTCAGGTATATTTATATATATATGCGTGTATAAATAAGTTTTATTTATGTGTGTTACTGATTTTTTTATAATTATATTTTGATTAACTTCTCATTCAAATTAATTGATTATATGTTATTATGTGTGTTGTAAGGGCTACGCTCCGATCTGCTTAGGTCTGGAGGACTTCTATATTCGGCGGTTATATCTTCGCATCCAGGTAAAGTTTGATACTAGTATCTCGTTGGATAAGTTCGTAATTTCAGGCCAGAAGTTATTTCTCGTACTAGTATTATTTTTTCTTACAAGCCGGCAGGATAATAGTGTTGTATGTCTTCATATGTATGGTTACGTACATGCATATCGGAGTTCATTGTAATAAATATAATTTGTTAAGTCAGTTCATTTAATTTTTTCTGCGTTGTATGCTGGTAAATTCTGAATTGAAACGGTATGACTTTATTTTACAATATAGGGATCAGGGGATGGAATTTGTATCCCATACAATGAATATCCCATACCATGAATGAAAACTGGAGTAAGAAAGACAAACTAAAGACAAACTACTAAGCATATTTTTGAAAAGGCGGTAGAGGTTTAACTGGACAAAGTTTTGTCTGCTATCATTGTTATCCTCTGGAGTTATATCCGTCTCCGAACTTTTAATGTAGAGAAGTCAGTACACTTGCTTACTTAGAAAAAGTAAATGTTAACCAACTTTCAAATCTTAGTGGGACTAGTCTAATAAACTTTCACTTCAACTGCCAAGACTCGGTTTTTGACTTTTAAGTTACTGAAAATGAATGCCAGTGAATAACGGCAATTAAGAAGAATTCATTCTATGGCAATCAAAGGCAGTCTAATTTTGTGAACAACGTTGGAGAAACTAACTTGCTAATGCACATAAAATGGAAATAGGATACCCATGAAAGGAAGAATTAGAAGAAAACAATTTACTTATATATATATATACAATTACACTTTCAAGTTTCATCTTGTGGATACGTATTGCATACACACATCTGATTGTAAATATAAATAAGTAGACATTTGATATATGCATCATATGTGTCTACAAGTGGCAGGTATATGCATCATATGTATCTACATTTGCCCCAACTATTGTCAAGGATAATATAAATTTGAAATGCAACTCGGAAAAACTCAAAAATATTGTCCAAGTTGTTTCTTCCACAATACAATACAGAGGATAGAGAACACAATACAAAGCGATAATGTCAAAAAGAGCTGCATTTGATAGATCCGGCATTAATTTAAATTATAGTTTAGGACCTTTTCTCATGTTCTCCAACATGTTGGTTCAAGCTGTTCAGATTTGCTATGTAACTTCAAATTTCAGGTGTAAATTGTTAGTCAACACTTTAACAGATTATTCAAATTAAATCAAGCTTTGATGTTTTGCTGCTATGCCAGTTTCAAGCGTAACATTTATGTAGAAGCTAAATTTATTCTCCTTGTAGGACTGTTTTGGGCGACCTATATCGAGTCCTCCTGATGCTTGGTTTGATGTGGTGGAGCGTGTCTCCAAGGACAATAACAAGACACTAAAGTGAGTATTTAATTTGTATGTGGAGTTTATTTATAATAGCTTCGTCAATATATATAATATAACATATAAAACGGTTAATATTTGTCTTCTGTTATACTATTCTTCCATTCTATGTACTTTTGAGGTGGTTTTTAAGTAAGGTGTCCCAAATTCTTTCTGGATTCTAAACATGCTCCTGTTGAATAAATTGAATTCTGTAGACGCACAACTAAGATAAGCAGATGCCTCAACTTAGGATCATACAATTACCTTGGGTTTGCTGCATCGGATGAATACTGCACGCCCCTTGTGATTGATTCTTTGAAGAAATTTTCTCCCAGCACCTGCAGTGCTCGTGTTGATGGAGGTAGCCATATTATTTTGGTGAGATATGTTTATGTGATTGATTATGCACTAACTAGATTATCCAATCAGGCACAACAACACTGCATGCTGAATTGGAGGAGTGCGTGGCAAATTTTGTTGGAAAGCCAGCTGCTTTAGTTACTGGCATGGGCTATGTAACAAACTCTGCCATCCTACCTGTCTTAATGGGGAAGGTATGTACTTGTGTAAATTATGAACATCTACATTTCATTTTATTTTGGTTTCTTTCCCTCAATGTGATCATCCACAGGGTGGGTTGATAATCAGTGATTCTCTGAACCACAACTCTATTGTCAATGGTGCTAGAGGGTCAGGGGCTACCATTCGAGTTTTCCAGCACAACAGTAAGTTTGGTTAGGTCTGAGAAAACCTTATAAATAAAATACTTCTCATGCATATGATTTTCTTAATTATCTACATTTTACTCTTGTACTCTTTTTCTCCGTCTCTCTCTCTCTCTCATTTTCAGCTCCATCCCACTTGGAGAAAGTTTTGAGAGAACATATTGCTGAAGGACAACCCAGAACACATAGACCATGGAAAAAGATAATGGTTATTGTCGAGGGGATATACAGCATGGAAGGAGAACTCTGCAAGCTTCCAGAGATTGTTGCAATTTGCAAAAAATACAAGGTGATGCATCTGTTATATGGTGACTTTGCATTCTTTCGTTTCGTTATGAACATCTTATGCAGTTTATGGAGCAGTAGAAGTTTTTAGATCTCTTTTTGCCTAATAAAATTTAGCAAACATATGGCACCTTTGATATTTCTTTGCAATGCTGCTTAGCTCGATCTTGCAAAGTTCTGTTTGGCTATAGGGTTTAGCAGATGTAGCTGATTATTTGGATCTTCCATGCTTTGCAGCTTTTCATTTCTATTTTTTTTTTACTTATTTCAGGCATATGTTTATTTGGATGAGGCACACAGCATTGGAGCAGTTGGTAAAACAGGTAGGGGTGTTTGCGAACTTCTATGTGTGGATACTGCTGATGTAGATATCATGATGGGAACTTTCACCAAGTCGTTTGGATCATGTGGTGGTTACATTGCTGGATCCAAGGTTTGTCTATGTTGATCCTTACTCAGGCTTCCTTGAAATAGTGATTAATACCATGTAATGGTTTTCATCGACTCCTACAAGTGCCTATGTATTGTTGCATTTCGGGTTAATTGATGTTTTGGTCACTGCACTAGGGGTCGATTTTCATTGTGATTACTGAATTTTTTTTTGTTACAAATACATTACTATACTCAAAAAAAATTACAAAATGGTCATTGCACAACATTCCGTCCAAAATAGTGAACGGAAGTGCTTACTATACTAACGGTTAACATGTGTTAATTATGTGGCAGGTGACGTAGATTGGGTTAATTGATGTTTTGGTCATTGTACTAGGTGTCAATTTTCATTTTGGTTACTGAAACTTTTTTTGTTACATTCTCGTTATCAAAATATCACAAATATTACAAATTAGTGATTTTATAATTTTTCGTCCAAAATATTAACGGAAAAGCTTACTTGCCAAACATTTGACATATAGATGTGGAATATTCTAATGAGATAGCATGTGTGGGTCAGCTTGTAGAAATAAAATAGAATGCTCACCTAGAAGAAAAGAAAACAGATAAAGTCAGACTAATTATTTTAATACTCCATAATATTATAAGAAGATAATTAAAGTTTTTTAAAAAAGGGAACATAATTTAAAAAAACAAAAGCAATTAAAAATCAAAGTTCATCTTCATCTTATAATCACGAATGACAGACTTATAAGAAAAAATGATGTTCTACACCTTGTGTACATCAATTCTTTCTCTCACCGTGGACCAAGTCGGAATACAGTCTCTCATCGAAAATTTAGTTTAGAAATTAGGTCCTTATACCTCTAAATACTCGTCGGAAAAGAAAAAAATGAAGAAAAGAAGAGTGACAAATTGACGACGGTGGCGTCCAAAGTTACTTGTTTTACTTCGAAATGAGAGTGAAATAGTTTTTATTAAACCCATTTTTGCGGTAGTCGGCATATCTAAGGGGGTTTATTGGGCCAGTTTTATCCTTTATTTTGCAGTTTGGTTTGGTGTTTAGAAGGTTCTAAATTAAATATGATTTTGGAAAATTTATGGATTTAAATTAGCTATGATGCACTTTCTTTTCATACATGTAATATTTTGTAATAAAATCACTAATTTATAATATTTTTAGTACTTCGATAACGAGAATGCAAAAAAAAAAATAGTTATCAAAATAAAAATCGACCCCTAGTACAATGACTAAAACATCAATTAATCCGATCCATGTCACCTGCCACATAATTAGCACCTGTTAATTGTTAATCTAGTCAGCACTAACGTTCATTTTTTTGGACGGAATGTTAAACAATGACCATTTTGTAACATTTTTTTGAGTATAGTAATAATGTGTTTATAACAAAAAAACATCCGGTAACCACAATGAAAATCAACCCCTAGTATAGTGACCAAGAGATCATTTAGCCCGTTGCATTTCTTTAGCAAGGTTGAAGTAGTTATATTTGATTTCTAGTATTGTTGCTTAATTCTTACTCAGGAAGTAAACTATATTACTGTACACTATTATTTGGGAGTTTCAATTTGGAGAAAAAAGAAGAGATTGAAGTGCCACGCTTTATCTTTGTGTGTTCATTAATGGAAGATAAAAATAGAGAAAACTATCATCACTTTCCTAGCTTCTCTCTCCTTCTGGTTTGTGTGCCCCCCCCCCCCCCCCCCCCCCCGCGTTGTGTCTTATCTTCTCTCATCTTTATTTCGACTTCTATTTTATGATGATACGGCAGTATCACATTGTCATTTCAATTATTTTCTTCTCAACTTCCAATCAACTCCTAAGCTAATTTGAATGACTATTACTTTCTCTTCTTTCTGTTTCTTATCTTCTCTCCTAAACTTCTTTTTCTCTTGCCTTCAATTTATTTAAAAATTCACAAGTAAAGCATTACTGGGAAATGGAACTGGTATATTTCCAATTATTGATTGAAATGGTATTTATTTCCTCATTAAATTGGGTCTTGATTCAAAGTCCTCATATAAATGTGACATGTGCTCTCCAAGAAGTAGCTTGTTTGGAATATTAAACAAGTTCCATTTGATATTTTGTACCATCTCCAAAGGATATGTCTCTCTAGTTACTGCGTTTGTTATTGCAGTCATGCAGTAACCAGAGAGCCAAACTTTTTAGATGGAACTTAAAAAACCAAACTGGCTGCTCTAGTATTGCAATCAACATTTCTGCTGCCATATTATGCAATATGGGCTATAACCGTGTTGCGGTCTTGAAACTACCATGCAACTTCAGCTCTCTCTTTCCCATTGTAATCAACATTTCTGCTGCCATATTATGCAGTATGGGCTATAACAGTGTTGTGGTCTTGAAACTACCAGCAACTTCAGCTCTCTTTCCCACTGTTTCTTTATTATCTATCATCTGTGGGCTTAGATGATGTTACTTGTTAGACAGACTGAGTGTTGGACATCGTTTCAATAGCTAATATCTCCTAGTTCATTTTCAGGAGCTTATTCAATATCTAAAGTACACTTGTCCTGCTCATCTATATGCCACATCAATATCACCTCCTGCTGCTCAACAGATTATTTCTGCCATAAAGGTCATTCTTGGGAAGGATGGTTCTAGTAGAGGTATGGGAGCTTCTCAGCCTTTGCATTACTTAGACTTCTAAAAGTTCCACTGCAGTTCATTAAATCTGATATAACTTGGTTACATAATGATGGCTTGAGTTGCATTTGTGTCGAATAGGGGCTCAGAAACTTGCAAGAATACGTGAAAACAGCAACTTCTTCAGGTCAGAACTGCAGAAGATGGGCTTCGAGGTTCTTGGGGACAATGACTCACCTGTAATGCCTATAATGCTTTATAATCCAGCAAAAATTCCTGCTTTTTCACGGGAATGCCTTAAACAAAACGTAAGTTTCCTTTGTTCCTCTCATTCTTATGTTCAATCAATAATAGATTGTCCAACTTACTTTCTATGAAAAGCCGTGCAATGATTTTCTAGGTACTTTTTTCTAATATTTCAGCTCAATGTGCTTCTATAAATTACAGGAGGTTACTTGAACAATTACATCATATTTACCTCTTACAGGTTGCTGTTGTGACAGTAGCTTTTCCAGCTACCCCTTTATTGTTAGCCAGAGCACGCATCTGCATTTCGGCTGCTCATACAAGGGAAGACATGATCAAAGCGCTAGAGGTTATCCTCATTCCTTTGGACTTGTATCTCTTAAAACTTCACATTCTTTCTTTTACCTTATTGGGAGTACTGTTATTTGTAATTCCTGACCCCTTCAAACATGGATTGTATTTAAAATTGTTCTGGAAGCACATGAAACTCTCCTACTAGAATAATTTTCTGTGTTTGAAGCTTCAAAGTACCGGTCTCGCTTCTCCTATAGAGTAGTAATGCTACAGTGACCAAAAAAAGTTGCAAAAAAAAAGATACAAAATGATGTGTCAAGTTATAATTAGTTGATGTTTCACCATATACATTGGTGGGTCCAATGGTTATAATCAATAATTACCATACATCATTTTATATCCTCTTTTGTCACCAAGACATTATTGTCTCCTGTAAGATGGTTTTATTTATTTATTTATTTATTCATTCAGGGTGATTGGGAAGCCAATTTGAAATATCAATCTTTAACTGTTTAACATTGAGGGTGAGGTGTTGGGAAAGGTTTTTTTTTCTTTTTCTTTGGACGGGGGGCGGGGTGGAGTTGACATATTTGGACAAGTGCAATGTTGTTGCTCAATGTTCTGAGGTGCAGGTTGTACAATAACAATTGTGTCAACTCGTGATCCTTCTACCCATCTTCCAGTTTCTTTGTTGTTATAAGGTACCTGTATAGACTCTGTAGAACTATCAAACAGATGATAATACTAATGTCACATTCATGTTACCTTTGATTTTTATCACTGTTTATCTAGCAGCCGGCGTCAGGTATTTGTATGCGGTACTTCTTTTTCAAATGCAAATAATTTTTCTTAGGTTTTCTTGTCTTTTGTGCTTTGCTCAAGTAGACAAGTAGTTATATGGCTAGCTGGTAGAAAACATCTTCTGACTATAAATCTTGGTCTTAAATATAAACTCGCACCTAGTTTTATTTGAAGACGGTACTCATCACAGATCCCCATTTAACTTGATTTATTGTATACAACTCTTTTCGGTCTTTAGAATAATCTTTGAATCTCGACCAAAGAAGGTTCATGTCTACTGTCTGATCCTTGGAAACTTTCTATCAGGTTATCAGCAGAGTCGGTGACATGGTTGGCATAAAATACTTTCCTGCTGAACCAAAGAAACAACAGCTGGAAGATGGCAGAGTTAAATTGGAATGAAGTGATTTATTTTATATATATTTTGGTTTATTTGAAGTTTGCTGCTATTAGAAGTACAAGTATTTGCTCACCATGGTACTTAGTGTAATCTGTTATAGTAGCGTCTTGTCATTTCTGTGTAAATATGCAGCTTGTATTTCTTTCTAATGATCATTTTTATCTATTTTAATCTGAAATGGGTAAGAGCTGTTTTTAATTCTCTGCGAAAAACCGTGGTTTCTATAACATAATAGGGCATCTTAACGGTGGAATGAGCGGTTGGGTTATATACTCTGCATAATCATAATGAAAGGTTCCGGAGGATATGATGGCATCCTTTATCTGCCTCTCGCTTTTCTGCTTTCATCTTTTAAAAAACATAAAATTAGTCCCATTATTTCAAATTTGATCCGTTGCTGGAACTTCCTGTGCTGGTTGGTGATGTATCTTTTTTTCAAGAAAAAGAGTGAATCACAATGTTTGACAACATTATGTCATTCATAACACTATCAATCAAAAGAGGATTCTAAAAAAGAAACTTGACAAATGTAACTCTTTAGTGGAATAGGGGGTGAATTACTTCGTTCTTATATCTTATAATAGAATTTAAGCATGTTTGGAAGTAATTAGTAATTTTGATTATTAATGTTTTATAAATCGGTATGGGGCAGTTGGGGAGCCTAACGCTTAGGTGTTTCCCTAAATAGTCTCATTTATTTATTATTTTATTGTGTATAAAACATGTAAAGCTTGGACAAAGATAACATAAACAAGAATTTTTAAAATGTTGTTGATTGCGCTTTTACTTATAATCAATTTTAAAAAAGTAATTTGTGTTTGTTAAAGAAAGAAACACCTAAACTAGTACAAAAATGTTTGGTATAAACTAGTAAAAAATATTTGGTATAATAAAAAAAAATTGCTTCTCTTCTTTGAAGTGTAACTTGCTAAAAAAAAGTTTTTGAGAAGTAAAGAGGGTAATAAGTGAAATTATTAAAATAAATAGTAATATACTTTTAAAAAATATTATTATTATGTTAATTTTTTGTTTTTTAAGATCCTATATAATTTTAGTGATACATTTCAATCTCAGATTAAACTAATGAGAACGTCAGGGAAACTTGTCATTTTCATGAGCTTAAAGAGAGACTTTATCATTAGGCAAATAATCAGAAGTTCGAAACTAGAGCGTCTGGTTATTTAAATAAAAGAGTACAAGTCATTTCAAAAAAGCTAATTCCTAAACAATTTTTACTTACTAAAACTGATTATTATAAATAGTTGAAACATGAGTACTTAATGGTAGAAAAAAGCGGAAGTGTTAACTGGTTAATTCACGAACCTAATCGAACTATGAATAAAAAAAAATTAGTTGCTGCAACAAAACTTGTCGAGTCTAAAACACACAAAAATTTCCTTGTGCTTCGATGCATCTTCTGAACCAATTAGCATGAGATCTATATATGCGAGCATGCTCCTGCTGAAGAGAGTTCTTCAAAAAATTGATATTACCACAAGTAAATTTGATAATTCCACAAAATCTTCTCTCACATAAGGTGAACCCCACTTACTATCAAATTTACATGTGAAAATATCAATTTTCAAAAAAAAAAAAAAAAAAAAAAAACCTGCCCACAAACCATTTTTCAGACGTAAGACAGTTTCCAGGATACAGTGGACTCAAAATTCATAGCGAGAGTTGCCTTGGTAGCTGTGTCATTCGCACTGAACACAGGATTACCGCCCTTTTTTGCACCAAAAAAAGAAGAAAAAAACTCCTGGGTACAATGCTCAAAATACATCTGATTTGTACTCCCCCCCCCCCTTTTGACTTACGTAAACCAAGTCTTGTTTACATCCACCTAATTATTTCAAACAGAAAGCTCTCAATTACACAAGAACCCCACCTCCCATAGCAACTCAACCAAATATATAATCTCCATGCAATATCTTTTTAGACTAAGGTCCTCAGTGGAAAACCAACATACTTGTTAAGTAACCAAACCAGAGCTACAAATCTTTATTTGTCTACAACATTCTGATGCTTTTTCTTGCCGCATGATTGACCGTACATGCACTACAAAGCATTTATAATCTTTAATAAGTTATGATTAATTAATTGCTATTATACCTAAATCACTACCATAAACTCCAATATGGCACTCAAAAATCCATAATTTTCACCATTACTTGGGAATATTCAACATTTCAACTCCACACAAGCTATCATCTGTTCAGACTGTTGTAGCAAGCAAATTCCGATTCATTCCAGTGATGTTTTGCCACTACATATTCAGCATACCACTGGGTAACTTGCTGCCACCTGTTTCTTCGGACTTCATAACAGTTATTATTTCAGACAACTAATATTCAAACAACAGGGAAAGTCAAAGGCCTGGATGAAACATACCAACAAAACCAAAATAGGTTTGACCTTGATTAAATCAAACCTTCATATTGCCCTTTTACAAGGGGAACTAGAGAAGCAAAACCCACCAACACAACTAATACTACTCCACGCAGACAACAATGTAATGGAAAAGGTCAATTAACAAACATTTGAATGAACCATAACCACATATCATAAATAGTACCTTGCTAAAGCAAACATGTTGCCATTTTTGCAAGGGCAGCAATTGGTCACCACAGAGCATCTCAAGTATAAGTAAGCACTACAAATGACTACAACAATGAATAAGGATATTAGACAGATCATATCTTTATCAACAAACAATAAGAATACATATGGAACTTTAAGTAAAAAACAAATAAACAATCTTTACAAGAAGATAAACAGATATTGGCTCATAAGTGTAATATGAATCTCTCTCTAGGTTGCTACATATTTAGACGAGAGGATAAAACCTGCAAGGCGCTAAACCCATCAAAAATGCATAAACAATATTTTGTCTACAGGGAATCACCAAAAATGTTAATCATACTAACATACTGCATCCTAAGCACCGGCAGAAAAGATACTTCGAAATATATCTACTTTTTTCCCCAACATATTCTCTAACAAATTTTTCATCGCGTTCAAAAAGGTATTAAAATTCTCTAAGACAGTGTCAGGAAAGTATCACTAATCCAAGTACTATTTGCCAAGAAACAACATTGTGGAGTTAACATGAGATTTAATCCAAAACATAACAATTGATTACTAAGCTGAAAGAAAATACACTAAAAAGCTTAAATCAGTTCAGACATTCTGTCTTCCCTTTACATTGCAGCTGAGTGCTCATTTTCCCTCCATTCAAACAATGACCCACTTTATTATTCAAAGTCACGAAAAGCCTTTCCCAAGCTTCTGAATGGAAGAGTACATCTTCCGCCGCGAACCAACAGCATTTATCCCCATATCCTTTAGATCCTCTAATGTCAACATTGGCAAAACCTCATCATCCACCTCATGTATTTCAAAAACCGGGGAGTACCGTCCCAACCCTAATTGATTTAGCCAAACCTTAACCCCATTCCTCTCTATATTACTATTGTTATTATTCCAATTTCTGGCATCAGTATCGGACGGTCCTTCCAATTCAGCCCCACCATCGGAAACCCTTGCCCTACTAATCCCTCTTCTGTAAAGGCCCCCCTCTCTATCGTGATTCTCGTCGGCCAAATTATCCAAAGAGTGAATTGGACTAGTTTCTTTAAGTGGACTGTCGGATTCGATATCCCTAAATTCATTATCAACATCTTCTCCACCGCTAAACTTCTCCAATTCCTCCCCTTCGCCACCTCTTCCACCGCCGCTGCTGCCGCCATCATCCACTCTGGAGACCCAATTAGACCTAACTCTTTTGGTAGTCGAAATTGAACTCCGCCTAGACTTTGAATCCCTAACCTTCCAGCTTCCAATTGCAACGGTATCCAAATTGCCCTCTTTATCTTCGGCGTCTAGGGTTTCGTGAAACTCGGGGCCGCTCAAATTCATAAGAGTCCGAGTCTTGGAGGATTTGTCCTTGGTGGTGGTGGGTGGGAGTTTTTGTTTCCAGTGGTGTTTGTTGGATCTTCGAGGAGGAGGATGATTGACGTGAGAATCGTAGGATTGATCACCTCCGATGTCGCCTAATCGTACGCTGGGCCTGCGCTGGCGTTTGGTACCGACGTTCTCAGTGGAAGTTACAATAAGAGCTCCACCGCCGTTAATTTGTCCGTCCGGTGGCTGTAACTCTGTCATTTTTAATTCTGTAGCTTTAATAACAGAGAAAGAAAGGAGTGATTCTACCTCTCTAGGGTTCGCAATAATGAGAGTCACTTTTCCACCCTTTCTTTTTTTATGTTTGTAATTGGATTGGGAGAGAGAGAGGGAACGAGTGGAGTGGAGTGGACTGAACAAGCGATTTGAGGCTTCAGTAGCAGCAGCAGCAGCGGCAACAGCAGCTGGTTTTGTAATGGATGACGACACGTGTGGCCGCGGGCATACAAACAGATTCGGTGCCCTACATATATAATAAAATAATGCTACTATCACATAATTTTGAATAACATAATATTCACTTACACACATATACATATTGTGGACTGATATGCAGAGCCCACAAATACGTACGTGTGTGTATGTGAGATTTATCTGATAGTAGCATTGCTCTATATAATATGGCATGTATTTTAAAATAACTTATGAGTTAAAATATAAATTAATTTATAAGTTAGTTTAAGTTCTGACTTATAAGTAAATGTGTTTAAGTCAGAGACAAGTTATAAATGTGTTCGACTCATAATGATTTATAAATTAAAATAAATATAAAAATTATTAAAAATAACATTAATAAAAAGAAGAAGAAAAAAATAAACATTATCTTTGATCAAACTAACTTATTTTAAAATAACTTATAAGTCATTTTTAAATAAGTCACAAATTTCGACAGTAATTAATTCCCTTCCCTCCTTATTGCTCCTAATTTATACTCCCTCTCGTTTAAAATATAATTTTTGTTTTTAAAATTAATAATGTTTATTAGAAAATTTGCAAATTTTGTAATTGTACAGTATGAAATTAAATGAATACA
Source organism: Panax stipuleanatus (assembly GCA_020205555.1). Taxonomy (NCBI): domain Eukaryota; kingdom Viridiplantae; phylum Streptophyta; class Magnoliopsida; order Apiales; family Araliaceae; genus Panax; species Panax stipuleanatus. The sequence goes on along the minus strand of CM035117.1, from coordinate 5,501,186 downwards.
AAAAATCTAAAATATTTTAAATTAATTTCAAAAAAAAAAGTTGATTCTATATTTTAAAACCAAGAAGACACTATACTACAATACTACCATTTGCTTCTCATTCTTGGGTTGTTTTTTTCATTTAATACTCCCTTTATTCCTTTTTAAATATTGTTGTAGAGATTTTTTATCTTTCATTTGTAAATTTTATAAGAAAAATAATTATTTAAATTCTTATATAAATATAAATTTATTTATCTTTTATCTAATGAGATAACATTATCCAATAAGAAAAATCTAAAAATTTTCAATCTCATTTTTATATTGATCATGCACCAAAGAAAAATTGTTTGCTAAGAATTTAATTTATGAATACTATTATGTAATTATACATAAAAAGTTGTATACAAAAAGTAAAATTCATATATTACTTACCAATAAAAATATGTAAAGTATATCTTTCATTATTTATACATAAAAAATATATATAATTTGTGTGTCTAGCATTACTCTTAATTTATATGCTTACTTGTTTTATCAAATGATAAAATCATATAGACTTAACAAAGAATTTATTCATTAATTGTGTCATTGTAGTACTAGTAGTAAAAAACTCATTTCTCTTTAAAGAATTGAATTGAATTAGTAATGCTTGTTTATAGACTTGGTGTAAGGCGCATTTATCATATCATTTTGATAAAATTGAATAAAATAGTTATGAATGTTTAAGCAATCTTAATGAGTTAAATTCTGAATATGGAATGAAAAAAGTCGTTTGATAATTGATATGTCTGAAACATCTGAATAATAATTTTTTACTATTTTACCCATCTAAATTATGCTGAATAATAGTATATAAGTATGAACGTACTAAAAAATAAGTTTACTACAATATTTTAATAATTCAAACAAACTTACTCTAAACTATTTAAATAATTATAAGTAGACATTACATATCATTATTCATTTAATAGATAATATATAAATACTCTCCTCGTTGCTAAATATAAAATTTATATTGACTTTTTAAAATTGGTCAATAATCAATTTAATGAATATTGTATTTTTTTTGTTATTTTATATACTGTAAAATGTTATTACTATCTCCGTCCCATAATAAGTATTTTTTTAGCTTAAATCACATACTAATGCACAAGCTAAAATAGTAAAAATACCCTTAATATACTTTCTTTGTTTTGTTTGAGACTTTTTTATTTTATTTTTTGGTCTCTCTTTCTCTTTCTTCAACCTTTCAACTTCCCAATAAATACGCAATAAATATCATTGGTTGCATAAGGGCACATATGGAAAAATATTATAAAAATTCTATTGAAATTTTGACACATCACTTATTTTGGAAAAAAATATTAAGCCTAAAAATCACTTATTGTGGGACGGAAGTAATAATATTTTTAGTATTTTATTTCTAACATTACATTACTAATAGTATACTTCATCAAAGATTGTTCAAAAGTTTGAATTTAATATTTCTTAGATAACATTGTTTATTTATAATTACATAATAAATTTATTCATAACAATCTATAAATTTAAAATAAGATAATACCAGATGTTTTAAACAGACAATCAATCACATCATTTCATTGTGTATTCACATCTTCTACTTCATTTAACTCATTCAGGTTATCTTATACTGTAAGACCCCAACTTTTATAAATAAAGATTTAATTTTCTTTATATATTATTTCGAAATAGTAAGGTGTTGACTTGATAAATATGAAAGTTATGGGTGAAATGTGCAAATATTTTAAAATGAGCAAGTGGTTATAAAATATTCTTGTTGTCGGGGAATATTCGTTTGGTCGTGGAATATTCTTGTTGTCGGGGAATATTCGTACGACGGCGCAGATATTTGTGGACCCCACAACGGAATAACTGTCGGATATAGAAAGCGACAGAAATAACCTTTTTACAAAATAACGGCGTAGTTGTTACCGTTAGTACTGTTGAAATACCCGGTGGTTAAAATACAGTGATACGCGGTGTTGCACAGTAGCACACGGTATTGCACAGTATTTTGAATTATTGAGTCTTACGCGAGAAGGCACTTGCTCAATTATTGTTACAGTAATTACTGTTCAATATTTTATATTATTGACTCAATAATTGCTACGTTGCTATTTTATACGATTGATTCAATAATGGTTACAGTTGATATTTTGTATTATTGATTCAATAATTGTCATTACACAGTATTTCGCATTATCAACTCAATAATTCATATTATTTGAATAATATTATTAGATAGCATTATTGATAATGTCTAAGGAAGTTCTGTCTAGGAGGGGTTATTTAATTGCGCGCCAGTAAGGAGAAGTCCTTATCGGAAGGCCCCCTCTTTCCTGGGAACGACCTGGTTGTCAATATTGTAGTTCTATAATATTATTTGTGAATAATTAATTATTGATTTATATGATAAAGAAATATTTATTTTGTGGATATTAAAGAAGGAATTAGTACTGATGTGTTTTTATCAGTATTTTGGTGTGAAAAATCATCTGTTTGTGGATTTTGGATAATTTATGTTGGGAATTTGGAAAAACTTTCTTCTGCAAAGTTGTAGAGAATTAAATTTCCTATGGAAAGGACATAGAATTTGTATTTTTCTGACAAAGGGGCTATTTATTATGAATTATTGAAGTTTCGGAAAATAAATATATTATTTAATGGGTGGGACCCACTTTTGTTGTTTTGTTGAAAAAATCAGATTTTTGGTAGCAGCCGGCGGCGGAAGAAAATAAAATAAAATAATATATTTTATTCATTTAGTCTCCTTTGGCATCCTAAGCTTTTCCTATAAATAGGGTGCTTAGGTTAGAATTGAAAATCACACCAGAATTCGAAGTTTTCTCTCTCTATAATATCGAGCGTATTTTTGTGAGTATTTTAATACTTTGAGAGTTACTATTCAGTGCAAGTTTCCTTCGATATTATATCCGATATTCTAGTCAGAGGTACTATCTTTTTGAGGTAAGGGATGTTATTTTCTTTCGTAAATGATATTATTCTTTTCAATATCATTATACAGAAATATTGTCATGGATTTTATGTTGAAATTCTTACTTTTTCCGTCGGGGTTACTATTCACGTATACGGCACTATTCACGTATACGGCACTATTCACGGGAAAATTTATTTTTCTTCTATTTGTCCAAATTGTTTGTTAAGGTTACTATCTTTGATTGTATCCAAGTTTTGAGCTCTATTCTTGAATTTTGCTCCATAATTGATTATTACGAGGTATTTTTGAATTGGATATACTAAAATACGAATCCATAATCTTATCCTTTATTTCATTGGATTCGTTATTTATATGGTTTTTCATCATCCTCAGTCTAAGTGGTGATATAACTGAATATCTTTGGCCTGTAGAGCAAAGATGAATGATTACCTGATGAATATCTTTGGCCTGTAGTGCAAAGATGACAGGTGTTGAGATGAACATGACTACTGATGATGCAAATGAATATCTTTGGCCTGTAGTGCAAAGATGAATATTTGATTCGAGATGTATATTGATTGATGTTACAGGGATAAAATATTGATGATGGACTTTTAAATCATAGAAGATAGTAGACTTGATTCTCTGCTTAACTCTTCTAATGATTTGTTATTTCCGCTGCGAATATTGATCTAAAGTTGGTTGTCCATTATATTTTATCTTATTTGTTGAAGACTAACGATAATTTGTTTTCCATTATCTTAGTCATAATATTCTTTACTGGGCTAGTTGAGCTCACCCTTTTCATCTGTTGTCCTCTTCAGGAAATGAGAATGTTGCGGGGACTAGTCGGGGGACAGAGTGATGGTCCGAGTTAGAGCAGTAGTAGTCCTCACTATTTCTAATAAATAGTGTGATAATAATTGTAATGAGGACTTAGTTTGAATCTTAATATTTTCTACATATTTGTACTGAGACTCACAGTTGTGTGGTCGTATTTTGCACGACCGTATGATATAAAGTTTGTATTTGAATTCTGTACCATGTATTTGGCGACTCAGAATGGGTTGGGTTGAATGGACCTATTCTGGGGGGCGTCACAGTTGGTATCAGAGCTTAGGGATATGATCTCTGGCGGAGATCGGGGAATAGAACTAGGAGGGGAGAGACGAGTAAATCCTTCGCTAGTATGTCCTACCTAAGCTTATGTGGTATTTAATTGGTCAGTCGGAGCATAGGGTTAATATGTGATTTGTTAATTTGTTTAATTAACCCTTGTTTTATGGCAGTATTTGAGAATGGCAGCTGAGAATGTTAACAACGAAGTGAATGAGACCGTGGAGACACCTTTAATCGTTAACCAGGAGAACGTACAACAGGAAGGCAATGTTCTTCCTGAAAACAACGTTGGTCAAACGATAAATGATGAGATGTTTAGAAGTTTTTTGCAGTTCATGCAAAATCAGACGAGGGAGACTCGTGTGCAACATACAGGTGGAGATAATAACAGCACGCGAGTTGTCACTGCTAAGCAGTTCAAAGAATTGGGACCACCAGAGTTTCTGGGAAAGCCAGATCCGATCAAGGCGGAGACGTGGATTAAACAAATTACCAAGATATTTGATGTCTTGGGATGCACGGAGGAACAGAAGGTTCCATTCGCCACGTTTATGTTTCGTGGAGAGGCAGATTACTGGTGGGAATCCGTAAAGCGTACCCAGCCTACCGCACTCCAGATGTCTTGGGAAGCGTTCCAGAAACTGTTTAATGACAAGTACTTTCCTGAAAGTATTCGTCATATGAAGGAAGTAGAGTTTATCAGACTCGAGCAAAACAACATGACGGTATCCCAGTACGAGGCTAAGTTCGCGGAGCTGTCCAGGTTTGCACCTCATTTGGTGGAGAATGAGGAACGTATGACGCGGATGTTTCTAAGAGGTTTGAAACCCGAAATACGTCAATACCTCATTTCTCATAAGTTTTCTTTATATTCGGATGTAGTAAACAGGGCCCAGTTATTGGAACGAGATAATGATTATGTTCAACCGAGGGACCACAACCAAGGTCGTACCGGTGGCAGTAGTCATCGGAGCAATGACAACCAGCGAGGAGGAAAGTATGACAGAAGCGGTAACCACTCCGGTGGTTATCGTGGTCATGATAGTAGAAGAAGCGAATCGGGGGGAGATTTCAAGAAGAGAAGGTACAACAATGAGAACGTGAAGACGTCGACATCAGCACCAGCATCAACTGTTTCGAGAGGAGGAGAACGACCACCGGTCGTATGTTTTAAATGCGGGAAAGAGGGACATATCAGCCCAAACTGCCCACAACAATTCAAAGGATGCTATAACTGTGGAAAAGAAGGACATATAGCTCGAGATTGTCCTGTTGCGAAACCAAGTTCAGCGGGGGTGGTGATTCCAAAGGCGGTTGCAGACAAGTCAAAGTCGGTGATTCCTGGAAGAGCGTTTGTCGTGACATCCCAAAACGCGAGGGATCCGCACGAGGTGATTACGGGTAAGCTGATCATAAACTCTTGCGAAGTTTATACCTTGTTAGATACCGGTGCTACCCATTCCTTTATTTCACCTGCTTGTGCTCAACGTTTGAACTTGACTTCTGATAAGTTAGACTTTGACTTATCTGTTGAAACTCCGTTAGGAGAAACCTTTGTTACATCTACAGTTTACAAATCTTGCTTGATTCAGATTGGTACCCTTACCTTACCTGTTGATCTTATATCTTTGAAAATACTTGCATTTGACGTGATTTTAGGAATTGACTGGTTAACCACTTATCATGCCAAAATTGATTGTTTTCGTAAGGTTGTTAGTTTTCATATTCCTAATCAACCTGTTGTGCGAATCCAAATCACCAAACCACTAAAATCAGTCAATATCATTTCAAATCCCAAGGCTATTCGTTTATTGAAAAACGGATGTCAAGCTTTCTTAGCTCATGTCACTGATTTAAATCAGAATACATCAGATTTGAATGATATTTCCGTTGTTAATGAGTTTCCTGATGTATTTCCCGAAGAACTTCCTGGTCTACCCCCAGAACGTGAAGTTGAATTCTTTATTGACCTTGAGCCCGGTACAAAACCCATTTCTAAAACCCCATATCGAATGGCTCCTATTGAACTTCAGGAGTTAAAGATCCAATTACAAGAGTTGTTAGACATCGGTTTTATTCGTCCTAGTACGTCTCCTTGGGGTGCTCCTGTTTTATTCGTAAAGAAGAAAGACGGGAGTATGCGACTTTGTATTGACTATCGGGAGATGAACCATGTATTTAAGGAATATTTAGATCAATTCGTTGTTGTCTTTATTGATGACATCCTCATCTATTCTAGAAGCCGTGAAGATCATGAACACCATTTGAAGTTAGTACTTCAAAAGCTTCGTGAGAACAAGCTATACGCCAAGTTAAAGAAATGCGAGTTCTGGCTTGAGGAAGTAGCATTCCTTGGGCACGTGGTATCGAAACGTGGAGTATCTGTTGACCCGGCGAAGATTGAAGCAATACAAAGCTGGGAGCAACCTAAGTCGGTGACCGAGGTACGAAGCTTTCTAGGCTTAGCTGGTTATTATCGGAGGTTCGTAGAGGGATTTTCTCGAATCGCTACTCCATTAACTCAGTTGACTAGGAAAGATACCAAATTCGTTTGGGGCGAGGAATGCGAGAAGAGCTTCCAAGAGCTCAAGAGGAGGCTCATTTCGGCACCTGTTCTGACAATACCATCTGGTTCGGATGGATTTGTTATCTACAGCGATGCTTCGGGCAAAGGGTTAGGATGTGTTCTCATGCAACATGGGAAAGTCATAGCCTATGCCTCGCGACAACTCAAAGAATATGAGAGGAATTATCCTACTCATGATCTAGAGTTGGCAGCAGTCGTTTTCGCGTTGAAGATCTGGAGACATTACTTGTACGGAGAGAAAGTGGAGATTTATACGGATCATAAGAGCCTTAAATATTTCTTCACTCAGAAGGAACTCAACATGCGACAACGACGTTGGTTGGAGCTGTTGAAAGATTACGATCATACTATCCAATACCATCCTGGAAAAGCGAACGTGGTAGCTGACGCGTTGAGTAGAAGATCATATGTAGGAACGAATGCGATGATGTCAAGTATACGCGTAGAACCAGCTTTGATTGATAAAGTTAAAGCTGCTCAAGCTACGGATGCGGAGCTGATGAAGATGAAGAAGAAGGTGCAAGAAAGTGCTATTCCAGAAGCAAGAATCGATGAAGAGGGAATACTTCGAGTCAACTCCAGACTTTGTGTTCCTAACGATTTTGACTTGAAGTATAGAATCATGATGGAGGCACACAACACACCGTTTGCAATCCATCCTGGGAGTACTAAAATGTATCGTGATCTTCGACATACATTTTGGTGGAGCAATATGAAGAGAGAGATCGCGGAGTTCATCTCGAGATGTTTAACTTGTCAACGTGTAAAGGCGGAGCATCAAGTACCGAAGGGTCCATTGCAACCACTGGAGATTCCGAAATGGAAGTGGGAGCATATTACGATGGATTTCGTTACGGGTCTTCCCAAGGTTTCTCAAGGCGTAGATGCGATTTGGGTTATTGTTGATAGATTAACCAAGTCTGCTCATTTCTTGCCGATACGAGAGACTTATTCCCTTGAACGTCTTGCTCATATGTACGTGAATGAGATTGTGAGGTTGCATGGCATGCCAGTATCCATAGTTTCGGATCGTGACCCCAGATTTACTTCACGATTTTGGATTAGTTTGCAGAAAGCTATGGGTACGGATTTACGATTCAGTTCGGCTTATCATCCTCAAACAGACGGACAATCGGAAAGGACTATCCAAACTCTTGAAGATCTATTGAGACTCTGTGTTCTAGACTTCAAAGGGAGTTGGGATAAGTACTTACCATTGGTGGAATTCTCCTATAACAACAGTTATCAGGCAAGTATAGGCGTAGCTCCATTCGAAGCGTTGTATGGGAGAAAGTGTCGTTCTCCAACGTGTTGGAACGAGGTGGGTGAAGCAACATTGTTGGGACCGGAGTTGGTACGTGTGACTACGGAAAAGATCCAAATGATCCGACAACGTATACAAACGGCACAGGATCGACAAAAGAGTTATGCGGATCTTCATCGAAAGGACGTGGAATTTAATGTTGGAGACCATGTGTTATTACGTGTTGCTCCATGGAAAGGAGTTACAAGGTTTGGGAAGAGAGGAAAGCTCAATCCACGATTCATTGGTCCATTTGAGATTCTTGACCGAGTAGGAAATGTGGCCTATAGACTCGCATTACCTCCAAGCATGTCTCGTGTTCATAACGTATTTCACATATCCGTGTTGCGTAAATATGTGAAAGATCCAAACCGCATTATTGAGTTAGAACCAGACGAGATAGCTGAAGATTTAACGTACGAGGAGGTACCTGTCAAGATCTTGGATAGGAAGGAGCATGTCCTACGCTCGAAAATTATACCTCAAGTTAAAGTTTTGTGGAGAAACCATGCAATTGAGGAAATGACGTGGGAGTTGGAATCGGAAATGAAAGCGAGGTATCCTCACCTTTTTGACATACCAGGTACGTACGTCAATTTCGAGGACGAAATTTCATAAGGAGGGGAGGTTGTAAGACCCCAACTTTTATAAATAAAGATTTAATTTTCTTTATATATTATTTCGAAATAGTAAGGTGTTGACTTGATAAATATGAAAGTTATGGGTGAAATGTGCAAATATTTTAAAATGAGCAAGTGGTTATAAAATATTCTTGTTGTCGGGGAATATTCGTTTGGTCGTGGAATATTCTTGTTGTCGGGGAATATTCGTACGACGGCGCAGATATTTGTGGACCCCACAACGGAATAACTGTCGGATATAGAAAGCGACAGAAATAACCTTTTTACAAAATAACGGCGTAGTTGTTACCGTTAGTACTGTTGAAATACCCGGTGGTTAAAATACAGTGATACGCGGTGTTGCACAGTAGCACACGGTATTGCACAGTATTTTGAATTATTGAGTCTTACGCGAGAAGGCACTTGCTCAATTATTGTTACAGTAATTACTGTTCAATATTTTATATTATTGACTCAATAATTGCTACGTTGCTATTTTATACGATTGATTCAATAATGGTTACAGTTGATATTTTGTATTATTGATTCAATAATTGTCATTACACAGTATTTCGCATTATCAACTCAATAATTCATATTATTTGAATAATATTATTAGATAGCATTATTGATAATGTCTAAGGAAGTTCTGTCTAGGAGGGGTTATTTAATTGCGCGCCAGTAAGGAGAAGTCCTTATCGGAAGGCCCCCTCTTTCCTGGGAACGACCTGGTTGTCAATATTGTAGTTCTATAATATTATTTGTGAATAATTAATTATTGATTTATATGATAAAGAAATATTTATTTTGTGGATATTAAAGAAGGAATTAGTACTGATGTGTTTTTATCAGTATTTTGGTGTGAAAAATCATCTGTTTGTGGATTTTGGATAATTTATGTTGGGAATTTGGAAAAACTTTCTTCTGCAAAGTTGTAGAGAATTAAATTTCCTATGGAAAGGACATAGAATTTGTATTTTTCTGACAAAGGGGCTATTTATTATGAATTATTGAAGTTTCGGAAAATAAATATATTATTTAATGGGTGGGACCCACTTTTGTTGTTTTGTTGAAAAAATCAGATTTTTGGTAGCAGCCGGCGGCGGAAGAAAATAAAATAAAATAATATATTTTATTCATTTAGTCTCCTTTGGCATCCTAAGCTTTTCCTATAAATAGGGTGCTTAGGTTAGAATTGAAAATCACACCAGAATTCGAAGTTTTCTCTCTCTATAATATCGAGCGTATTTTTGTGAGTATTTTAATACTTTGAGAGTTACTATTCAGTGCAAGTTTCCTTCGATATTATATCCGATATTCTAGTCAGAGGTACTATCTTTTTGAGGTAAGGGATGTTATTTTCTTTCGTAAATGATATTATTCTTTTCAATATCATTATACAGAAATATTGTCATGGATTTTATGTTGAAATTCTTACTTTTTCCGTCGGGGTTACTATTCACGTATACGGCACTATTCACGTATACGGCACTATTCACGGGAAAATTTATTTTTCTTCTATTTGTCCAAATTGTTTGTTAAGGTTACTATCTTTGATTGTATCCAAGTTTTGAGCTCTATTCTTGAATTTTGCTCCATAATTGATTATTACGAGGTATTTTTGAATTGGATATACTAAAATACGAATCCATAATCTTATCCTTTATTTCATTGGATTCGTTATTTATATGGTTTTTCATCATCCTCAGTCTAAGTGGTGATATAACTGAATATCTTTGGCCTGTAGAGCAAAGATGAATGATTACCTGATGAATATCTTTGGCCTGTAGTGCAAAGATGACAGGTGTTGAGATGAACATGACTACTGATGATGCAAATGAATATCTTTGGCCTGTAGTGCAAAGATGAATATTTGATTCGAGATGTATATTGATTGATGTTACAGGGATAAAATATTGATGATGGACTTTTAAATCATAGAAGATAGTAGACTTGATTCTCTGCTTAACTCTTCTAATGATTTGTTATTTCCGCTGCGAATATTGATCTAAAGTTGGTTGTCCATTATATTTTATCTTATTTGTTGAAGACTAACGATAATTTGTTTTCCATTATCTTAGTCATAATATTCTTTACTGGGCTAGTTGAGCTCACCCTTTTCATCTGTTGTCCTCTTCAGGAAATGAGAATGTTGCGGGGACTAGTCGGGGGACAGAGTGATGGTCCGAGTTAGAGCAGTAGTAGTCCTCACTATTTCTAATAAATAGTGTGATAATAATTGTAATGAGGACTTAGTTTGAATCTTAATATTTTCTACATATTTGTACTGAGACTCACAGTTGTGTGGTCGTATTTTGCACGACCGTATGATATAAAGTTTGTATTTGAATTCTGTACCATGTATTTGGCGACTCAGAATGGGTTGGGTTGAATGGACCTATTCTGGGGGGCGTCACATATACATTTAATCTTTTCATTTAATTTTATCAAACAACCCCTACTAGGGGAAAGAGAAATTGATTCTTTCTTTAATATCACATCTAGACTTGGCAATCTAAGTTGAAAACCATATAGTTAACCAAAATCACTTGGATTTATTGGGTTGGTTAACTAGTTTTTAAGTGATGGTTAGTTTGATTTTGGACCCATATTATTATTACAAATATGGGTTGGATCTAGTTTAACTACTTTTGACCCATATTAGTCTATAATAGTTTTTTGCACTTTGAAGAACTAATACATCAACATGTATGCATTATTACACTACATTCTTATATAACACATATACATTATACATATTACATACTTTTATAATTTATACACTTGTAATTATGTATAAAAATCATTTCACTAATTATGAAATTAATCCATAATAAAGTTAACATTTTTAGTGTAACGAACTACTAATTTAAATAATTAGTATATACTCCCTTAATTAATTAAAACAACTCATTTAAATTATACAATTTATATTATATAATTAAATTTTATTTCCTCCTTCTCTCCATAAATTATTTTATAGTATATTATATAATTTAACTTAATTTCCCTCACCTCACCCCCCCCCCACCCCACCCCGACCCCCACTCCCTCACCCCAAAAAATAATATTTATTGATTATGTATATAACTCCACCCCCACCCGCCCCCGTCCCCCCACCCCCACCCCCACCCACCCCCAAAAAATAATATTTATTGATTATGTATACACCCTTACCCTACCCCCCACCCCGCTCCCTACGCCCCGCCCAGCCCGCCCGACCAAAAAAATAATATTTATTGATTATTCAAAATATATGTATACACCCCTACCCCACCCCACCCCCCCCCCCCCCGGCCCTCCCACCCCGCACCCCCCACCAAAAAAATAATATTTATTGATTATGTATACACCTCCCGCCCCCTCAAAAAATATTATTTATTGATTATGTATACACCATCACGCCCCCCGCCCCACCCACCCTTACCCAAAAAAAATATATTTACTTATTATATATACACTCCAAAACAATAATATTTATTGATTATTGTAATAAAACTCTCAATAATTTCATTAATTTTAATTAACATAATAATTATTAATGTAATTTTTTTTTGAAAATGCCTATAATCACAAAATTAATATTTTTAATACTCAAATTAGTCACATCAATTAAAGTTTTTAGTTTCAAATTTGGGTCTAAAAAATTAAAATAAAACTCTTTTAGTATAACATAAATTAAAATTTTAGTGAAACTATAATTTGAAAAATAAGTCGACCTGGATTCGACCCATAACCATTTAAATTCAAACCACATAACCCATATTAAATATAGATAATATGATTTTGATTTTAAAACCAACCCAAACCTATTTTATGTAATCCAAAACCAACCCAAATCTATTTTTTAGCCAGGTCTAATCACATCATATCAAAAGTCTCCACAAATTATTAGTAAATTTAACTTTTATAAAAATAACAATAAAATTCAGTTTAAGCACAATTTGATCACTTGATTTTATAAAATGGTTTCTGGCATCTAGATTGGCATACTAGAATACCATTGTCCAACGCTTGCAGTAGTGACCTACTCAACAACCTAAAAAGACGAAATCTGGGTTGAAGTAGACAATTCACCGATAATATTACTTTTAACTCTAAACAAATTCATCAGACTGCCGGCCCTAAAATAATCAAATCAAAGTATCCGAGGTTTCTCATTTCTCTTTGACGTGGGAAACAAGCTCTGGATACATGTGAGAACTTACAGGAACTAGCAAATCTCTCAGGATAGACTGGCTGGCTGGTTGTTGCACATATTTTTCAGAGAAACAACAATCATAGGGCCCTAGTTCGTTTTCCAAGCATGTGCTGCAGGTATATGATAGTGATCTAGGTATGAAATCAGTCTCCGCGTTCAACTTGTCGGCAATGTGCAGAGTTGGCCATGTCCAGGATTATGCTCCAAAGGATACATGGTTGCACCCTTCACATATTTTTGATGCTCAATTGCAGCTTTTCCAAGGCCTGAGACACCCACAAGCTTTCTTTTTTGTTGTTTCTTCATTATAGAACAAGCAGCCAATGGATCCTTAGATCCTGCTCTAACTCTTCTACTGAAATAAAAAAATAAAAAATGAAACCTAATAAGATTCATTAAGCAATTCAGATTATTATCCGGACCAATCCATTCACCATCCAATTAAGAAAACAACAAGCAAGGTATACATCTGACCAATCCAACAGAATGAAATTAACAAAACATCCTACAACTTTAGTCATAATAGTGAATCCGCTCACAAGAAGGATCGAACCACACAAGTAACTAGGCTCTAACAAACATCACAACTTTAACTTAGGGAATCAAAATCCAGAGCTGCAAAAATAGTTTTTTAATCTCTTCGGCAGGTTTAAGCATTTGACAGCTGATATAGAACGTCTAGGAGTGCAGTTCATATATTTGCCTAGACCTAAGCATACCAATCAGCAATACTAGCCATGGAAGCTTATTTTGAGCCTCCTACGTCTAGTTGAGCACATTGATTTTGAAGATAAGAGCTTCCTTGCAATATAGAAGTTGAAAGAAAGAATGCTTGATTCTAAGGCAACAAAGCTAAATGAACTCGAAAAATCAGTTACCTTAACAATTTCTCAGAAGCTGTCCTAGCAGCATCTACCGTACTGCGGTTGGGTACCCACTTCACAACACGCATAGTATCAGCTCGCATTGGAGAATGGATCTTAATAAGCTTCAAGAAACAGGAAAGAGAATCCAAACAGGTCATGTAGATGTTAAAACAAAGAAAAAGTACTGGGGGAGGCGTATCACATATGGAAACGGGGAGCAATGAAGTAACAAAAAGCTTTATGAACGAATATTATGATAATCTATTTGACTAGGAACCCTTTCTTGAGGATGTTCACATCAGGGCCAAAAAGCTCAGTTCTTTTCCCGGCATATGCCAAAACTCAAAAAGTAGACACCTCATCCACTACCTCCGTGACGCAAAATTCATATGATTAAACTGAGTACTTCAAAGTAAAGAAAAGAATCTGTTGTAAACTTACTCCCAAGCACTCCATCATCTGGTAGTAAGCCCTACCCTGCAGAGGAGTATGACCTTGTCGAGACTCTGAGAAATATCTAGTCCTAAAAAAGCACTTTGGTCAGGGACAATGCCTTGCAATTGTTTATACCAATTCAGTAAAGAAAAACAAACTTCATTTAAATGATAAGAAAAGGAGGGAACGGGGGGAAGGGGAAGGGGAAGGGGGGGGGGGAATAAATGCAATATATCTACTCCGTCACATACCATTCTTTGTAACCTGGATCCACGGTGAAACCATACATGTCGACAGTGTCACAGATAGAGAGAGCAAATTCAAGAGCCTTGAGCCCGGTTCCTTTAGCTGCCGAACCAAAAGATGCGCCCAACATGAGATATACAGGATTAAGAATTGGAATTTCCTGCAAAATACAATACCAAAGCTTGAGAACTGAGGTGTTGAGTACACTAAAGAGCAACAAAAAAATAATCTAAAATCTACATATTCCAAAAAAAAGTTCCTGACATGGCTTAATGTTATCAAATAAGTCCATATGTAGAATATTATAAACAAAAAGACAGACACAATAATCATCACATTAGATTGCAAATGATTAATCAAGCACAAAGCCGCTAGCAAGCAAAATAATCAGTTAGGCTATTAATGTCTTTTATACTAGCAGCTTTCATGCAAATGTAAATATACTAGTCTTCCACCAAAAGACTTAGGAAAGCTATTGCCACAACCTTGTGGACCAGAAAGGTCCCTAGGATTGTTGTGTTGCCCTATTATCTCCAAGCACCAAGTGACAATGGCTAATGCCTACAGAATGTACAGACATTATTGAACTTAGTTTCAAATGAATCCACATGCTGTTTTCCATAACCATATATCCATACAGAGGCTAGACAACACATTCCCACAACCAAATTATCTGCAGTTTTATACACTCCTAGATTCTGTAAAAAGCGCGCGCACACACACACATATATAGGTTTTCATTTTCTTTTCTTTTCTTCTTTTTTTTTTTTTTTTTTTTTTGGGGGGGGGGGGAGGGTGGAGGGAGGGGAACATCTAGTGAATGCTATAGAATTAATCACCAGTGCTCTTCTTTTCAGAAACCAATTTTAATGGAAGCCTCAAATATAAGGGAGAGACTGAGAGTCATAAGTACTATAAGCGATCAACTGAAACCAACAGTCTTTCAGAAAATTAAAAATGGGAACCTAAATGATAAAGCATTAGAGCTCTCTACCATGGAGAAAATCATCAATACTCGCATAAAGTTATTATGATCTTAGGGCTGGAATTTAAGAGGCAGTTGAAGCTGTATCTACTATAGGATTGAGGCCTTTAATGTATGAAAAGAAAATTACAACTTTATTATTAAAACTCAACACCTAGAAGCAAGTTGAACAATTACACCATAAAATTTTGAAAGGTGATGAAACCAGGCATTGGATCTTTGTGGTTACAAAAGCCATCCAAAGTCTAAAATAAACAACAAACGGAGTATTAAGCATCTTCATACCTAGACATGTGACTCGATAAAATCACAGTTTCCTATATTTAGAAGTTTGGCAAGTAGTAAGAAATGCAGTCAAAGTGTGGGTGTATGACCATGATGACTAATCAGTAATTTTATGGAAATAACCAGAGGGAGAGAAATAAAAAACAAAAGAACATAAAGTATTTGGGATGTGTTAATCCATGCCCATGATCAAGTCAATTAATATATACATGCGATATTCTTTAGACATGAAGCTTATTTCCAACTTTGCCTGGATATCCATTTTGACAAGAAGCAGTCATTTAAAGGGATATTAACTGGGGGGAAAAACAAAGCATACTTGTCAAAAAATTAAAGTTGAATAAAACATAAAACCAACCCGAATCATTTTGCTCATGATATCATGTATTGTCGTCTTAACAACCAAAACCTCCTTTCCTGTTTCTGTTGAATGAAAATCTTTAATATCATCCTCATAAAGAAGGCTGGCTTAGAAACAATTAAAGTAGTAATAGTACCATATAATTCTGCAACCTTATCAAGAGCTTTAGCTGAGCCTCTATTAAGGAGGCGAAATGTACTTTTCTTGCCCACGTATTCTGTGAAGTTCTGTGAAGCCCCAGAAAAGGAAAATAAAAGGAGGTATGAATGATCACAATATCAAATAACAAAAATAGAACCTGAAGTAACATATAGTGGATTCAAACCTGGATTGGTGCACCGTTTTCCCTGACAACAGCATCATATCCATCTATCTCCTTTCCAAACCTTGTTTTCAGAAGATCTCCCGAGTTACCAATAACAGCACAGCTGGCAAACTGGCGTGGAACGTATGGTGGTGTTTCAGGAAGTACCAAAGAAAGTTTCTCCATGCATAGAGTCTTATCCTTACATTGATTGCTGTAGTAAAAAGGTCCTAAAATCAGCTGCATAGGAAGTAGAAGCATTCAACGGCTCTGAATAATGGAACAAACTGATTTTCTATCTAAAAGTAATGATATAGAGATCAATGCTTAACAAAATAGCCAAACTTCCTGGCGAGACAAACATTAAGCTCACTCAAGTCTCGCTTTCCTTTCTAACAGTATGATGAGATGTTAAACAATTTGATTCTTTGCTATGATGGAAATCATTCTCAGATAAGACAACAACAACAAAAAAATCAACATCCTGTAAGAATCTCGTTATCTTTTATGTGGTTATATGACAATTAAGAAGATTCCGTTGAAGTTTTAGAGTATTATACAGCTTAAAGAAGAAAAAAGTGTATCATTCTAACACTGCTTCGAAACAAAGTACTTACAGAAGTACTCCCTTATTAATCCTCCTCCAAGCGTATTCCTCCCATCCATGAGGTAAAGCATCAATGAACTCTCTAGTGAGTATTGTGGTACTATTCCGAACCTGAGAAAGTTAGCTCACTCAATAACAGTCGATTGTGGCATATAAAGGATATAATTAACGAAACAGTTGAACTCCGTATGAAGGTGACGCCTAATATTATTCTAGCTGAAGATAAATAGAGAAGTATGCCTATAAAGTTAGTTACGTGTTCCTTCAATGAGACATCAACAACTTTAAATCAAGTAAAACTTTAGCGAGTATCCTAAGATGATTACCTGCTCCCATGTAGCCACTGCTTCACATAAATTAAAATTAAATGATAAGCCTTCAAGTTCTCCTGTTTTTGGATCTTTCTGTTTAAACATAGGATCCAGTTAGGAAAATACAAAAGGCTATATAACCATTTAGGAAAATATTAAACTTGATAAATATTGTAACTTTCGAGTGTTTTATTTCATAGAATCAACAACCATGACACCATGCATTTCTATCCTAAGACCATCCCATCAGATTACTAGCAAAAAGTATGTGTAGGAATGAATAAAGTTGGCAAAGATCATGCTGAACTATGTAAAAGACGTAGAAAACTAAGAAAAGTACTGGAAGATTGAGGGGAACATACCCATTTTGGAATTGTATCACCAGGAAACTGTATTGTAACTTCACAATAATCTTTTCCACTTGCAGCTTTCAATCCTAATCCATTTGAATCCTACATCATATATAATTAATCCTATAGAAAATGCATAACGACCACTATCTCAGTACCAGAGTTAACATTAATTAAATACATAGATGATATTTACACCCCCCCCCCCAAAAAAAAAAAATAAAAAAAATTAAAATTAAAATTAAAATTAAAGAGAGCAACTTTAGCACACAGCTTTGCTATAGGATAATTCATGAGACCATTTTTAGAATTGTTAAACAAAATTGTTGGCGTTTAGATGTTCCAACAACTAAACAGACTAAGAATCCTAATTTGGGGTTCAGAACTAATACTGCTCATTTTTATTGGATTCCACAAAAGCTATGAAGTATCCTGCCTACAAATTACTAATGTAAAAATATTTGCAGAATAAAAGCTTAGGCGCTCAACAAAACTAACTCCACCCTTCAGTCTGTTTATGGTTCTCTCAGTTTGTCTTCTTTTTTTATCATTTGGTTAGAGAAATATAAAAAAAATATCATGTTGTTCTTGTATCTCATAAATTGTATTATCAGTGTAGAAGTTGATAAAATAGTGAATAGATCATAATGGAAGTTCTAATTCTCTCCACGGGACTACCCAGCGTAATTGTGAAGTGGTAAGTAGAGTATAGTCAAGTACTCAAAAACCTAAACTTATTTTGATAAGAGAAAAAAAATGCTTCTCTATTCCAAAATATAGGATTATTGTAATACTTATTGTTTTATAATTTTTAATGAATTATCTCAAATTGACTTTCAAAAGTCAATGATGATCTTATAATTCAAAATAGAGGGAGTATTAACAGAGAAATAGAGGACAAAAGAAAGACATGACAAGACTACAGGGGACCACCCTAAATACAGATACAAAGTTATACTCCCTCCGTCCAAGTTTATTTGTCCTAATTTCCTTTTTCGTTTGTCCAAATCTATTTGTCCTCTTTCCTTTTTAAAGCTATTTTTGACATTATTTTTACAATAATACCCTCATTTATCTTTAAATAAAATCATTAAAAATAACATGACATACATTGGAAAAAGCAGCATTATTAACTTTGACAATGGAATCACAACCACGCCCCTCCCTCCCTCCCTCCCTCCCTCCCTTATTTTATTGTTCCAAAAAAGAGTTAGCTGATTAAATAAAACAAAAAAAATATGATAATAAAGTAATTAAGATGGGTAATTTGGAAATCAAATTTTATTTTTTTTAGCGAGTACTTTCAAACTATGACAAGAAAAGTTGGACGGAGGGATAATCTATTGAAACAAAAAATAATCATCAATGCAAAAGTAAAGTTCATAAAGGGTGCAGAGTGACATGATAATCTTTAAAGTAGTTCTGCAAAATATTTTTTATGCTCAAGTAACATTTAATGTTGTCAAAAAAACTTCCAACATGAAACAACACAGGTCAAATCTCGAGTCCAGAACAAATCTGGGATCAAATCCCAAGTCCGAAAAGAATCAAATCCATCCAAATAAAGCCTTAAACCAATGGCCCAATAGTATCTTCTTGGGTCATCTTAGCCCACCACAGGCCCACCCAAAAGGTCATGACTGAAGGTACTATTGGTAGTAACTTAATTCTTTATATGCAGATAAATTTTTTCCATATCTTTCGATGAGAGACTAGTGTTATAAACTCTCCCACTTTAAATTTCTGACGTCCCCATTAGAATCAATCACACGGGTTTCGTATTCCCACCTCCGGACCTCCCTATCTCTATTGTGAGATAATACCACCAACTTTCATGTCCCGACCTCTGGTAACCCGATCGGATAATCGACCTGAGATTTCGAGAGTCGGCTCTGATACCATATGAAATAATCCGGGTCAAATCTCGAGTTCGAAACAAATCTCAAATCAAATCCATCCAAATAAGATCTTAAATCACTGACCCAATAGTATTTTTTTGGGTCATGACTGAAGGTACTATTGGTAGTAACTTAATTATTTATATGCAGATAAATTTTCTCATATCTTTCAATGAATGACTAGAGTGTTATAAAACTCTCCCACTTTAAATTTCTGATATTCCCGTCAGAATCGATCACACGGGTTTCGTGTTCCTACCTCCGGACCTCTTTATCTCTATTATGGGATAATACCACCAGCTTTCGTGTCCCCAACTCCGATAACCCGATCGGATAATCGACCTGAGCTTTCGAGAGTCGGCTCTAATACCATATGAAATAAACCGGGTCAAATCTCGAGTCCGGAACAAATCTCGAATCAAATCCATCCAAATAAGGTCTTAAACCACTAGCCTAATAGTATCTTCTTGGGTCATCTTAGCCCACCACGGGCTCACTCAAAAAGTCATGACTAAAGGTAGTATTGGTAGTAACTTAATTTCTTATATACAGACAAATTTTTCTAATATCTTTCTATATGGATCTATGGTATTACACAACATCTATTAAGAAGCCAAGGAAAACTTTGAAAATTGTTGCAATTCTAATATAATCATTAAAATTAAACACGACAACCCCACTTTGCAATTCTAATATAATCTTTAAACTGAACAACCAACCCTCCTCTTTGTAGTTATATTCCTAATTTTCAAACAATTAGTTACTTCAAAATAAAATTATATATATATATAAACGCCCTTAAACTTAGAAAATTCAGTAAATTACATAGCAGAATGACATGATACGAACAATACAACAACTTGTAACGTAACACTCACCACGCATTTTTGAAATCCACTTCGCAATTTTTGCCATGCTTCCAAATCTTCGTCCGAAATGTCTGATGTCCCATCTGTGTTTAATAATGTATCACACCATCAAATCAACCTGAATATATATATATATATATATATACATCATACTTTCATGCTCTCATATAGAAAGACAAAGAGATGATAATACGTACTTAAATTAGTAACACCGGAGATGTAGACGATAATTGCTGTGAGTCCAGATGCTAAAGCAACTGCAAACCCCAACTGTAATAGCCTCATGTAACGACGATGATTCCGTAAATTTGAGCAACTGAAATTGTATAACGAATTGAATTCAATTCAGATGTGAAACAAAAACCTAATTTAGTCTCTAGATCTGGATAAAATGGATGAGAACCAAAAAAGGCAGAGATTGATCTTCAACTTCAATGAACCTCCTCTCAGCTCACAATGCTGTTGCGTAGTTGGATTTCAGAAGAATCAAACGACGTCGTACTGTTGGTAACTTGTTATTGCAACCCATCAAACGTAAATATAAAGTTAAAGGTTCTAATATAAAGTTAATAATTAATTATGTTGAAAAGGCATATTAAAAAAATTAATCCCTCCATCCTAAAATATAAAATTATTATTGACGATTTAAAATTAATTTAAGAATTCAAAATTAATAAGAATTTCTTAAATAATAATTAATATAGTAATACTAGCTGTGTCCCGTGCCTTCGCCACTATATCGACGGTAAAATTTATTCTAAACTTTGAACGGCCCAGATAATTTATTGAGTGAGAAAAAAATTCAAAATTATATATATATATATATATATCGAGCATCTTAATGTTCTCACTATAATAACTAAATTAATGCCAAAATATAACAACAAATAATAAATTTATTGAGTCGTTTTCTTTGACTATGAGTCGTTAACTTGTTTTTGTTGGTCCTAATTCTTTAGTACAAGTTAGGAGTCCAAAGTTTTTATTGTGTTACAACTTCGTCTAAAATGAATTCTTAAATTTATAAACTAGATGTATTATTTCAACTTTATTCACTTTGTTGGTTTATATTTATTCATGTTGTTTCAATTTTCCTAACATGCCATGTATATCCAAGTACTCCCTCTGTTTCACAAAAATTAAGTTTGTTTGATTTTTGTAATCAAATTCATTATTTTTATAATCGAAATTTAAATTATTTTATTACAATATATAAGTGAATAAATTATAATTATAAGAAATTATGTCGAATTTAATATCGCATCCAATTTTCATATTTGAAAATATAAACAAATATATTTAATTCTTAATTTAGAAATAAGTCAATTCAACCAAAATATAAATTAAGCTAAAGTGATATTTGATTGTATCTTAATGGATCTTAACGGTTCATTTTAATAACACACATCTTTGTATTAAGTGGTTATCTAGATAATTAAAATATAAATACGAGTCTAAATTATTCAGAGTAACTCTTAATACAAATATGTGAAACATTAAGATTCATTAAGAAATGAATTGTAAATATGCATGAAAAAACAATCAAACACCACATATGCTGAGTTATGAGTACCGAGGGAGTAATATTAAGTGTTTTTGTTTAATATCATTTATTACTAAACATTCTTTATGATTTAAATAATATTAAAAATAACATTATTATCGTTTAGAGTATCTCCAATAATAGTAATAAAAAAAATTCTTTAAATTGAAGTTTGTTGACCTACGTGACAATTTGAAGAACATTAGTTGCTACTTTCATATTTTATCTCTTATCAGTCTCTTCAATTCAATGAACTGTACATCAAATATATAAAGCGTAATAAATATTTTTAGCCTTTAATTGTAGATTTAAAGAGTGAAAAGGATGTTGCAACTTTGATGACTAAGGTTGAAGAGACTGTTGGAGATGATTTTTCTGACGTGACTCACTTATTTAAGTATCCAAAAGTGGTTGAAAAGACCGTTAGAGTTGCTTTTAAAAACACACTTAGTTGATACTATCAAATACAGGGGTCATTGTGTCAACACTACACATGATATTAAACAATTCACACTCAATTAAGATGGGATTAACTAAAAGTTCAATTCGAACTCGATTCAAAATATAAATAAATTTTAAAATTCGACAAAATATTTAAATTTCTTCAAATTTTATTTTTTATTAATATTCATATTATAATCATTTAAAATTTTTAAATAATTAAGACTCAGTTCGAGACAATAACAAATTTTAATTAAATTTTATTTTATACTTAATAGACTTTGTGAATTAAATATAAACAACTGAATACAAGGGTGTTGCTAGTACAAATTAAATAATAAGAGTCGACGGGTAATAACTAATAAGTGCGTGTACAAACCGTGATGATACAACTTATTAGTAAGTACTTATATTATCTGTGTCTATGCATAAGCTAAAATAGCAACAATGGCGACAAGATATTGGATAGTTTCTCTCCCCGTTCAAAACTCTACACCCTCTTCTCTCTGGAGCCGCTTGCAAGAGTCCATCTCCAAGCACTCTTTCGATACTCCTCTCTACAGGGTACGTAATTATTAACCTTCGTTCTTTCTCCAGATTTAGCTAGGGATTGGACTTGGACAACTTAAATTCACCCTTACAGATCGCCAATACTTCCCTTTGAATTTTGCAGTTCAATATTCCGAATCTTCGCGTCGGGACATTAGATTCGCTTCTATCACTCAGCGATGATCTTCTAAAGGTGTTTTTTTTTAGTAAGAAAAAAGAAACTTGAAGTCAATTATGTATAATCTATCAATTGCTTAGATTTATTGATGTGTGGAATTTGCGCAGTCGAATAGCTTCATTGAAGGTGTATCTCACAAGATACGACGTCAGATCGAGGATTTGGAGAGGGTTTCGGGTACTCTTAGTAGTTCTTTAACGGTGGATGGGGTTCCTGTTGATTCGTACCTTACCAGGTTATTATGAATGGCAATGGATTTGATGAGTGATTTTATTATACATAAGGAATTTTAAATTGGAAGTTTTGAACGTCATGATTGCAGATTTGTCTGGGACGAGGCCAGGTATCCGACAATGTCTCCTCTTAGGGAGATTGTAGATGGCATTCATGTACAAGTAGCTAAGATAGAAGATGATCTTAAGGTATTCTGTTCGTGTCCAGTATTAGTGTGTGATAAATGATAATTCTATATTGTACCCAGTTTAGTTTTGGATTCAATATTCTAGTGGGAAATGATTTAAAGCAGCCTGCTTTGACACATAACTCAATAGTCATAGCCACATCATCAATATAGTTCTCCTGTTCCGCAAAAAAAAGTCCCATTTATTATTTGTTTTAGTTTTGTACAAAAAGTCCCATTTTTTTAGTGATAGTATAGATTGACACAAATTACAATGTCCTCAAGTTTACTGTCATAATTTTCTTATTATGCCATTACTATTAAAGTAATCAACCAATAAATTTAGGGGTAAATATAGAACAAAAGTATGTCCTCCAAGTTTGTAAATTTCACAAAATGGGACTCTTTTTGTGGAAAACATGTAGTAGCTGGGGATACTGCATGTAATGTCTTTAGTTTTCTAATGGTTGCTTTGGATACTTTAGGAGACAATGTTACTAAGGTCATAGGCCTAGGTTTGTATTAGATGCTGCAGGAGACTGCTATATCTGAAAATTTTCCCATTCTCCACCCAAAGTCGGCGAAGCTGCAGTATTGGAGAAAAATGTGTTGATCACAACTTCAAAAGGCATCACCTGATAATGTTGAGCAGCATATTGGCCGAACCTCACTCTCGCAGTGAACATTAAGTTTTCATCAAATTAAGTGTAGTTGATAATTCGTAGTAGCTATTAGAAGGACAAATCCATTGAGAATTATAAGTCAAGTCAAGACGATTTGACTTGTCACTTAATGCTGAAAAGACTTGGTGGTAAATTTGAATAATTATACCAATACTGTCATCGATTATGACAACATAAAGATAGAAAGCTGTTTAAAATTGACCAACTTTATCATTAATTCACAAAATATTCTAGAAATGTTATTTCGTCATTTATAATATTCATAAGTAGTAATATAGTCCTAAAAGCTTTCAATTTTATTAAGCAGGCCCTTATTTCCTAAATTTGATCCTTGCTCTTCAGCTCTTATACTCCCAGCCTGTTAGAAGTGCTGCTATTGCTAGAAGAACTGCTCACTTGAGAAATCATGTAGTCTAATGTTGAATGGTAGTGGTTACTGATCTATGGCTGTCTATTACTGTTTTTAAACATTTGTGTAGTAGTTTGTGTCCTGTAAATATATGGAAAAACATATCAAATTTATTTGCTCAGTTTTGCATAATTGTACTATTTACAGATGACTGTCCTGTGGTTTTATTTTTGACGTTTAAACAAGCTCAATAACTTGTGTTATGTGTACCTCTCTAACATGCTAACTTTACACATCTTGGTTCAAAAAATAGATCACCCTGTTAGACGCATTGCTATATTTTTCAATTGTTTGTATTGAAATCTTACATGAACATGTTATTTGTGGGTTATCTGTGATAGGTTCGGGTGGCTGAGTATAACAATGTGCGGAGTCAACTCAATGCCATAAACAGAAAGCAGACAGGAAGGTATGCCATTGGTATCAGCTTCATAATGATTAAATGTTCTAGGACTTGGACGTTTCTTTTATGCTAATAGAGCATATATGTTATGCATGTCTTAAGCAGGCTTCTGTTTGTATGGTTTTTCTGCATAAGTAAGCTTATCGCAGTTAGGTCATTTTACTTTGATGACTCGAAGTCTCGAACAATGAAGAAATTTATTCCTGGGAACAAAAGATTATTTTAAGAGAAAATAAGGATTGCTGCCAGTGTGTAGTACTTTCCCATCAGCCCAGCATTGTTATTAAGTCCTTGCCAATTGTAGAGGTAGAGTGTTCAATTCCTTGGTAATCAAAGTCATTGGCCAAGTTTATTGTTTTCTTTTGAGAGACAGAAAAGGGGGGGGGGTGTCTTTTTTTTTTTTTATATTTTTAATAAATACTTTTTCTCAAACGCTTCTCATTTTCTTTGGTGAACAAGTTCTACCACATTGCATTATATTTAGATTTTAGAATTAATTTCTTTATTTTCTTGCTTATTCCAGTTTAGCTGTTCGTGATCTGTCTAACATAGTGAAACCTCGAGATCTCATCACATCAGAGCATCTAATGACCCTCCTTGCTGTTGTTCCCAAGTATTCACAGAAAGATTGGCTGTCAAGTTATGAGACACTCACAACCTATGTGGTAAAAAATCTACCAGTGGCGTAGTATTAAGTAATATTTGGTCCATGTTATCTTTTATTGCTTCACTGCTTATCAAGTTGTAAATCTTTGAGGATCACAGACCCTTGTTTCTTCCATAATATCTGGAAGGACAGTAATCATATTGCTTGGTCTTGTTTCAAGTAATAGAATGCATCTCATTTCTTCTTCACCAGTGCAGAATAACTCGTGGTTTTAAAAAATTCTACATTTTGATTGAAATTGTTTTAGGTCCCCAGATCCTCCAAGAAGCTTCATGAGGACAGTGAATATGTTCTTTATACTGTTACATTATTCAAGCGTGACGCTGACAATTTTAGAACTAAGGCACGCGAAAGAGGTTTCCAAGTAAGTTTGGCATTCAATCAGCTCATTGTGTTGTATCATATAGTGAAAGCAGTAATGTATATCATCATAATGAGTTCGTGTTGCATTTGTCTAGTAAGATATTAAATCTATGGATTTCATTCAATATATTGGTTTTGGTGGAAGGTCACTTCTTATAGATTGCATGATTGATTCGACATATGATTCAGGTTCGTGATTTTGAATATAACTCAGAAACTCAAGAGAGTCAGAAGCAGGAGCTCGAAAAATTGCTACAACAACAGGATACTTTGAGGAGCTCTCTTTTGCAATGGTGCTATAGCAGTTATGGAGAGGTACCTTTTGTAGTCTACTGATCTTATGAAATCGTCATAAGAATTTCTTATGTTTGAACCATGATGAAACTTCTGCTACAATGATGAACTGGACTATTTAACAAGGTGTAGCCCATTTTGAATCCAAAGTTAATGCTCCCTCGTGGATGGGTTTACATGTCCGAGTAAATGCTTTGGGATGGATTGCGTCCTGTAGAAAGTCATGTGCATCCATCTATTCAATTTTCAGCATTAAAAAAGAAGAAATGTCAGCCTTTCATCATTTAGAGGAGTCTACCATTTCAGATAAATTAAAACTTAGGTGTGCATTTATTTCAGAAAGTAAGTATGTTTTTTCGAGCTTAGATAAAGATAATATTTTCCCTGCTTCTGGAGGGCAGATTGATTGTAACTGATCCCTAAGTTGGAAATATGCTTGTTCACTGCTGTGACACTTCATACTAGCTGGTTACCTCTTTTCCCTTCTGATTTATGATGTGGGTAAGGTTTCCCTCTATCTAGGACCTGGAAACGCGTACTCTTGTACGCCCCGTGATCAGATGTGCCAGGCAGTCTAATCTGTCTCCAAACTGTCTTAACCTGATTGCTAGCTGTTCAAAGCCATCATGAAGGTTTCCTCAATCTTGGGTTGGCTATCCCATCCATTGAGCTACTCCAGCTGAATTAAAAGAAATCTACTTCTCCGCGTCGTTTCTGTTATTCTTAGGTGGTTTCTTGATAAGTTGCTTTCTCATTTTGGTGTTTAGGCTTTTCCAAATAGACCTTTGGTCTTTTCTTGGCACTGCAGCTTTCTTTATTCTTTATTGTCTGCCTTGAATATTATTGGATCCTTACAAGATAACTAGTCAAATTCTTATTTATGGATTTGGATCAATGCAAGTTTTTTCCCTTGATCTTTTTGCCTTGCAAGAACTTGAATCAACATTCAGTAATTTCGGTTGCTTTTGAATGAGGTTCTTTCTAATTTATCCATTTCGATGTCAGATTCCAATTCATTTCAACCTCTGGTTTCTTGTTAAATTTGGGCCCGTTCCGCTTTCTCCATATATATGGATTGTGTTTATTCTAATAGTGGACCCCAATATGTACATGGTAACAATGCCTACTATCTATATGAGTGAATATTTTGCTGCCCATTGTTGTAATAATTTTTATTCTCCATTGCAGTTGAGTTTATGTGCGTGTGGCATGTAGTTTGATTGTTAACTAAATTTAATAATGGTGCTAGGTGACAAAAGATAAATGTAAGGGAGACATTTGTGTGGAATGTAGCAGTAGCAAGCCTCATGCTATGTATTAGAAAGTAGTTAGATTTGCAGCAAGAGATTGTGTTAACAGAGTAATCATTTTGTTGTATACGCCTGGTTGTGCATAGAAATGTAGAGTTATTGATGCAGTGGATTAGTGTCTATAGGCTGTCTGACATAAAGCAACTACATCTAGATTAGAGTGTAGCCACAACATTAGGCTTTGTACATAATGGTATTGGAATCCCATTTGTGTTACATTTTCATGAGGAGTTGGAAGCAATTTCATATTTGCAGGGCATCCACTGGTCAGTCTCGTTATACCGTTACAATAGTGATCCTTGCCCTGTTGACAGCCTAATTCGGGATGCATGGTTTTAACAATTTCTCTTTCAGTTGAATCTCAATCTTTTTTATTTATATTCTTTTCTCCTTTGATCTTCTGAAACCACTTGTGTTACTTAAACTACTTGATCCACTAGACTAAATAGAAAGACCCAGTGTTCGAACTCAAATCTTCAAGTGATGGTTCTGTTGGGACTAACTTCTACTCGATTCAGAAATGTAGTTTCACTGTTTCTTTTTATCTACATAAACCATGTTGCCAACACCAGGTCATCTTTTGATAGAATGATTTTTATACTAGTCAATAGAAATGTTGAATATTGACTCATTAAATGTGCTCCTCGCCCATTGAATTTTCCACAGTCCACCGCCCTTTGTATTTGGCCTGCACTTTTTTCTTTGGTCCGGCCCCTCCATTTGTTGGGCTATAAAAGGAAGGCAGCAAATCAAAGGGAGACGCACCAAAATTGATAGAGCAAAGCATTAGAGAAAGAGAGAAAGCTCTAGTTTGAGTGTCAAAGAGAGTTAGAGAGAGAAAGCTCAGTTGAGCATTAGAGAGTTAGAGAGGTAGAGAGAAATAAACAGTTAGTTTATTTCTCAGAGAGAGTTTGTAATCTCCAGATTATTTTTCATAGTGAGTTTCTGAGATCTCTCCCCGTAGTTTTTTCCAGTTGGACTTTCACATAAAATTTTTCTGTTATTATTTTATATCTCATACAGTAGTGTGTTTGCATTTATCTTAGTGTACTTGTGTGAGCTTGATTTCTCAACAATTGGTATCAAAGCTCTTGGTTCACGCCAACGATCAGTTTAAAGAGAAATTAGGCTGGTCACAAATACGAAGATGACAAGCACAAGTGGGAGGTATGAAGTTGAACCATTTGACGGTAAGTCAAATTTCAGTATTTGGCAGTGTACAGTCAAAGATGTATTGGCTCAACAAGGATTGGCAAAAGCACTAGAAGGGAAGAAACCAACGACTATGACAGATGAAAAATGGACGGAACTTGAAGCAAAGGCCGTGGCAACATTCAGATTGAGTTTGGCGCCACAGATCAAATATCAGGTTTTGACAGAAACTTCTTCGAAGGACTTGTGGGAGAAACTTGAGAAAGTTTACAAGTCAAAGTCTCTGTCAAACCGGTTATATTTGAAGAAGGAATTGTACGGGTTTCGGATGGAAGAAGGGTCAGATTTGACCAATCATATTAATGATTTTAATAGATTGGTGACCCAACTAACCAGTATTGATGTGAAGTTGGATGAAGAAGATAAAGCCTTATTGCTTCTTGTTTCTCTACCAGATTCATACTCAATCTCCAGACTACGCTCCTTGTAGGGAAGGAAAAGCTTGCGGTTGACGATGTGATGTCAGCAGTACTGGACCAGGATAAGTTCAGGGGCACAATTTCTAGAGATCAAGGAGACAGTCTTCTTACTTTTCCAAATGGGCGTGGCAGGGGTCCTAATCAGAAGAAGTATCCTGGCAAGGAACGAGAAAGGTCTCAGTCGAGACCATGCAAGAAGGATAAATCTCAGGTTGAGTGTTATCATTGCCACGAAAAGGGCCACTACAAAAATCAGTGTCCATTGTTGAAGAAGGATAACAAGAAGAAAGGTAAGCATATCACGAATTCTGCTAATGTTGCTGAGCAAGTAGATGTGTGCAGCGATGGAGAGCTGTACACAGTGACAGAAAATGAAGCTTCACAAGGTGATCTCTTATCTGTTAGAGACAGTAGCAACCTTACAGATTGGTGCATGGATTCCGGTGTTCTTTTCATATGTCCCCTCACAGGGATTGGTTTGATACTTTTACATCCTTCAATGGTGGTACAGTCTTATTAGGGTAACAATGCAGTCTGCAAAGTTACTGGGGATAGGCACCATCAAAGTTAAAATGTTTGACGTGATTGTCAGAACATTAGGTGATGTAAGGTATATTATAGAATTGAATAAGAGCTTGCTATCGGTTGGAGTACTTGACTCTATAGGCTGTAATATCTCAGTCAGAGATGGTGTCATGAAAATTACCAAGGGTTCAATGGTAATTATGAAGGGTCAGAAGAAGGGCACCCTCTACAAGTTGATAGGGGATACAGTTGCTGGTGGAGCATCAATTTTTGTGCATGATAATTCCAACAGTGATAGCACAGAATTATGGCACATGCGACTTGGTCATTTGAGTGAAGGAGGAATGAAAGAACTTCACAAAAGGCAGTTGCTGAAAGGTGTCAAAACGTGCAGTTTGGAATTTTGCAAGTTTTGCGTGTACGGCAAACAACGGAGGGTCAGCTTCAAGGCAGGAACACATACCAGTAAGAATGTACTTGATTATATATATTCAGATGTTTGGGGGCCAATCAAGCATACGTCAATGGGTGGAGCTCATTATTTTGTCAGCTTCATAGATGACTACTCCAGAAAGGTGTGAGTGTATTTTATGAAGCAGAAATCCGAGGTTTTCAGAATCTTCAAGCAGTGGAAAGCTAAAGTACAAAACCAGATCGGAAAGAAGTTGAAGTATTTCAGATCAGATAATGGCATGGAATACAAGGAAAGGTCGTTCCTATAGTTCTACCAGGATGAAGGTATCACCAGGCACTTCTCAGTCAAAAGAACTCCAGAGCAAAATGGGGTTGCAGAGAGGATGCACAGAACTCTATTGGAACGTGCCAGATGTACGAGGTTGAATGCAGAATTGCCCAAGAGTTTTTGGGCTGAGGCAATCAACACAGCCTGTTATCTGATAAATCGATCTCCTTCAGCTGGAATTGATTACCTAGATCCCCGAAGAGGTATGGAGTGGGAAACCAGTTGATTTTTCTGTGATGAAAATCTTTGGTTGTCCAGCTTATGTTCATCTGCCAATCGAGGAGCGACAGTCCAAGCTTGATCTAAGGTCAAAGGAATGTATTTTCCTTGGATATGAAGACGGAGTCAAGGGATACAGGTTATGGGATCCAGTATCCAAGAAGAAGGTTGTCAGCAGAGATGTGGTGTTCAATGAGAAACACATGCTGAACAAGTTTGAGAATGAAGAATCTGCAGCACGTGAGTTGCAGAAACATCCAGTTGAGGTGGAGCTTCCTGAAGATACAAAAGAATCTGAAGAAATCGAAGATGATCATCCTTCAGATCCCCAAGAGATGTCCTATAATCTTGTTAGAGATCGGGAAAGGCGAGCCATCAAACCAGTGCAGAGATATGGGTTTGATGACATGGTTGCCTTTGCCTTGATTGTTGGTAGTGGAGATCCAACTAGCTATCAGGGTGCTATTCAGTCCGAGGATAATGATAAATGGGCAATAGCGATGACAGAAGAGATGGAGTCTTTACAGAAGAACCAGACTTGGGAGTTAGTTCAACTTCCAAAAGGATCAAAGGCTATAGGATGCAAGTGGGTGTTCAAAAAAAAAGAAGCTTAGTCTGATAAAGAAGGCGAAAGATTCAAGGCCAGGATAGTGGCAAAGGGATTCTCTCAGAGAGAGGGAATCGACTACAATGAGATCTTCTCACCAGTTGTGAAACACATCGATTCGGTTGATCTTATCTATCGTAGCATCACAGGATATGGAGTTAGAGCAGCTTGATGTGAAAACAGCTTTTCTCCATGGTGATTTAGAAGAAAAGATCTACATGAAGCAGCCTGAGGGGTTTATTGAACTAGGGAAAGAGGGCTTAGTTTGCAGTTTGAAGAAGTCTCTCAATGGTTTGAAGCAGTCCCCGAGACAGTGGTACATGAAGTTTGACAACTTTATGGTGGCTCATGGTTACACTCGTTCGGAGTATGATCCATGTGTGTATTTCAGATCCTTTGATGATGGTTCTCTAGTATTGCTGACGTTATATGTCGATGACATGTTGATAGCAGCAAAGAGGAAATCAGATATTCTTCAGTTGAAGAATTTGTTGAGCAGTGAATTCGACATGAAGGATCTTGGGTCAACCAAGAAGATCCTAGGTATGGAAATTCACAGGGATCGTCAGGTAGGAAAATTGTGGCTAACTCAGAAAGGATATGTGCAGAAGGTCCTGGAGAGGTTTAACATGAACAATGCCAAACCAGTTAGCACTCCGTTGGCAGCACATTTCGGATTGTCTTCACAGTTGAGCTCACAGACAGAGGATGAGGTGGAGTATATGTCCAAGGTACCGCATGCAAATGCGGTGGGTTGTCTTATGTATGCCATGGTATGTACAAGGCTAGATATCTCATATGCAGTCAGTGTGGTTAGCAAGTATATGACAAATTCAGGGAAAGAGCATTGGAATGCTGTAAAATGGATTTTTCGTTATCTAGCAGGTACAACCAATTACGGTCTTATGTTTGATCGTGATACCGCAAGAAATGAGGTTACAGGATTTGTTGATTTGGATTATACTGGAGACCTAGATGCAAGGAGATCTACGATAGGGTTTGTATACACCTTTTATGGAGGATGTATATGTTGGAGGTCAGTGTTGCAGTCTACAGTAGCATTATCAACAACAGAAGCTGAGTATATAGCGTTGACAGAGGCAAGCAAAGAGGCTTTGTGGCTTAAGGGACTAGTTGAAGAACTAGGTTTCAAGCAGGGCAGTATCCAGATTCAGTGTGATAGTCAAAGTGTTATTCATTTAACAAAGAACTAGGTGTTCCATGTCAGGACCAAACATATAGATGTTCGGTATCACAAGATTCGTGAGTGGCTGAACAATGGTGACATTGCAGTTCGCAAAGTTCACACAAAGGAGAATGCCGCAGATATGCTCACAAAGTCAGTTACAGCAGAAAAGTTCAAGCATTGCTTGGACTTAATTCACTTCGTCGAATACTGAGTTCGTGGTGAAGTATCCAGGGAGAGGGATACATTCACAGACACAAAGAAGTTCACATTATTTGGAAAATATGAGCCAAGGTGGAGATTGTTGAATATTGACTCATTAAATGTGCTCCTCGCCCATTGAATTTTCCACAATCCACCGCCCTTTGTATTTGGCCTGCACTTTTTTCTTTGGTCCGGCCCCTCCATTTGTTGGGCTATAAAAGAAAGGCAGCAAATCAAAGGGATACACACCAAAATTGATAGAGCAAAGCATTAGAGAGATAGAGAGAAAGAGAGAAAGCTCTAGTTTGAGTGTCAAAGAGAGTTAGAGAGAGAAAGCTCAGTTGAGCATTAGAGAGTTAGAGAAAAATAAACAGTTAGTTTATTTCTCAGAGAGAGTTTGTAATCTCCAGATTATTTTTCATAGTGAGTTTCTGAGATCTCTCCCTGTGGTTTTTCTCAGTTGGGTTTCCACATAAAATTCTTCTGTTATTATTTTATATCTCATACAGTAGTGTGTTTGCATTTATCTTAGTGTACTTGTGTGAGCCTGATTTCTCAACAAGAAACATTAAATTTTTGGTTGAGGTAATTACTAACAACTGTTTTAAAACATTCAGACTGACTGCATCTCCTTCAGGTCTTCACTTCATGGATGCACTTTTGTGCTGTACGTGTGTTTACCGAGAGCATTCTAAGATATGGCTTGCCGCCAAAATTCTTGGTAATTGAAATGCATTCTTCTCTAGTCCCTCCCATTCCCCATTCCCTATTCCCTTCCACCCTCCTTCTATTCCCTTCCACCCTCCTTTTCTTTATATTTACTGGCTTAGAGATCACATTTAAATTGTTTCAGTCTGTTGTATTGTCACCTTCTGTGAAAAGTGAGAAGAAAGTGCGTTCCTTGTTGGAGGGACTTTCTGGCAGTTCAAACAGGTACTTGTGAGATTTCTAATTTGCTTGTATGTATGTTATATATATATATATATATTGTGAGATTTCTAATATTTCTTTGTCATTATTATATGTACTACATTGCTTTGTCATTATTATATGAACTACTTCTATAGCCTTTGTGTCAAAAGCTCAAACAAACAACAAACTATGTGTTACAATAGGGTACTATGAGTTTTGTCAAATAATCTGACTTTCTTGGAGCAAATTTCAATGACATTTTAGATTAATCCTCAGTTCCTTTAGTTGTAGTCTTGTAGATGTGGCTCAAGGGAAATAGACAAGCTCAAACTCTGCATGTGGTTCAGCCTCCCATTGCTTAATTATTTAGTGGTCCAGGGTGGTCTACACCATTAAAATCTCTCCCTGAGTCTGAACATGTTGGGATAAATGTCCTTTTAAGTTTATTACCCACATGAGGATTGGAATTTAAATAGGTGGCCCACATTGTAATGGTCCACTAGCCACATGAATTTTTCTGATTTCTTCTGAACCTCTAAATGCTGAGTTATTTTGTTGGTACTCTATGTTTTGGGTGTGTAAATGCAGCACATATTGGAAAACTGAGGACGATGGAGGCATGGGCAGCTTTGGAGGTGAAGCCGATGCATATACTTACGTCTCCTTCACCATAAATCTCATCTGAGCGTAGCATTTGCAGTGTCGCTGTCCATCTTAAATTCTTGATTAGCTTCTAATAATAAAGTGAGAATCTGAACTTGCTGTATTATAGGCTGAATTACCAAATATCGTTATCTTGTCGAGTGTATGCTACTTGTGAAGCATCCTCTGATTCTTTCCTTTTGGAGTTCTGTATTGAAGGCTTTAATTTATCTGTTTTCATGTTTGATGCTGTATTTGTATGAGTTGGCTTTTAATTTTACCCACTGAAGCCAGCACAGAGAGTAATATAAAATTCAGAAGTTAATAAGTTTAATTGTATAATTCTTGTTTTGAATAATCATTCAAGTACTTTATGAGCATATTCTTTTGCAGAGCATTGAAATTTTGAGTTATGGATATTTGATAGTATACTCCCAGCTCGTAATGTATTTTTGGATGTAACCAAAAAATTTTAACACAAACATTGCAAACTTTAACAAAAAATGCTATTATCATATAAAAAATCTCACATAATATTCACATATATACGCATGTATACTGTGGGCCTCTGCTTGACATGTGGATCTCGCAGTATGTATGCGAGCATTATTTATGCGATAGTAGCATTATTTAAACTTTAAACATACCATAATTTTGAGTGAAAGTTACAAGCAGAGGATCAAGTGCTTTGTCCACCTGAAGTAATCATTCATTCGATAGGGTTGAGACGTGAAGTTAACTTTGATTAATTAACCAACTTATTATAAAGTTAACTTCCGGGATCTGCTTTTAACACATTGCACATTTTTTGGTGCACTCACGAACGCATTGTGTTTGTGACTTAGATAAATGTGTTTGAAATAAATTGTTGCAAGACGAATAAGATTCACGTGGTTATAGTTTATTACCCACACGAGGATTGGAATTTAAATAGGATTTTCCATAATGAGCGCGGTAGTTTATTTCATAGTTTTGAGCTGCCGATCTCCCAGGGAATGCTGGTTGCAAACAGGCCACAAGCTCTGTTGGTTTGAAATAAGTTTGACCACAAATTTGTGGAGATTAGAAAGAGGGAATTGAGGTAATTTTTGAATGCCTTTGCCATCTTGTGCATTTCTTAATTCGGGTCATGTTTATGTTTCTCCTAGTATGTTTATTGATGTAGTTGTGATATCCAACCAAAAATCCAGATGAACACAAGGAGACAGAAGAAAAGCAGACAACTACAAGGTTAAAAGGTCCCAGCATTTTTGTTACAGATTATCAGCAAGTTGGGTGATGGCCGAATAAGACCAAGCCGTTCGAGCTCGATTCATACTCACTCGATTAAAAGTTTGATTCAAATATGAGTAAATTGTAAAGTTGGATAAATTATTCGAACCTCGGGCTCGATTCGAGACTCAATCAAATCTTATAATTTTATACTTGATAAATTTTGTGAATCAAATTCAAACAACTTAATACTCGGTTCGACTCAATTCATTTACACCCTTATGACAAAATGAATCATATAGAAATTAATAGTTGTATTTCCCAAAATTATTTGTCTCCGGATGGATTCAGGTTTTGTAACAAATAAAAGGGGGGCAAAATATTGTGTCCTCAACATTTTTCTGGACGAATATGAACACAAGGAAAGGGGGCCAGCCCGAATTGAATTCCAATATATATTATGATGCCTGGAGTTGGTGAAATTGAAATGAACCAATAATGAAATATTCTGATGACAAGTAGACAAAGTTTCACGTTTTGCACGGTACGTGGTTCTGATTTTTTTTTAAAAATATATGAAAATGTCCAATTAATTTTTATTTTATTTTTTGAAAAAGTTAATTTTAATAAAGAAATGTTATATAATAGTTAAGGACAAAAACATGCATGAGATGAGACCCACGTCTCAATGTCGGAAAAAAATAATTAATTACTTAAATGAGATGCATGCAGTATAAAAAAGAAGAATAATTAAGCAAACATTCATAAAATAAAAAAATAAAAAAATAATTGGCAGTGTTGCAGTCGAAACAGTACTAGTACTAGTAGTAGTAGATCTGCCTTGTGGTCCTAAAACGGTGAAAGTTCTCCACATTTTGATGACAGTGCTAAAATCTGGAACCCGGAAGTTAATCGAATAAGCTTGTTTCTTACTACTACACTCACTGTTCCACACGTACTCCTTCCTTCCAACGTTATATATATATATATATATATTATGGCGACAACCAGTTCATTGAAGAGACAAACTTATATTAGTTGATTTTTATAAATTATTTCTCTCTCTATATATATATAGATACACATATATATGAATATGAATATAGAAAATTAGCAAGTAGGAGTGTCTTAGTCCATAATTGGACAGCCCATGCCTTGGGTGCAACAGATGAGGACACCAGCCCGGCCCTCTCATTAAGTAAATGTCACCTTGGATGGATGGATGGATCTACTCCAATTCAATTCAATTCAATTCTCTCTCTCTCTCCCTCTCTCTCTCTCTCTAAGAAGAAGAGTAGAAGACTGTAGCTAGCTAGCTAGCTAAGAGGAAGAGGAAGAGGAAGATGAAGGAAGGAGACAATGCAATGGACTGGAGAACGGCACCCACCTCTTCTTTCGTGGTGGACCCTTCTCACAACCCCTTGCACCCTCCCAACAGTACTCCTCGGCCCCCCGCCTGCTTCATGTCTACTTTACTATGTTTAATTTCATCCTATTTTAGGGATATATTTTTAAAAAAAATTATTATTTTTCTTTAAAAGTTCTTATTTTAAATTTGTATCTCTAATTTTAAAATTAATTATTATAACATATATATATATATATATATATATATATACATGTATATATTTGTGCATGCGTAGAGTTTGATATATATATATATATATATATATATATATATATAATTACACATCCTTATCCTATACCTAAAATCAAGGTGGCTCCAACAAATTAAGAAAAATGACGACTTTGTATATACAAATTAATGCACATAATAATTATATGTCTGGTCGATCACTGAAGTTCATATTGTTTTCTGGTGTAAGCTTGGAGGAACATCTCCTCAACATATAACCCCAAAGTGTTTGTTACTGTCCTCTTTATCATCCATCCATCCATCCATCCATCCTTTCTATTAAGTATTAATTATGCTAATAATATATATATGAAATATCATTTGACAACTTTTTTAGTTATTTAACAAGAGTCTCACTTTCTTTTAATGTATGACAGTATAATAATAATAATAATAAAATTTACTATCACAATTTTATTATCATGTCATGTCATCACTATTAAGATGAATGTTCAATAATTTAGCATATAAAAATTGTCATTAAATTTTGTAAACTTTGGACTCATGGAATGTAAAGCAGCGGCGACCCTACACTGGGGGCAATGGGGGGCCGCGCCCCAGGAACTTTTCCGAAATTTTTGTAATGTATAGGATTCCTACCTATGTGCATAATATTTTAAAAAATATAATTCATAATAATTAATATTTGATCGGTTTTACAAAATGTGTTTCATTTTAACTTCTTAAAGTTTTTCTAAAAATCTATTATTTAAAATTGGTATAAACAAATTTAATTTTAGACAATACAATTTTAAATATCACTCCCGATCCGTTCCAAAAAATTTGTAAATTTTACGGATGCATTTGTGTTTCATGTTTAACAAAAGTAATTTTCAAAACCCAATAATTTTTTAAGGACTCAACTGGACCAACTCTAATATTTCAATTGCTTACAGGGTAGAGTGACATTGGAAGATGAAATTGTTGAAAAATTACTTGCGGTCAACTATAACACAAGAAAGGTTAAATGGGTTGGCAACCATATGCATCGAGAAAAATATGCTGGACAAGCTTGATTTTGAATATTTGATTGGAGATTTTGTCTTTAGGAATAGTAGAAGAAGTATCTTTCAATAAATATATTCTCATATATTTTGTTGTAGTCGAACTATATATTTAGTCGAAATTTTCATATATTTTATTGTAGTTGAAATTCTGATATATATATTTTGTTGTAGTCAAAATTCTCATATATTATGTTGTAGTCGAACTAATTATACTTTTTATTTATTTATTTATTTTTACTTAATTTTTTTTTGATAAAAAAATTTTTCGAAAATGATTTCGTTTTTTATTTTCCCACTAAAATCTCATGAACGAGGCTGTGCGGTGGTGGTGGTGAATGTATTATGTATATCGAGCATGTGAAAAAATAGAGATGTTTGTCAAGGATATCGTAACAGCCAAAAGAGGAATTTGTTTGAAGGCGTGCATATTGATAAATATATTATGTATCTTGAAAAATTTAGTGGATTATCTGCGGAGTTCGTAGAGCATAACTGCATATATATATATATATATATATATATATATATATATATATATATATATATAGCTACAGGACTACAAAAAGAGAGCGACGTAAACGACAGGGACACCCTTGATTTGATACAGGGAGCAGCAGGGACTAGGGAGGAGGGTAAACAATTGATCAAGGGAGAAAGTGTTATCCAAAAATCATTTCGGCAATTAATTAAATTAAGCAAGAAGGTGCTACTACGTACCTACATTGAGGAGTAATGGCTGGCAAATGCATGCATCCTGATGATTTGATAAGAAGAGGAAATTAATTAGAAAGCAAAATACCCATCCGTTTTTTCACAAAATAGAATTTAATTTACAGATTTTATAAATTTTAGTGATATACTATATATTTCGGTCGATGATTAAAGGTACAATTATTTTTGTTTTCAAAATAAATTGTTATATAAAAAAATCTTGTGGGATCACTAAAGAAAAATTTGGAACTTTATTTACTCTTTTTTCTCTATTTTGTATTTTGTTCATTATTTTGACTTTTGAGAACGGAGGGAATACTTAATTTGTTACCTATTTTAATAGTACTGACACGATAATAAAATTGCTATATAAATTTTTAAACAAATTAGTGTCATTTTTCCTTGATTTATTCACTTCAATATATCCTAGAGACAATCGTGATCATAAGAATAATTTAAACTCAATAAGTTTATATATACATATATATGGCCTGGCCTTCATATATAATTTAAGATCCATATAAATACTTCTCAGTAATGTCCATCAACCCATGCATTAATTACGCAAATGGCTTTTATTTCAACTTGATGTATAATTATTTTTAGTGTTGTTGGTGACTGTTGTTTTCTCCCGTCCATTCACTGAAAAGTGCTCGCTATTTAAGTCAAAGCTTTTGGGTCCGTATTGTCTTTGTCAGTGCTAAATCACGACATAGCCTAATCAAAATTAAAGTTACTGCACGTTATACCTCCCTCCCTGAACGACCTAAGACCGATATATATTTTAAATTAATATATATATATATATATATATATATATATATATAGTTGTATATCACAAATAAAGTTTGATAAATATATAAAATTAATGTTTAATTGTGAAAAAAAAAAATCAGTACGTAGGGCAATGTAGGGAGGTCAAATTAAATTTTCTTATATTTCTATTTAGTTATTTTAATTATTCTTTCATTTTATTCTCCTGAAGGACAAGGATAGGGAACACTCCAAATATATATATATATATAAATAATTTTTTTTTATCAAGAGACATATATAAGAAGAATGACACGTCAGTTTCTTTTTGGATGCTGACTTGTCATGGAAAAAGGATACAAGAGTTTCAATATCGTTGGGTTGCCTCTCAAAATGGGAAACAATGGTGTTGACTTCGTACACGTCAGACATATTTCGGATGCTGACATGTCACGAAAACGCGAAGAAAAATGTTTTCAGAAATTTGCTTTTTGGGAACCAATGTTGCGTAAAAAAAGACTCATCGAGAACAAACATATCTTACGTAAATAAAAAGCATAAACTAAAGATCAATTAGATGCATGTCCCGCGGACTTATGTTGACCTATAGAACAGATGGCGTAGTGACACATTTAATTTATGAAAATGATGTGCATAAATTATTAGATATCCCGGCGAGTTATGTTGAGCTATAGAACAGATTGCATAGTAACATATTTAATTTACGAAAATGATATAAATATTTGTCGAAATTAGATTGCGACCAACGTAAAATTTGTGCGATAAAATAAAATAAATTAAAGTCAGACCCTTCATAATTTTTATCTATCTTTATTTATTCACATACGTCACCATCATAAGTGGACCGAAAACTTTCGCAATATATTGGAGGGACTCTTTAATTTATGCATCCCCAATCCTTTTTCATTGTAAAATTGAAAAACTCAATGGTTATAACGTACTAATCACTATTATACATATTATTCTGTATCTTTTTTTTATCCAATCTTTTGTCTTACAAGTGAGTGAAGTTGACGCACACAGATCAATATATACTTCATTTTTTTTTTAATAGCCACCTCTTTCTTTGATGGATCCAGTCATCCAGATATACAGATCATAAGATATATGGGTCAAAAAATATACTACTAATTAAGAGTGATTGTTGGATGGATCTAAAGCTAACATGATTTAACTAATCAATACTTCTGGAATATATCCCACTTAAGAAATAGATTGATGAGTTGGTGAGTTACGTAGCATTGATTATTGGATGACTTATCACATATAGTTGGAAATTTGTAGAACAGTGTTTTAAAAGAGAAATTTAAAATCATCCAAGTGTATAAGCGACAGCAGGGTGGATAGAGAGAGTACGTACTGTTTTAGCATATAGTTTGAAGCCAAATTGGCATTTGCCACAGATTATTTATCTAATTGTTTTGGATATCGGAATTAATCAATTTAAGATTGTGGGTCATTATTGTCTGAATCAATTTGCCATATATTTTTCTTTTTTCTGAAGCTCAGATTATAATATTGTTTTATAAGTAAAACCTTTCGCTTAAGTCCATTAAAATTGTAGGAGTAGTAATTAATTACAAGAGAGAGAAAGCTAGCTAGCTAGCTTGCTCGCTCTTAGATATAATTTTTATTTTTGGAATCACATAATAAAATATAAGCTTATATACATACTTGTATCATGAGCTAGCTGTTACTTTTCTCTAGATCTACTTATTTAAGATATATACGCTTCATCCTATACATATATATTACATGCATGATATATTGGTCTACTTATTTGAAACTCAAGTGCTATCTATATATACGCTTCATGATCATGTATACATACATACATACATATATATATATATATATATATATATTCGTATATAGCATGATGTTGGTTTATCTTCGCGCACTGAATTATCTTAATTGATTACAAAGCGATAACACGACCTAATGTTTTCTTTATTTTGTAGGTGTACAAATTTTTGAGATTAGATCGAGATTGGTAATGCTAAGAGAAGGTCTAAAATTATATATCGTCACTAATGAACAAAGATCATATATAGTCACCTACTATATATTCAATATAATTTGTCCAACTTTTTTCTTTATAAATCCCACAAGTAAGCTTGTGCTATATATATAACTACGTACGTACTTCCCACACATGCCATTTCCTCTCTCTCTCTCTCTCTCTATATATATATATACATACATATATATATACATATATAATGGAGATATATAGATAGATAGATAAATAGATAGAGAGAAATGATTGAGGCCTTTCTTCTGAACACACAAGGTGCATAGTCTATGATAGGATCAATTCACTGATCATTATATATATATATATATATATATATATATATATATATATATATATATATATATAATAGAAGACACATTCCAGTTCCAAACATATATATATATATATATATATATATATATATATATATATATCAACTGGTGGAGGTGGAGGAAGTCATGTCAAGAAGGAGGCATTTACATTCCATAAAGGAGACAACAAATTAACACAGGAAGCAAGGAAGGTAAAATAAAATGCAATAACGGTCAAATGTACATAGATAACAAGATCCACATACGTACGTACATAATTAATTATAATCATAATTAAGGACGGGAAAGTATTTTTACATATAGATGACAAATATCTAAGATGGTGGTTAATTATATATATAATCACAACAAATCAAAACGAGTAAAAAGCTAGCTCTAAGAATTTGTGCTCCATGCAGATGTTGGAGTCAAGTAAATTGGGACAAGGACAAGAACAAGAAGAAGGGATCTTGAAAAAAGATTTAGTCTTCCCCTCCCTAGCTCAGCTCCTTTTATATATATACGTACGTCTCCCCTGCATTCTCTCTATCCATTGAGTTTGCTTTTGCTAGTTATATCTTTGATGATCGATGCCGAAGAATACGTACGTACTAGGCTGCTAGCTGCTAGCTGCTAGCTAGCTGCTCTTTTAATTTATGTACGTACGTAGTAATTAACAACAAGCACTTTTTCAATTATATTCATGTCACCCGCCTGCCTTGGAAACTCCTCTCTGCATGGGGATTTTAAAAAATAAAAAATAAAAATCAGAAATTTTATTTTTTAGTATTTATAATTTAAGCTTGACTTGAGACATGAGTGATTTGAGTGAGGGCTTACCAGATGTTTGTAGGGCAGGTGGTTTTAATGAAAAGTAGCCAAGTTGTTGGTGGTGAACCCTGACGATTGACTAATAAGTCTTTGTCGTTGTACTTCATCCGCGTCCCATAATAACTGTCCATTACTCTGAAATTCATGGAGCTGTCTTTTTTACAAACATATATATATATATATATATATATATATATATATATATATATATATATATATATATAGGCTGGCTAACTATGACTAATTTGTTTATTAATTTAATATTAATATTTTAATTTTACTGAGTCAAAAAAATTAATATACCTGAGAGAGAATATTTGGCATCTGCCCCTGTTGAAGTAGAAGAAGTAAAGTTGAAGGGTCCAGAAGAGGATAGTTATTAGGTGTGGTGGTGAAGGTGTTTGTTGTGGACTGGTTAGGGCCGCATTCTTGTACATCTGCCTGCTGTGCTGCAACTTCCAAGCTACTCATCCTCTGTATTTATCCAATTTAATTATATATATTCGTGTTATAATATAAATATAAATATAAATAAATATTTATATATATACGAGTTTATTAAAATATTTTATAATGACTATGTATTATTATTAATTAATCCCCATATTATAAGATTTAATTTGAATATGATTGTTAGTTAATTTATTTACCTCTGGTTTGACCATAAATGCCTCCATGTCCACTCCAAAGTCATAGAACATGGGATTCAGAGTAGCAAGCTTCATTGAAAGGAACTTAAAAATTGAAACATAAACCACGAATTAGTACTGATGCATTATTAATTTTCAGGATTATGTATGTCTGATGCAATAAAATATTGTGCTTATTTTGATGGTAACAATTTATAAATTACGTGAAACTGCATCATAAGTTTTTTTTTATTTTTTACCTCAACTTGATTTTGTAGGGACTGGACATAGTTGATTATTTCATCCAACATAAGGGCTTTGCCCGTTACCTAAAATTTCAGTTAGAGCCACATATACATGAAGCTGCAGTCAGATTAACCCCATAAATATATATATATATATATATATATATATATATATATAGATAGATAGGAAAAAGAAGAAAAAAGAGAGACAAAGTAAAGACAAATTTCTGAGGGAGCTAGTTAGTTGTTCACCTTGTCACACCCAGGTACAAGAGCTTGCAACAGCTTCATCCTCTCACTTATTTTTTCTCTCCTCACCTGAAAGTAAACCCCGTCTAGGCAAAATTAAGTAATAAATAATGCAAAAAATACTACTATTTTTAATACAAATCAAGACCTCATGAACAGTTCGTTGAGTACGTATGAATGTATAGGATACGCAAAATTTGGTGTTTTTCTGTGCATTGAAATAATTGTAATAAAGACAAGGGTGCCCAATTATTATAAAGGGAAGTATCTTTTCTTTTTCTGTTTAAAAAAAACATGGAAGTTTAAATAAGGGAATTGATAAACGCATTCTTAATTTGAAGTGCAAGTATGATTTCAGTTAATTAATTAACATATATATATATATATATATATATAGTGATGGAATGGAATATTGGAATGGTG
The DNA here is from genome assembly GCA_020205555.1 of Panax stipuleanatus. Taxonomy (NCBI): domain Eukaryota; kingdom Viridiplantae; phylum Streptophyta; class Magnoliopsida; order Apiales; family Araliaceae; genus Panax; species Panax stipuleanatus. The sequence goes on along the minus strand of CM035117.1, from coordinate 5,456,945 downwards.
AGTACCCACCCTCTCAGCAAGGCTGTGGCTGTCTGTAGCTTGGCCCCTCCTTGCTCTAACATGAATGTACTCAGTTGGAGCTGCTGCTGCTTCTTCTTCTTCTTCTTCTTCTTCTTCTTCTTCACTTTGAGCTTTATTCTTCTTCTTACCAGCTCCACCCCTGCTTTTCTTCTTCTCTTCAACACTAGGATGGATTTTCCTCTGCTTCTTGCCTTTTACTACTAGTACTTCTCCAGAGTCCTAATAAAAAAAAATACAATTAATTGGCAAAAGTTGGGAAATATAAATTGGACCGGCCGGACCTATATATATATATGTATAGGCGAATAAGTAATTGGTGTAGATAATCTAATTAATTACCATGGATTGAGCAGCAGAACTGGTGGCATCATAACTGTGCTTCCTCTTGTTGTGGCCCATGGGAGGGGGAGGAGGAGTAATTTTCTGAGTGACTTGGTCTCCAGATGAAGAATTGTTGTTGTTGCTGCAGCTGCTGGTAAGGGAAACTTTTGTACTACTTGTAGTAGTAGTAGTAGCAGCAGCAGTGCTGCAACTATAATTGAGTGAAGATACCTCCCCAACTGCAGCAGGTTGAGGTTGATAAAACTGATGGTGATGAGAAAAACAGGAGGGGAGGGTGTTGTTTGGTTCCTCCAAAAATCCAAACATCTTATTATTATTATTATTATTATTATAAGTAGTAGTAGTAGTTGGGGTGGGAAGAGGAGTAATTGTGGTCGAGGAGTCGATGAGAAAAGGGTGGTGGTGTTGATATGAAAAAGCTGCCATTCTTTTTTGGGAATCAGTGAATGTGAATGAATGAATCAATGCTTTGGAATTGGTACTGGAGGGAGGAGAGAGAGAGAGAGAGAGAGACTCCTAATTGATGTTCGGAAGCAGAGTTGAGAGAGAAAGTGTGTTGGGGAGTGATTTCTGACGATACAAATCTAAGAGGTCAGGGTCAGGTTTATATATATATATATATATATATATACTCATAAAACAGGAACCCCCCTAAATTCATAAAAATCCTTTATTTGACTCGATCACTTTTTATCCCCATGCAATGCAACGCAACGCAACCCAACCTAACCCAACCCAACCGATCCTCACATTTGACTGGTCTTCTCAACATCTCTCTCTCTCTCTCTGCATTTGTGCATGAATAATTTTAGAAAAATGGTATATATATGAGGACATATATTTTATCAAGTTAAATGAAAGTATATACAATAATATAAAATAAATTAAAATAAGATTCTTCTTAATTTCTACTACTTATATTTATGCACATACGTCGCAATCAGGGGCGGAGGGAGGGGGGTCCAGGGGGTTTCACTGACCTCCCGGCCATCGAAAAAATTAGTATGTAGTAAGTATGTGGATGTGTTCAGCCTGAAATTCGGCAATACCGAGGTCCGATGAACTCTGCATGCGCTGAGAAGAAGGAAGGGGAAGAAGAGAGAAAAAAAATATATATAACTTTATAATTAAGTAGCCTACACATAATATAAATACTGACATGATAATAAATATTTATCCGTTTGCAATTTTAAAATGGTCAAAGAAATGAATCTCTAATTTAAAAAGGAAGAAGTACTAATAATTTACCTAGATTTTTTGCATCTTTTTGACACTTTTGGAGGCAGGTCGTCTAACAAATTTTATTAAATAATCTATCTATTTTGCAAGAGAAAAAAATAGAGTCCCATTTATAAATTTTGCAAACACTAACTACTTTTCATTTTATATATGTATACTTTTTAAAATAATAAAGTGTTCATTCATTAATAATGGCATTATATATATGAATATAACTAAGTGATAGAAATTTTTTTTTGAAACGAAAAGAGTATTTCTGTTATTTAAAAATAATAATTACTTCGTTTCACAAAAAGAACTTTATTTATAAAATTTATCAATATTAAATATGTATTTTTGTTCTATATCTATCTCAAGTGAATAAGTTGTTAGGTTAACATTAATCACACTATATTAAAATATGATGATAATTTATACTCATCACTACAAAAATAATTATTTTTATACTCTTTTTAAAAAGAGTAATGGACGTGTTTGATCTTTTCAATATTTTTCTATTTGTGAAACGAAGTAAATAACAGAGGAGATCTGTATATTGAAGAGTCTGGTAGAAACAGAGGAGGAAAAGAGAGAAAAGAGCCGCCGTTGTTGCCGCCGGCGGTCGCCACTGCCGGTCGTTGCGTCGACGCTTACCCGCTGGAACCCCCGGCTTAAAATCTCTCGCTCCGCCACTGGTCGCAATTATAATTTGACTGAAATTATAATTTGACTGAAAAACTTTCGCAATCATAATTCCGCTGCATATTTTCCCAATGTATAAGAGGACTCATAGTTTTAAATGAATATAATATTTTATTTGTTTCAAAATAAAAGCTTTATTATTTTTAAATATTAAAAATATAACTTTATATTTATTTATTTCTAACAATAATATGTTAATAATGCCACAGTAAAAGACACTAACATTTTAAGAATTATAGAAATTCAATCAACAAAACATAAATATGATAATAGCCGAATTATAGTTAAAAAAAAAATAAAGTTAATTGAACATATATAACCCTGAGTCCCTAACCTAAACGCTGTTTAAATATTCATAAGTTGGTAAAAAATAATAATAAATTAGAGGGCCCAATTCAATATTTTTCAGGCATTTCGGGTTATAAAGGGCCTACATTATGGCCAAAAGCGATTAATATTATGAATAATGTTAGAGACACAATTTATGTTATAATTATTTTATAATTTGCTGATATGACATACTCCACCTCAGTTTTTATGTGAATCGAAGACTATATTGAAACAATTTATACATCAATATGCTGAGGTGGAGTATGACACATCAGTAAATTGTAAAATAATTATAGAATAAATTATGTTTTTAGCATTACTCTAATATTATAAGTCTGGTCGAGAGTTTCACTATATTATATTACTCCATGTTGTAAGTAGTTACGTTCAAAATAATTATATTTGTGAATTTTATTTATTTCATAATTGTTGTATTTTTGAAAGAAATTCTTTCAAGTTAGAAATGCAATGTTTGAAATAAGCTAACGCCAATCGTTTGCTCATAATTTATTTATATTAATCGCATTTCAAATCCCATGGAAAAAAAGAGAAGAAACACCTCATTTTTTTGTCAGTCACTCACCTTTCACCTGTGTTTCATCAAATACTCAGTCGTAGTAGTGTCAATGACGCAGGTACTTTTACTGTATAGGTTAAAGTGACTCTATGATTCAGTTCTGTTTCTTTGACCGGGATTTTCAAGGCAATTACTCCTCTGTTACAATATTAATAAATAAATAGTATATTCCGCTGAAAATATTGAATTAAACAACTTATATACGCCAATATTGGTTACGGAATAAAATTCCTATTTATCAAATTTTTTTTAATACAAATCAAGATATCATTTTTATTAATATTTTTATAAAATAATATAATGTTCTTAAACCTATCATCCTAATTATATTGTCATTATTTACAAAAAAAGCCTTATCTACAAATTTTAAGGATATGTGTAATGAGTGTTTAATAATTTAACAGTGGCATGACAGCGAAACTATATTTTTAAACTTGAGAACATGTTTTATTTTATATTTTCATAAATGATGAGTTTTTTTGTTAAATATTTTTTATAAATAAAACTTCTTTTATGGCTGAGAAAACCATTGCTCTATTCAAGTACTTTCAAAAAAAGATGTAAGCTATATTGATTGCACCAAAATCATTGATATTTCAAAAAAATATGTCAAAAATAGTTTGGGTTATTTTTGACATTTTTAAAAATTCAGGAGTTTTTGGTGCACCAAATAGTTTGTATGTTTTGTTAATAATTTGAGAGGAGTTAAATATTTTTTTAGTCATCAAGTCTTTTCTCTTTTAGTGTGAAATGGAGAGAGTATTTAATTTTAAGCATGAAACTAAAATAATTTTTATATTTACAAAAATTATAAGGAGAACTATTTTTGTGGAGGAGTATTGTGTATATATATATATATATATATCTTTGTTTTAGATTATTATAAGGCATACACATCATCTATATCAATGAAAATAAGAAGAAACAATCAGGATTAAATTACTATTGAAAATCATCCGTCGGGGACTGATGTGACAAAAATATGTAACTGCAAGTGCACAGTGTCAAGTTGAAGAACTGGCAAGTACAGGTCGAACCCACAGAGACTAGATTAATTTTAATATATCCTTAATATCTATTTTAGGCGAATTAAAAATAAATATTAAGAGTTGATTAATTAGAATATGAAAATTAATAATGAGGAAACAATCTAGGAATCCGAATCCATAAATAATAAACATAACATATAATTCAATCTATTCTATTTTTATAACTTAATTATGATTTTGATCTCCCTTTCCCTTTAATTTAGTAATTTTATAATTAACGTGGGCAAGCATAGACTTTGAAAATTTAAGGATTAACTATAACCCATCAAAACTTCTTTGAGCAAGCATGGATTATGAAAAAACTCATATCTTAACAATAATCTATCAAAACCACTTAATTAATTTAAAATCACATACGAACTATAAAACGAAGGTATTTCAATAACGAAATATGAAGGCGAAATCAATTAAACATAAAGACATAAATAATAGAAGAGATGAAAAATATTATCATGAATAATTATTTAATTTCATCTTCATCCTAGATATAAAAAAATTAACTAGACATTAAAAATAAAATAACTAACTAAAATAAAGAAGAATAAATAAAATAAGAAAACTCTCTTTATTGATGATTCTTTAACAAGCGTATAATGAAGAAGTAATTTAATCTACTTCTACTCCTAACCTAAACTAATACAATACCTAATAATTCTTTCTCTCTAAAACAAGAGACCTATTTATAGGGAAAATAAATTTGTGCCCTAATTTAGATACATTGAACTTGAACACTTTTGTTCCCATGTAAGTTTTAACTTCCTAGTGGCAATCAACTTCTCAAAGAGATCTTCTAGATAGACTTTCCTTTCTCTTGTTGGATTTGACTTGCACACCAAGATTGTTCCACCTCTTTCCTTCTCCTTGCAGGATTCTTCTTGGATATTTCTTACATGAATAAGAGCATTAAATATCGCTTGATCACCAAGATTTTGACTTTATTGCAATAAATATTAAACCCTACAAAATAAAATAAAATATATTAATTTAATAAACTAATATAATTAAAAGGACAAAATTAGGGATAATAAAATGTATGAATTATGTGTCTATCAAATACCCCCATACCTAGCTTTTGCTCGTCCTCGAGTAAAATAAAAATAAAATAAAATAAAAATAAAAATTATACTATCCCATTTTCGTAGGAGACACGATTACACTTAGCATGTGCAACAAGCCTTTAAACCTCAAGGTTATCCCAAGTGGACGAGTTGTGTCTCGTGAGGGTTTGCAGTGAATATACCCACAAAATTTAAAATTTTTTTTGAGTTCAACAAGTCATGAAATTGAATTAAAACTTCTAAATATCCATGGGCATACATAAGCAAAATTAAATTCAAAATCACACTTTCACCTTATCAAAAATATTCAATCTTCATTCTAGACACTATCCTTCATAATATTAATTCCATGTGATGCATGCATGTGTGTATGATGTAACTCTTAATAGGGATTTTACCATGAAAATCAAACAAACTCATTTTTCTTCATTTTTCTTTTTCTTTTTTAAAGTTTTTTTTTTCTTTTTTTCTTGACTTGTGCAATGTCTCATTTTCTTAGGCTTTTCAGAGTTGCTCATGTAGCGAGCGTTGGACCAATGACTCCCAAACCAGTTGGCTTTAGGGCACTAGGTATAGAGACACCCCTAAGGGCATACTAACTCGAGTAACAAAGGCCACAAAATTAGACTAGTCAAACTGCTTTTATCCATCACACTTTTTAGCGTGAATATCGATGTTTCATGAGGCTTAGATACCCAGTTATTTCGTTCAATGGACATTGAAGCAGTTATTTTTTTCTTTTTTCTTTTTCTTTCTTTTCTTTTTTTTTTTAATTTTTTTTCTTTCCATTTTTTTTTGAAAATTACTCGAATCATAGTTTATATCCACAACTAAGAGTTAGTGCGATCGTGAAGTGCAAAAAATAATTTTGAAATCAATATTAGTCCAAATGGTATTTCAAATTAAGATTTCGTACCTCATCAAAGATTTAAGAGTTCTAAATCTTTCAATCTTACTCATGACTTTTAACTCCACGGATACTTATTAGAATAAATTCAATCCATAAAAAGTCAAACAAAATTTTTAATTTTTTTAATTTTTTTTGTTTTTTTTAACAATATTTTCCGTAAAAAAAATATCTAATGCAATAATACAAACAAACTCCCCCCCATACCTAAATCATGCATTGTCCTCAATGTATGCCAATGAAGAAAAGAGAACAAAGATGTGAAAGAATTGTACCTTGTATGCGGGACATTTGTTCTGCAAGAAAATGTGGTGAGAAGGAAAACAAATGTACATACCTACAAATTTTATAAATCTTAAATATTATATGACTATACATGAATGATACAAATGGGTAAGTGAGTGTGAATTTGTCATGATTTTCAGGAGGTCTATAAAATTGAAAATAGTCAGAATTTTTATCACAGTTATGCTTAAAATTTGCCTCAAGAAAATTTTCACTAACATGTTCAAATGATGGAAGAATTGGTTCACATACATGTTCTAGTTTAGTTGACTTATTTGTAGTGGATCTCAACAGCTCATTGACCTTATCTAAATATTCAGATTCATTCCAATTTTGGTGAAGATGATTTAAGAAAAAATCAATTGGATCTTTTTCAATCAAAAGTCTATTTTCAATTATTTCTTGGGTCATGGACAACTCTTGGATCATATTTACTTTAATGGGTTGGTCCAAAAAATCACTAGGTGGTTTTTTTGGAATAAGTCTTTCAGGGTATGGAACTTTAGGCTTGTAGACTTTTTCAACCGACTCATTAAATGTGACATGATCAATTTTAGGCATAGACTCATAATTTTTAGATTCCTCAAATTCGCTCGACTCAAACTGTGTAGAATTGAATACAAAATTTTTATTTTCATCATCATTTTCACAACTATCAAGATTTTCAAAATTAACCTCAGAGTTATTAGAAAATTCACCCACCTCTTGTTCATTTATTATGGTGGCTAATCGACTCATTTGAATTTCTAGACAAGATATAGCTTGATCCACGCTAAATTGATTTTCCATTAAAACTTTCATAGTTTTCTCTAAGACACTAAGTCTTTCCTCTTCTTCATTTGATAATTCTTGTGTATATTGAGGTTCTGGATCCGAATATGAATATAGATATGGATATGAACTCAGATAAGGATTTTCATAAGTTGGAAAAAATTGATTTACTTGGTGTGTATTAAAATTTTCATAGGGTTCTTGATTCCAAGCAGAATTATTATTCCAACTATAATAAGAATCCATCTTTCCACAAATCACAAAACAAATAAACAACTAACCACGAAAATCACGAAAAAAATAAAAAAAAATCCTAATTCTACGGTTAACCTAAATAAAATCTAGACAGCTCCTAACTGTTCCAAGTTACACCGTAAGGTCCATAAAATTTAAAATTAATCACACCACTAGCCAGGTAAGTGTAAGAAAGGTGGGAGTCTCTCCGTAAATACGGTGACTAATTAAATAACCACACAATCTTTAGGCATTTACCTTTTGAACCACTTGATTAGACACCAGTAGTTTGATTAATTTAAAATTCAGCCTTCTCTTGGAGTTTTTTGTCCTAATTGAGCTCGAGAGTCCTAGGGGCCAACGTCTACTTGATTTTATTAGGTCAAGGTTATGCAAAATGCAAGTTGGGTTATTTGTGGGCCAAGGAAGGGTGATGAAATCCACACCTTATCTTGTTATAGGTTGTGCCCTTAATGTTAGATTAAATATGAAAATGCACAAATAAAAAAAACTATAAACAAATAAAATATCCTAAAACTATGTGAATTACTAAAGAAGGAGAAATTTTGACGTACCTCAATCCTCTAGCAATCACCACATTTTATATTTGACAAAAAAAAATTAAAAACCTAACAAGATGTGCTCTACGTGAGTGAATGCATGAATGCGGCAAATAAAAAAATATATTAATAAAAAAAACTAAACTACTATTTTTTTTAATTTTTTTTAAAAAATGAAGATACAAAGTACCAAAGAAAGCACCGCAACAAAATCTTTATATTTTCGCTCCTTCGATCCGCTTCAATAATCCTGGAAAAAAAAATGTTAGAGTTAAAAACTAATTCGAATAAATAAAAATTAAGGAAAAAAAATTAAATCTAGTCCCCGGCAACGGCGCCAAAAACTTGATGTGATAAAAATATGTAACTGCAAGTGCACAGTGTCAAGTTGAAGAACTGGCAAGTACAGGTCGAACCCACAGAGACTAGATTAATTTTAATATATCCTTAATATCTATTTTAGGCGAATTAGAAATAAATATTGAGAGTTGATTAATTAGAATATGAAAACTAATAATGAGGAAACAATCTAGGAATCCGAATCCATAAATAATAAACATAACATATAATTCAATCTATTCTATTTTTATAACTTAATTATAATTTTTATCTCCCTTCCCTTTAATTTAGTAATTTTATAATTAACGTGGGCAAGAATAGACTATGAAAATTTAAGGATTAACTATAACCCATCAAAACTTCTTTGAGCAAGCATGGATTATGAAAAACTCATATCTTAACAATAATCTATCAAAACCTCTTAATTAATTTAAAATCACATACGAACTATAAAACGAAGGTATTTCAATAACGAAATATGAAGGCGAAATCAATTAAACATAAAGACATAAATAATAGAAGAGATGAAAAATATTATCATGAATAATTATTTAATTTCATCTTCATCCTAGATATAAAAAAATTAACTAGACATTAAAAATAAAATAACTAACTAAAATAAAGAAGAAGAAATAAAATAGAAAAACTCTCTTTATTGATGATTCTCCAACAAGCGTATAATGAAGAAGTAATTTAATCTACTTCTACTCCTAACCTAAACTAATACAATACCTAATAATCCTTTCTCTCTAAAACAAGAGACCTATTTATAGGGAAAATAAATTTGTGCTCTAATTTAGATACATTGAACTTGGACACTTTTGTTCCCATGTAGGTTTTAACTTCCTAGTGGCAATCAACTTCTCAAAGAGATCTTCTACATAGACATTCCTTTCTCTTGTTGGATTTGACTTGCACACCAAGATTGTTCCACCTCTTTCCTTCTCCTTGCAGGATTCTTCTTGGATATTTCTTACATGAATAAGAGCATTAAATATCGCTTGATCACCAAGATTTTGACTTTATTGCAATAAATATTAAACCCTACAAAATAAAATAAAACATATTAATTTAATAAACTAATATAATTAAAAGGACAAAATTAGGGATAATAAAATGTATGAATTATGTGTCTATCAGGGATGATAAAAAACGAAAATCATTCGCTACTAATAGTAGCAGACGCTAATCAGAATAAGAGTTTGACTTTATTAAATGGGTTTAAGGTTTATTGACTAGCTAAAGTTTAGAATTTATAAACCATAGTTTATGGTTTATTAACTTCCTTTTTTAACTGGGTTTAGGGTTTGGTTAATAAAAACTAAATTTTGGCTAATAAATCTTAAACTCTAGTTAATAAACCACAAACTCTCGATAATAAACTCTAAGTCTTAATAAACCCTAAACCCTAGTTAATAAATCCTACACCTAGTTAATAAATTTAAATTGTAGTTAAAAAAGTCAAACTCTTATTCTGATTAGCGTCTGCTACTATTAATAGTAGATGATATGTGTTTTTTTATCGTCGTCGATTTTAAGTTTTTAATTATGACCGTTCGTTCTTATTTTTAATGATATAGCGTGTATGTCTATAAAAATCCATAACAAATATATGTTATGTATAATTTATCCATATATATATATATATATATATATATATATATATATATATATAACAAAATACAAATAATTTTGAATTTTCTGCTCACTCAATAAATCATCTGGACCGTCTAAAGTTTAGGATAAATTCCACCGTCGATGTAGTGCCGGAGGCACGGGACAGAGCCAGTAGAGGTATATGTATGAAAAAAAGAAAGAAACAAGAAACATTTATTGTAGCACTAGCAAACAGATAAAGGCATCCCTGTCAAGTAATTAGCTACCGGTCCAGATTTATTGTATTGTCCATATTGAGAGAGGTAAGTTATTTTGCATCCACCAATTCGCCACCACTACTTAGGCGCAGTTTGGTCGAATGGCTGTCATAATCTCAAACGGTGCTGCTCCTACGGACTCAATTAAATTTTACATTAATCCATCTTATCTTCTGCACATGTTGATAAAACCTGGTGGTCGATCAATAAAACAAAACCTGAGCTTCTTTCAAGTGTCTTTATTTTGCTCTTTTTTTTCTTTCTATTTTTGGGTTCAGCTGTCATATATATATATATATCACCAAAATTATTTTTTCTTCCAAAAAATGGAGAAAACAACTAATAAAAATACATACATATATATATATATATATAGTATATATTATAAAGGGAGAGTATTGAAAATAACTTACTCCCTTGTAGCTATGTCACATTTAAGTTTTAACTTTATTTCTTTTTCTCACCTTTTATCCCCATATTCTCTCCTATATTTTCTCACTCACATTTTACAATTTTTATTAGAATTTATTTATTTAGTTTAATTTTGGAAAAACGCTTGGTTTGTCCAAATAGACCAAGCAGGTGCTCTAGCTTCATGTATAGATTAATTATATGCACACACTACGTGTGAGACTTAATATAAAAGGGATTTGAGAGTGGGAGAGTGGGAGAGTGAGAGAGAAAAAAATAGGAATGATTAAGCCGTCTGGCTCAAAGCGGGCTCATGCACAAAGAAGTTTTTCTTGATGTAGTCAATTTGGTTTGTCCTTCTTTTTTTTTTTTGTGAGTTACACGAATATTCCAATTCATAAGTTCGAGATCAACATTTATGAATTGAAAGGTTCGAATTAATGATTAACTCAAAAGTGATTTTTTTATTATATATTTTTATGCTTTTTATCTTGATTAATTCTCTAACACGTACAGTTATTTTTCAGAACACTTTTGATTTAACACAAAAAATAACCGCACGTTAATAATATATACATATATATAGACTCCCAAAGAAAAAAGAAACATAAAAATATATTATCACATAATATTTACTATATATGATCATTTTATTTATTTTCCTCTTCTTTTTATTGATAAACACAGCTTGTTGTTAGAAGGAAAAAGTAACAGATTTTTTTTAATAATATGTACTGATTAAGTAGTTGGTTAAGATCATGGAGTTTGTGTTAAATAGTAAATGACGAAGCCAGTTTTTGTTATCAGTGAGGTCAAAATTATAGTGAAGCTAAAGATAGTTATTGGGGTTCGGGGACAGTCAATTTTTTTGGATAATGTTATATTTTATATTTATATAAATTTGATACTTTAATTATTTCAAAAAATAATATAAATTAAATTATTATTTATTTTTAAAAGAGCATATATAAACGAGTACAAGTGATTGAGATTGAGCAAGTTAAAATTTTAATTTGCCTACGTACAATAGAATTTTTGTTTTTTAGTTTCAGCGGGATGAATTTGTTTATTACGTCTAAAACATTTAAATTTGTCATATATTATAAATAAATAAAAAAGTATCAGTGGGGTCATCAATTGATAACATGATTAAGTGAATGTGGCCGGAGTAGTTAAGGTTTTTATTATTCATTTATTCAGGTAACCCTTTAGTAAACTTGTCAGTTGTCACGTCAAAAACTTAACCGCTTTCTAAATCATCGTCGACACTGTCTTTCATCTTCATCTTCCAAAGTCTTCTATCTTGACATCAACCATACGATTTAATTTCCAGTTTCCAATTGCCAGCAGGCGTGTTTTCCTTTTTTTCTTTTAGGCAATTTATATAAACATATATATATATATATATATATATATGCAGGGGCGGATTCAATATCTATTTCCAGCAGGAATGAATTTTTTGAACTAAAATTTAGCGAAGTAAAAAGTGAGAATTTGAATACATTATGCGTGTTTAATTTTTTTATAGTAGTTGTTTAAGTTTTTTTTACCCCTCTAAATTTAACTTTTTTATAAATTTGTCCTTTTAAATTTATTAAAAAATTTTTTTACTCCTCACTATATCTATAAAAAAAATTGAGCATAGGCAATGTCCCATTTGGCGAGATCCGCCGGTGTATATATGTGTGTGTGACAGTGAGAGACAGATCCACGGTTTTCTCCTAACATCCCGTTTAGTGCGGCGATATATTTTGGGAAAGAGGGAGTATATTTTAAGGACTATTTTTTATTAACACTTAATTGTCGGTATAATTTTGGATCCAGCTAACCCTCCCATGCATTCATGCATGCATGCACGCACGTATATATCTCTGTCTTCAGTTTGCATGCAATTATCATATAAAGAAATCCAAGAGAAAGTCTTGGTCAAGTTGTAAATGATAAACTGTCATCACATTTTGCGGGAGTTTTTGGCCGGCCTAGCTAGTGTTAAGCATTATTAAAAATCAATTTTAGAGATTCGTGGCATTTTTAAACAGTGGAAATTCAGGTTCAAAAAGACTTTTAACTGAAGCAAGTATTTGTGCTCTTGCTTGATACACTTTTGACAAAAATACATTGTACCAAATTATATTTAAATTGTTAAAAAAAAAAATATCTCATACATCACAGCATACTATTATTAAAGTATTTTTACAAATACTTTAATCATTATAATAGAATCAAATACTATTTGACTTTTATTTATAAAAATAATTTTGTCAAAACTTTTATATTAAAAAAATGGCTGATCTCACCTCACAACCTCACAACATCACCAACCCCGTCAAACAATTTAGACAAAAGAGATACATTGGGATCTTCCAAATAATCAAATCAACATCCTACCCTTTAATTATTTCATCATTTACACTTGGCTTTATTGTACATTAGCTAGTTACAAATTAATACAACCGAAAAAGTTGTCTTCCAATTCAACGATTAAACTAATACAAAATTTTAGGAGGGAGGGAGGACGGGGGGAGGTTCATTTAATTTGTGCCGAACTAGCTAGATAGGTCACAGGTGTACAATTAGTTAGAAACATTCATTCCCCAGCTAATCAGTCCAGTCAAACCATAATTACACCGACTCCCTTTGCCGAATTATTTGAATTTCAGTTATATATATGTGCCTAATTTAATTCAATATTATTGCCAATAATTCCACCACCAAACGCTACCCAACAAGAGAAAATAAAATCACATGCCTAAATTTGATTCCATACTACCCTTCTTCTACGTCAAATTAAGATTTCTGACTATTTAACCCTAACTTGTTTTAAGCAAAGACTCCGTATTATCTTCAACTTCAAGACTTTCAACTCCCTTGTCGTGCGTTGGTTGTTGGTGGGCCTTAATCTTAGGAGTCGTTAGTTCAGATTCGAACCGGCCATCGAATTGAAAATGAATCAATGGTTCAACTTATGATCGAATCGTTATTGATTTAGTACCGTCATTAATATATAAAAAAATATATTATTACTAATTAATAAAATTTTAAAAATTCTAGTTTTTTATGGACTAAACATAATAAAATTGAGTTACAATATTACTAAAAATGGTTAATTTAGATATTAAAAAATTTTAATACAAAAAATTATTAAAACCGGTACACTAGGTCAATTTAACTAGTTTACCGGTTGAGCTACCGGCCGATTCGACCAGTGGTCAACTGGTTCTACCGGGATTTGACCAAAAACGTGTTAATGATCTAAAACCAGATCAGAGTGGCAATCGGTTTTGACTTTTACCGGTTAAACCGACGATCCTGTCTGGGTTTAATAATCATGGTTAGTAGTTGTCATCAATTAAAATTTAAACCTAACCTACAAAATTAGTTATATTATACTAATTAGTTAAGTGCCCCGTGCGAAGCAGTTATTTATTTTTTAAATATAATTATTTTTTATATTTATTCTATATATAATAATTATAAAATATTTTTTTAAATTTCAAATTAATTTAATATTACTATTAGAATAACTACAAATGTTGCTAAAACACACAATTATCAAGGACTTACAATAGGATGTTAATCATGTGTTTTTTTTCTTGTTTTTTTTAATTTAATATTTTTTTCTTTATATAGTTTTGAATTTGATATTTTAAGTTTTTTTAGTTTCACTCTTTTGAACTAATATATAGTTTTTTGGAATTCAACAATGAGTAGAACCTAAAAGTCCAAATTTAATGTTTAAGGAGTTGTATATGAAATAAAATTGTTTTATAATAATAAGTCACCATCATAGTTTTTAGTTTTTAATAGTAACTAAATTTTAATAACATACTTGAGGATTTAAAAAAAATATTAATTAACTAAAGATTTCCTATATGAAATAAATTTGGTAACTAAATTTTAATAACTAATATATTTTGTAATATATATTACATTTTGTAATATTAATTACTATTGTATCAATATTAGCTATACTATTAATATATAGTCATTTATGAATAAAATTTTTATACAATAATAAGTTACTATTATGACTTTTAGTTTTAAAAATTACCAAAATTTTAGTCAGACTAATATATAAGTCATAATTATTCTTAATATTAGTAAACTAAATGTCTTCTATATGAAATAAAATTGGTAACTAAAGTTTAATCATTAACATATTTTATACTAACTTATAATATTTTTTTTTAAATATTAATGATAATTTTTTTTCTATATTTATAATATTTAGTTATTTAAAATCCAAATTAAAGTAAAGTAAAATCTTAAGCATGTTTTTAAATTAAAAGTTATTATATGCTAGTAATTAAAGGACTCTCTTTTATAGAAAAAATTTATAATAGAATAATAAGTTTAACCTTAAAGTTTATAAGACGGTAAAAAAAAATTGGTTCTACAACACTAACTATATATATTAATTATTTTTAATTTAGTTAACAATTTCATAATTTAACTTATTAATTGAATTTAACTTACTTTATTATTAACTTTTATGATATTTAAAAGCCATCATTACAGGAACCAAATATCGTGTATAAGAAAAAGAGTCATATTAGCAATTATTTAATTAGATTGCTTTAAAATAAATAAAATAAAATTAGGTAGGGTTTAAAAAATGTTTCAGTAGTATTTAAAGTATAGGTCTAGAATTGGGGAGTTTTTAAAAAGTATTTCAGTAATAATTAAATTATAGTCTGGTACCAAGATCCAATGACCAAAAAATTATATTTTGCCTTATATATTTTATATGTATATAAATATAGATATAGATGTATATAGATATAGATAAAATTAGGAAATTTTGAAAAATAATTTTAATAACAGTTAAATTATAATCTCATATTAAATACTAATAACCAAAAAACTTTATTTTTTCTTATCATATATGTATATAGATATATAAATTCGTTACACCAAATGTGATTTTCTTATCTTATGATAAGACTTTAAACTAGCCTAAAAGTTTAAGAGTAGGCCTGAATTGCTCCCCGTCTCTAGGCTTCATTATCGCTAATGACTAGTATATTGATCTTTTCATGTAGTGGTGATAAGGCCACATGTCAAGTTTATTTGTCATTCAAGTCAGAATCAGTACAAGTGCTATGAAAATGATAAGTTAATATAACAAATATATTCATAATAATATTAATAATTGTAATAAAATGGAATTAAGAAAATGACGAAGATGAAATACTTCTTGTGTACTCTAAAAAATATCCTAAGTATATTTTTCATGCATACCTCTTAAATATCATACATCTCTTAAATAATATATATTTATTAAAATTATATTATTTTAATTTTTTTTAAATAAAATAATATTAAAAGTGAGTTGTCTACTTATTTTTATTTTATTTACAAAAATATCACTCGCTGCCCCCACACTAAAAGACATTTAAAAAAAATTGTATTTACACCATCCTTTAAAACATTGCGAGGTAGAAATCTGAAACAGTGTAGTGAATTACTCCTTCATTCCCCTACCCAAAAGAAAGATTAACACTCTGTTTTTGAGTTTTAAAATGGACAGAAGAAAAAAAATGGACGCAAGATTTAAGTTTTATTTTCAATTCTTATGTTTATGAGTTTTTTAATAAACGGAAAAGAAAAGAAATTGATAGAAAACTTGGCCACTAGAAAACTTGACCACTTTTTCCACCAAAGTTTTCTATCCAAAATTGGCCTGATTTGGACGGAAAAGAAATTGAAATAAGTAATATTTTTATAATCCCCATATCATCCTCAACTTTCAATATAATAAATTTTAAATTACAACCTATGTCCCCAATTTGTCCAATTTATTTTTATCTACTTAACATAATTTGATAAAGAGGAAGAGACTTCTTGGCGCGAACGAATTCTTAGACTGCCGCGAACCATCTTGGCGTGAACTAATTTTTAGACGGCCGCGAACGATTCAGGTACATGCCTACCCAACAAGTATCTCTAGAGGAACAAGTTGCAAAATTTCTTCACGTATTGTCGCATAATGTGAGAAATGTGAGAAATCTTACAATAATAATACATTTTATTGGTTTTCATGTTTCTGTCATAAGGCTGAAAGACATTCCCACATAGTACTTAGTAGAGTTGATAGTAATAGTTCAATTAATGATTGTGGTGGAGTACTTCTCAACTTAAGCAACAGAATCAAGATCTACATGAAACGAGAACCTGTACTAAAGAATGAATCCAAAATCTCAACGATATATTATGTATATATTGTGAATGTAACCTCTAAGTTATTAGAGATATAAGTTATATTCCAATATAAATATGTGTTATATTATGTATGCAACACAAGTTCCCTGATATATATGGAGATGAGAAAGATAATTTTCATGCATGGTATTAGCATGTAAATGAAATAAATAATTAGCATGTTCATAACAATTGTGGTTTGAAACATAAAAAATATATGAGAACTTTTTTAATGTCGATTCATCCATACATTTGTCGGTCGATTTGTTAATTAGAGGTATGGCAATGACTTTGTAAAATTAGTTTTCGTTTAATATTTATTTGGATATTTGTATTTGATTATGAATTTTTTTTTTGATTAAATTTATCTTGCATATTTTATTCATGGTTCAATGGTTATAATTAATAGAAGAAAAAATTTGTAAAAGTGATATTTTTCTTTTCTTTTCATTGGAACTCAAAAATGTAAGAAAAGAATTTTTTTAAATTTTCTATTCTTTTCTATTAAAAACTCAGAAACAACACAAAGAAAAATTTTAAGTTTTATATTCTTTTCTGTTCTAATTTAAGTTTTCTATTTTTTTCTTTTTCGTCCAAAACTCAGAAACAGAGTGTAAATGTTTGTCAAAAAAAAATAAGAATGGTAAATATGTCATTGATCTATTAATTAATTTGAATTGTGTGTATATTCCTTTGAATTTGGTGCAAATGCAGAAATCAAGAGAATATGCACACAGTTCAAGAGAATATTCTCTTGAGCGGTGTGCTTAGCATGTGCCCTAAGGGCACATGTTAAGATGACCCTAATTAATATAGAAAAATAAAAGTATGAGTTCTTCTACACAGACAGGAATATGGGACAGAAATATTAGACAGGAGGTGTATTGGACTTTAATCTATTTATATTTTTATCCCATTAGGGGTCAAAACATAAATAATTAAAAATCCAATACACTCATGTCTAATATTCATATCCTATATCTTTTAAGGCACATGTTAAAAAAAAAAAATTTTAAAAGTATTCATCGCTTTATATATTTTAGCGATTAATGAATGATCAGTCAATTCCTGAATCGGATGGATATGTTACACATTTACAATGCATTCAGTAACTGACACCCCTAAATTATATCAGTTGCTGTGGGGGACTAAAAAAATTCGTACCAATATCCCTCGTATCATTCCTCACCAATTTTTCTCTTCAAAAACATCATGTGTACAACTTAGAATTGAGGGATTTAGTAATATTGTTAGCACAAACGAATAATAAATCAACGCAAATATACAGTTTACACTATATATATATATAAAATGGGTACGTACACTATGGCTTATGTAATTGTCATTAAACCAGATAAAGAACGTACGTACGTACGTCCAGGATTGCATCGCTCGCGGTTGGCTTGCCCAGTCCTGAGTCAGTCTTGAGTCCTGACCATATAAATTATAACTATATATAAATTGTACTGGCGTGAATTGTACGTACAATAGTACCTATCTGCAAAATAAAAATTCATAATTAATTAATTATTAAGAAATTAACTTCCTGATAAGTTGGTCAATTGACCAATACAAGACCGACAGAGAGAGAGAGATCAATTGACCAAAGTTAACCTTATGCTAACCACTCCCATTATTAAGATGTTTTCCATATTGAGTGCACTGTACGTCTACAAAACATGCGTACGTGTCTAATTTTCATGTATACACAGAAAAGCTCCATATTAATATATCAGCTTACATTTATATATATATATAATTGCAATATTTCATTTCAAAGATTGAAGGATTGGGTGGTGATCAGGGATCCAGAGACATGATCTGAAGGAGGCGGTGATGGACATATTTCAGATCATCGATCGGAGCAGTTGATGATATGTTGTAGGAGACGGCATATATGCATGCAGAAAAGTCCCAATCTTTTCCCTAACTATTATAAATCCCAACTACCAAACTTATTTCAATTAAATTATTCTAATCACTTCTCAAGTTGACCTCCATCCTTTTATTCCGTTGACTTTCTAATCAACTGTAAATCTTTCCATCTATATTATTTTTTATGGTTCAAATGCTGAAATAATTCTCATCCTTTTTTGTTACTTAAAATATTGAGAAGCTTAACTCAGCTCCTGGGTTATAGCTACGTTTGAAACTTAAGTAGAAACATGTTATAGGAAAAGAAAAGAAAAGAAATTGAATTGCATTTCAAAATATTTTGAGAAAAACTTTATAATTAACCTTCTGTTACATTACTTAAGATAATCCATATATCTTTATTTATTTCATTTCTTTTTGTAGAAAATATAGAAAATTATATATAGGCATGAAAAAACTTGAACGGTAAGTAAATTTGGAGGCTAATTAAGTAATACTTAATACTAATATTCATAATATATAACCATTAATTATTTACTACTACTGTGAAGCAAGCTGCCATCATATATGTAAAACCCCAATTTTTATGAATAAAGATTTAATTTTCTTTATATATTATTTCGAAATAGTAAGGTGTTGATTTGAAAAATATGAAAAGTTATGGGTGAAATGTGCAAATATTTCAAAATGAGCAAGTGGATATAAAATATTCATTGTTGTCGGGGAATATTCGTTTGGTCGTGGAATATTCTTGTTGTCGGGGAATATTCGTACGACGGCGCAGCTATTTGTGAACCCCACAACGGAATAACTGTCGGATATAGAAAGCGACAGAAATAACCTTTTTATAAAATAACGGCGTAGTTGTTACCGTTAGTACTGTTGAAATACCCGGTGGTTAAAATACAGTAATACGCGGTGTTGCACAGTAGCACACGGTATTACACAGTATTTTAAATTATTGATTCTTACGTGAGAAGTCATTACTCAATTATTGTTACAGTAATTACTGTTCAATATTTTATATTATTGATTCAATAATTGCATGATAATTTATTGATTCAATAATTGCTACGTTGATATTTTATATCAATAATTGCTACGTTGCTATGATTGATTCAATAATTGCTACCGTTGATATTTTGTATTATTGATTCAATAATTGTCACTGCACAGTATTTCACATTATCAACTCAATAATTCATATTATTTGAATAATATTATTAGATAGCATTATTGACAATGTCTAAGGAAGTTCTGTCTAGGAGGGATTATTTAATTGCGCGTCAGTAAGGAGAAGTCCTTATCGGAAGGCCCCCTCTTTCCTGGGAACGACCTGGTTGTCAATATTGTAGTTCTGTAATATTATTTGTGAATAATTAATTATTGATTTATATGATAAGAAAATATTTATTTTGTGAATATAAGAGAATGAATTAGTGCTGTTGTGTTTTTATGAGTATTTTGGTGTAGAAAATCATCTGTTTATGAATTTCGGATAATTTATGTTGTGAATTTGGAAAAACTTTCTTCTACAAAGTTGTAGAGAATTAAATTTTCTATAGAAGAACATAGAATTTGTATTTTTCTGACAAAAGAGCTATTTATTATGAATTATTGAAGTTTCAGAAAATAAATATTTTTTATATGGGTGGGCCCCACTTTTGTTGGCTTGTAAATGTTGAATATTTTTTCCTCACGAGGTGTGCTGGGAAGCCGCCTGCCACAAAAGTCAATATTGGTGTCCTGACATTTTACTATAAATAGGGTGCTTAGGTTAGAATTGAAAATCACACCAGAATCAGAAGTTTTCTCTCTCTATAATATCGAGCGTATTTTTGTGAGTATTTAGATACTTTGAGTGTTACTATTCAGTGCAAGCTTTCTTCAGCCTTATATCCGATATACCAGCCAGAAGTACTATTCTTTTGAGGTAAGGGATGTTATTTTCTTTCGTAAATGATGTTATTCTTTTCAATATCATTATACCAAAATATTGGCATGGATTTTATTAGGAAATTCTTACTTTTTTTGTCGGGGTTACTATTCACATATACGGCACTATTCACGGAAAAATTAAATTTTCTTCTATTTGTCCAAATTGTCTGTTATGGTTACTATCTTTGATTGGATCTAAATTTTGAGCTTTATTCTTGAATTTTGCTTCACAAAGTATTATTATGGAATATTCTTGAACTTGAATAAACTAAAATACGAATCCTTAATCTTATCCTTTATTTCACTGGATTCGTTATTTATATTATTTTTCATCATCCTCAGTCCTAAGTGGTGATATAACTGAATATCTTTGGCCTGTAGAGCAAAGATGAATGATTACCTGATGAATATCTTTGGCCGTAGTGCAAAGATGACAGGTGTTGAGATTAACATGACCACTGATGATACAAATGAATATCTTTGGCCTGTAATGCAAAAATGAATATTTGATTTGAGATGTATATTGATTGATGTTACAGGGATAAAATATTGATGATGAACGGTTATTTCCGCTGCGAATATTGATCTAAAACTTGTTGTCAATAATATTTTATCTGATTTATTGAAGGCTAACGACAATTTATTTTTCATTATCTTAGTCGTAATATTCTTTACTGGGCTAGTTGAGCTCACCCTTTTCATCTGTTGTCTTCTTCAGGAAATGAGAACGTTGCGGGAACTAGTCGGGGGACAGAGTGATGGTCCGAGTTAGAGCAGTAGTAGTCCTCGCTATTTTTGTAAAATAGTGGGATAATAATTGTAATAAATAAAGAATGAATTTGAATGTTAATATTTCGTATTATATACGATTTGTATTGACACTCACAGTTGTGTGGTCGTATTTTGCACGACCGTGTGATATAAAGTTTGTATTTGAATTCTGTACCATGTATTTGGCGACTCAGAATGGGTTGGGTTGACTGAACCTATTCTGGGGGCGTCACAATATATATATATATATATAACTAAGTTGTTGAATATGATTTTGGTCTAAAGTTAATTATTTTTTTATCCCTTATCCTCCTTTCCTGGCCTCCTATCCCGGCCTCCTATATTTTCATTCCCATCATATCTTTTCAAACTCACAAACGTGGCATTAGAGTTGTGGGAAAATGTGCAAAAAAAACCATGTGATTTTACCCGAAATCTCACTTAGCACATGAAACTTGAAGAGCGTATCATTATATCATTAAACCCAAATACAGAAACTTGAAGAGTGTATCAATATAACATGAAAATTGATCCACAACATATAATTATATTTTCACATGAAAATCGTCACTATAGATCCTGTAGTCACGATTTTCACCGTCGATATACATCTATAGCAACACTTTTCATGTAAAAATTTCAAAAAGTGTTATATAAATATCAATTTCCATATATCATATATATTAACCCCAAAACAAAAACACATAAATCTGAACACATAGAAAGGGAATATAATTTTACCTCAGACCCACATCATATATGTAACCACCTCTCCTCAAGAATCACACATGGATTGAATCATTAAACAGTAACTCCAAGACTCAATAAATCGGATTCATAAAAATTCAGACTGGAGGCAAAAAAAAGAAAAAAACAAATAATAGTTTTTAACAAAAACAAAGATGGAATAAAGTGAGTGGACTGGCACCAGGGGCGGATCCAGCTTAGAAGTTCAGTGGGGGCAAATTTGAAAAAAAAATCTTAAGAATAAAAATTTAATAAAATAAATCAAAAAACTAAATAATCCTCAAATATTGTTTATAATAACATTTTTCGAGATTTCATTGCTTGAAATTATTGCATGATATCCTCATTTTTAATAGTTACAAAAATATCACGTTCAATGTATAGATTCAAATTTTGTACGTTTAGTTATTGTAACCCAATTACGTATATCCATGCCTGATAATTAATAAATATTTAAAAACTAATTCAACATCAAAACAAGATCAATATACAATAAAAATAGTCAAGTGTAATTAACACTATCAATAAACAATCTCAATTAAACCACTAACAAGTAACAAGCAATATTACAAAATAAATTATAAAATTTAAAAAAACTAAAAATAGAACAGTCTTTTAGAAAATTATAGAGAGGAATAATGTGGGTGAGGTCCACGAGGGAATGTAGGATTGGTCCTTTAGGAAATATAATAGTTTTTAAGTCTAAAATATAAAATTTCATTTTAACACCCTCCTAATTTTTTTATTTTTAATATGACCCCTCAAAATTCAGTGGGGGCAATTGCCCCCCCTGCCCTCACACAGATCCGCCTCTGACTGGCACCACCGAGCTTTTGCCGGATTGTAGCACCACACCTTTGCAAAGCAAAGAATGTGGGATCGAGCATTGACATTGACAAAGATAGGTGTGTGAGTGAGTTTAATTTCAGTCTAAATTAGAAAAAAATTGAGTGGACTGGCAACACCATTGAAGGAGCTTAGATCTTGGTCAGATAGAAGAAAAACAGCAGATTTCGATCTGTTGGGGGCCAGTCTCTCAAAGAAAGGTGAAGTTTTTAGATAGAGAAAGACAGAGTTTTAATTTTTATTTATTTTTTATTATTTGAGGGCATATAGTTGAACTGAGTTTTATAACATTAGGGATACTTTTGGTAAAAAAAAAATCATGTGCTAAGTGGGACTTCGGGCAAAACCACAGGGACTTTTTTGCACTTTCACCCTTAGAGTTGTGGATTAGGATCCTCTCAATTTGAAATGGAGAGTCTCCATTTAAAGGTTCAGATTTAAAGTTATTAGATTTAAAGTCTAGAAGTTGGCATCTCATTTAGAAGTTGTGCACAAGCATTAAGGAAATGATTGTATAGCATTAAATATATTATTAAATGTCTATATTGTCCTTGTATTGAAAAAAGATATTGTTATTTATTAGAGAAAAAATAGTGAAAGAACCAAAGTTATATTTAATACTTGGGGTAATATTGGAAACTAAACAATTAATGCTTATTTGGAAATCTAAAACGTCATATATTAAGGGACAAAAAAACTTCTCTAAAACGTCTTATATTAGGGGACGGATGGAGTAACTTAACTCTAACCACCTCATTTAAAACCCACTAACCTAAGTCTAGTCATTTCATTTAAAAGTCACTAACCTTACTCTAGCCATTAATTTAATATAGCACTAATATATTATTATTATTATGAGCACTTTATTATGTCCGTCATTGGTTTTTTAATAATTATTTTATTATTATTATTTTTAATTTTATTATAATAATAATAATATTTTTTTTAACAAATTATTATTATTATTATTTTAATATAACACTAATATATTATTATAATTATTATTACAATAGTAAATTTTTTTAACAAATTATTATTATTATTTAAATTTATTATTATTTTAATATAACACTAAGATATTATTATTATTATTAGAAATACTAATAATAATACTTGCCGCCTCATACTAGAAACCAAACCACTACCAACTAGAATAGCTTGCCTCATATTATTATTATTATTATTAGTGTTATAATAATAATAATAACAAAATGCTAATAATAATAATAATAATAATAATAATATATTAGTGTTATATTAAATTAATGATTAGAGTTAGGTTAGTGACTTTTAAATGAAGTGACTAGAGTTATGTCAGTGAGTTTTAAATGAGGTGGTTAAAATTAAGTTAATGACTTTTAAATGAGGTGGCAACTTGTAAACTTTAGATCTAATAACTTTAAATCTGAACTTTTAAATGGAGACTCTCCATTTCAAATTAAAATGGAGAGGATCCTGATCCTAAAGTTGTGGTTGAAGTGATTTTTTTTGGAGAGTTGAAGATATATACTAATATTTAATTAAGTCTTTATAATTAACTAGATTATCCCTATATAATTAATTAATTAGAAGAAGTTGTTGCACCAAACTCATCATGTGACTAATTTGAATAATTAATTAAGAGCAAGGCCGGGGCGAGAGATATATATTTGGTCAGGTTTTTATTTCGTATTTTTATTCTTCTCATCTTTATCGGGGGTTTCTTTTAAGGGTATTAGGGTTATCTTGCTAGACATATATATATATATATATATATAGAGAGAGAGAGAGAGAGAGAGAGAGAAAGAGACTGAGAGAGAGAGAGAGGAGGAGGAGGAGGAGGAGGAGGAGGAGGAGGAGGAGAACTGGAGAAGGAGGCTACTGAAACATCATATCATATCATATCAATGGCGATTAATAACTGGAAATTTGTTTCAGAGTGTTAACCAACTTAAATCAAATGCTGCATGTGCATGCATGCATTTATAGCCTTCCAAGAAGAAAACAAGTACCTAGTTGGTAGCTCATGAATTGCATGTGTACTTGGTTCTTAATTACTTTCTCCATTTCACTAAAATAGTTTCATTTGTGAATTTTGTAATTATTAAATATTTATTTTTATTTTTTTGTTTAATTTTAAAAATAATAATTTATTAATTTAATATTATGAAATTATAATGACAAGTATGAAGCAGTGGCGGAGCCAAGGGGGGGCACGGGTGAGCAGCCGCCCCCCCTGGCCGAAAAATTTTCAGTGTATATTATAACTCCTTCCCCACACCATTCCCACCGCCGCCCTCCTCTCGCCGGTGTCCGAGCTTTGGTCCATCCTGGCTCCGCCACTGGTATGAAGACATTATGTCATTCTTACATTGTTACTGCAGAAAAAAAAAATGAAACTCTTTGTATGAAATAGGATCTAGCTGCATTAGTACTGAAATCTCAATAATGATGTTTTCTTGGTATAATTGGTGGTTGTCTATTTTATGCATGCCACTCTTCTATAGTATATATATATAGCTGCTCCTGCTCCTACTCCTACTCCTACTCCAAGCAGGTTGGTTCTTCAGTACAAATGTATACACACACTATAGTGTGGCCGCTGCACTAGGTACTAACCTACACTACATATATTATTATTGTGTGTAGATGATGCATTAATTCCATCGGTTTGTATGTCTAGCCTAGCCTCATATATTGTAAAGGATATTCAGGATCAATAAATCGCCATGAAATTAAGATAATTTCTAAGAAAACAACAAAAACAAATCCAATCCAATCCAATCCCTGCTTCTATATTCTGTAAATTGAATATTTCATTGTTAATTATCTCTTTCTTTCCATGGAGATTTGGTTAATTGGTTGGCACTTTCTTTAGCTTTTATTGGGCTAATCAAACTCTTTACCAAATCATCTAGGAAAATAATCACGAGCTTTTTGTAAGCCCATTCATTGATATTCTAGCAAGATCATTATCCTTTGGGCTCGCCATTGTTTGTAATGGGCTTTTCTCACGCATTTCATTATTTGGGCAGAATTGCCTTTAAAAGGCAATTACTACAATTTTACTGTTGTTAAAAACACAATTGACAACCATAAATACATTACTATAGAAAAAGAGAGGGTTGGATAGGAAGAGATGCAAAACTCAAATAGGACGCATGTTTTGGGAGGTGAAAAACATTATACTCCCTCTATTTCAGGATACAAATTTTAATTAATTTTTTACTCTTATTAAAAAAAGGATAAAGCTGACAAAAATGTCCATAATTTAATTGTACAATTTTATTAACATGACTAGTAAAACTTCATTAATATGCATAGAGAATAGAAATATGACAATCAATATTAAAGGTATTATAGGAAAAATATTATAAAAAGTAAATAAACATTTAATTTGGGACTGCCTAAAATAGTAATAAATTTTTTTTATTCTGGGACGGAATAGTAAATATCGACGTATGTGGATACATGTAATAAAAAAGATTTAAGAAAAGTCATACACTACTTTATTTTATCTTATCACTTAAAAGTTGAAATTTGTTGACATATAAATCATTTTTCTTTTTGCTTACATCCTCCATATAAAAATGGATTCCCATGACTTACCAAAGATTTTTTGTAGTCAAGTGATCAAAATGAAAGTGGGCCTAATAACTTTGGTTTTAAGTTTTAATTCAAAAAAAAACATCTTTTATACTCCATCATCTGCAATTAAGTGTCTTACTTTTTATTTATTTATTTCCTTTTTTTTCAAATACTAAAGTTTCCAGAACCTACTTTTTCCAAATTTTAAATAATAAATATTTAAAACTTTTTTTACATAAAAGGTGTATTTATAAACATGTTATATATAATAATTAATCTAAAAAAAATCAGCATAAAAAGAGAACTCTGGTTACCAAATTTTATCAATGCCAGTTAAAACTTAAAGAAACAAGTTAAGTTGTGATAGTTTGTAGAGTACTTTACAGAACTATACAACATTTAGAAAATAATTACAAAAAAAGTGCATCCACAAAATAATTACAAAAAAAGTGCAAAAAATTCAAACCATTCAATTTCAAATTAAATAAGGAAACCTAAAATTAAGGATAATTAATAATTCAAATTCAAATCTTTTGGATCTAACAACAATTTCAAATCTACAATTCAAAATTCAAATCAAAATGAGAAAATTAAAAATAAAAAATTATGAAGGAGTTAATGTTCATCATTCTCCTCCACCGCCTCCCGCCGCCGCCACCGTCGCCACCACCGCTATATCGCCGGAGTTGCTATTCTGAATTTTTTTTGACGATTTGGTTACCCACAAAAATTAAAATGGTTACCTTTATACGAAGTTTGGCTACCAACTGCATCACATTCAAAATAAAATTGGTAATCAAATAAAACTGAATTGGTTACCTTATCAAAAGGTTTGGTAACTAACTGCATGAAGTTTGGTTACCAACTGCATCACATTCAAAATAAATTAGTAACCTAATAAAACTGAATTGGTTACCTTATCGAAAGGTTTGGTAACCAACTGCATGAATTTTGGTTACCAATAAATTAGTAACCTAATAAAAATGAATTGGTTACCTTCATACCAAGGTAACCAAACCTTCATACCAAGGTAACCAAACCTTTATAACAAGGTAACCGAACCTTCATATTAAGGAAACCTTCATATTAAGGTTCGGTTACCTTGGTATGAATGTTTAGTTACCTTGGTATGAATGTTTGATTACCTTGGTATGACTGTTTGGTTACTAACATATAAAGGTTTGGTTACCGGTGGAGGTGAAAAATGGACCGGTGGCGATGGGAGGCGGAGGGAGGAGAAAGGAGGCGGGAGGAGAGGGAGGGGGAGGGGGGAGGGGGAGGGGGAGGGGGAGGGGGAGGGGTGGGGCGTGGGGGGGGGAGGAGAAAGGGGGGCGGGAGGAGGGGGAGGAGAAAGGGGGCGGGAAAGGGGGAGGCGGAGGGAGGGGAGGTGGTGGGGCGGGGGCGGGGGCGGGAGGAGGATAAAGGGGGGTGGGAGGAGGGGGAGGGCGGTGGGAGGCGGAGGGAGGAGAAAGAAGGGCCGGGAGGAGAGGGATGGGGTGGGGAGGGGGCGGGTGGAGGAGAAAGGGGGCGGGAGGAGGGGGAGGCGGAGGGCGGGGGAGGGCGTGGGGCGGGGGAGGGGGCGGGAGGAGGGGGAGGGAGATGGGAGGCGGAGGCGGAGGGAGAGGGAGAGGGAGAGGGAGAGGGAGGGGGTGGGGCAGAGGAGGAGGAGGAGAAGGGAGACGGAAATGGAGTGGAGAGAATCATGGGAGAGATAAGGGAGATAATCGTGGCCATAATTAAAGGGATAAGATTGCACTCTTTTTGTAATTAAGTATTGCATATGCATTAATTTTGTAAATATTTTATTTATGCACTTTTTTTGTAATATTTTATTAAAATGTACTATTATATGTAATTGTTCCTAGTTTGTATTGGACCAAAGCCCAATTATTAGGATAAACATGGCGTGTTTTTAACAGCCCCTAACCCAACGCGTACATGTCTAATCTCCTCCTCCCTCGCTGACCAGGCCCTCAGTCCTCACTCTAATTTTTTTTTGTTTTGAAATGACGGTGGAACTGCCGTCAATACCAGTTGAGCTAAAACCCAAATTATTAGAAGCCTTAAACCCTAAAATTGGCTCTTATGATGACATGTTGAAGAACCAACTAGTCGTCCATGGCCGTTGCCGCTGGCTTTTGTATTCATTGCCGACCCTACTTTCCCTTCCGCTCTCCACTCTCCCACTGTAGTCGCAAGGTTTAGTATCTTTTTTCTAATATATATATATATATATATATATATATATATGTGTGTGTGTGTGTGTGTGTATTGCTGTATCCTGTATATTCGAATACGTGTGCAAACTGTTTTTCTAATTCTCTTCATAACTTGAAAAATTGTATGCAGGTTCGACTTGGCTCAGTTGCAGCGGTTGTTGATGAGCCAGATAATTTCTTTAAAGGCTATAATAGTAGCAGTGATGAATATGTTACTTCATCTATTGAAGAAGGCAAGCCGAGTTCTTTCACTTTATTTTTTTTATTTTGTATTTAGGCCTTCAAAATGTGGATAAAATGTTGTATAATTGCTTAAATTGTGACGCGGTGTTAACTTAAATATTTGGAATTGAAGGGGTTGATGTTGGTACTAAGACATCGGCATGGAAGAGGGCATGGAAGAAGTTCAGTTCTAAGGAGCTTGGAATTACCAATGCATTGATACCGAGGCCTACAAGAGTAGTCCTCAACGGGCTCAAAAGAAAAGGTAATTTCTATATTGGTCTTAAGGCTTGCTTGCTAGTTCATAGGCAATTTTGATCAAATCTCAAACAAGGTATTGTAGTTTGTGAATTTATATCAATTGACATTGATGACTCGGATGTCTCCTGTAATTCATCAGCACGTCAGAATTTTATATGAGCTTAATAAGATTTCTCTCTATTTGGTGGAGTAATGTGCAATGTTCTAAAAGGCGCTACGTGGGCGGCCGGGGGCCTAGGCGATATTTTTTATTTTAAGCTAATTTTAATATTTTATCTTATATTTATCCAAAAATAATAATAATATAAAGCAAAACAATCTATAATAAAGATAATAAAGAACTTTGCTTAAAGTTCAAACAAATCTATATTGCCAATGTCAAAGTTCAAACACAAAAATGCAATTGTTCAAAGTTCAAACATATCTTTTACGTATTAGTTTTATTCATAAACAAGATTGCTATTAAATAATAAAATTTAAAATTTCAAGAATTCAATTCAATATTAAAACTTAAGAAACTAAACAAAAATTTAAGAATTATATTGAATTAAACTAAATATTACAAATGTATCATCATTTATATAATTTGAAGTTGGTACAAGTTTAAAAATTTATAACTATAATAAAATTATCCATTTTGATCTTGTTTACTTCTTGTTATGATTTGATATGCTACAACCCACATTATGATTATGGTAATAAAAATAAATATATCAATATCTGGTTTGGGTAGTTATTAAAATAAAAAAAATCTCTCCGCCTAGGCCCCCGCCTAATTTTCTGAAAGGATTTTTTTGTCGACTTGGGCCTATGTGAGGCGCCAGGGTGGCCTAGCACCTAGGCGGGAATTTTTAGAACACTGGTAATTTGGAAACTCTTCTGCACCAGTTGCTGATGTATATGTAATGAAATATTGAGTCTATCAAATGATATAGAGCTCATCTTCAGATAATAATTTGTGTTTAAATTTTAGTAATGATGATTTTAAATCCTTATTGAGTAGATCTTAGTTGTCTCTGTTTAAAATCTGCCACGCAGAAGTGGCACAACCTTTTTTTTCACGCAGCAGTCAGCAGTGCCAACGTAAGCTTTTTAATTGATGCCTTTTTGGCTGACGACTTTGACTTGCTTTTCTTCGTACCCTCCCTTTTGTCGTCGTGATACCTGACTTCGACATATCACTCTGAAGTACTGCAATTTTTATTGTAGTGAATCATTGTTCTCTCTCCATCTTATGCTCGGACTTGGCAATTTTTAGTTTCTTATGAGTTCATTCCTTGTTCAAATTTCTTGTTTTGCAACTGCTCTTCATTAGAACACTCCTAAAATTCCTTTTTCTTCTTTTTTTTTTTAAATAAAAAACAACTCAATGAGGAAGGTATATATCGAATTGTAGTTGTATGGCCGTTCATCAACTTATTGTTTCAACTTTCGTGATCAGTATTTTATGATTGCCAAACTCATAACCTAGGCTCATGTTGATGTCTGTATTTTCCCATGTAAGAATGCAAGCTCCTGTTTCTCTTATTTGAAGTATTTTCCTGTTTTTGTGATATAGATGAACTTTTTTGTTCTTTCTTTATTATTTACCCTCGTTCCTTGTAGGATTTAAAGTTTACCTTGTTGGCGGTTGTGTTCGGGATCTTATCCTTAAGCGAAAGCCAAAGGATTTTGATATATTAACATCAGCTGAACTTAAAGAGGTTAGTCTTCATTTCTGCTTTCATTGTAAACTGGATGATTTTGGTGATTTTTTATTATAGAAAATTGTGTGTGATACTCTTTGTCCGTATTTTTAGTCACTTACGGAATCACGTAAACAAATACTATTCTGACTTTCGATCAACCTTCTAAATTTAATTATTTGCATTTAGGTTTATGTTGTTAAGAATAATGTCAAATTTTCAGTTGAATTGAATATTTAATAAATTCAAGATTCTATTAATTTTCAGGGGTAGAACATACATCTGACCCCAAATCCCCAATGCCAACCAAAAGAAAACAATAAAAATTGTATCGCTCTGAGTATCACTTTGGTGGCCATGGTGCAGAGAAGTAGAAAGTCAATAAATCAAATAAGGTACAATGTGATTCCTGTAAAAGAAAGCAAATGAAATAAGGAAAGTAAAATACTGCGTGTTTTTAGCTGAATTTGTGAAGACTGAGAAAACAGCAGCATCTTCATCTCTCAATGTCATTAGTCATGTTCTGATGTAATCTAAAATGCTTGAAAATCCATTGTCGATAACAATAAGTTGGTCTTATCATGATGACATTCTGAGTTCAATAATCCAAAACTGTTGATAAGACATTATCAGGTCCTTTAGGTGATAAGAGGTGATTAAATTCCACTTTTCATTGTTACATGGTTTGACATCAGTATTTGTGGCTAGAATTGATAAGAATGGTGTATAGATTAGGAATAGCGTTGATTTGTCATATTGGAGTCAATACTTTCTTGATTCCAAGATTGTTTACTCTACTCAAACCTCTACTATTTATGGATTACTATAATAAGGATATCAACTAGTTTTAATTCACAATGGTAATGTCTTATAATTTGCAGGTGCTGAGAACTTTTTCACAATGTCAGATAATTGGGAAACTGTTTCCTATCTGCCATGTGCATGTTGATGGTACCATTGTGGAGGTGTGTCATCTTCAGATGACTATATTTTTTTTATCTGATAGCTAGGCTAGGAATCATTTTGATGAGATACTTATTTTTAATCCAGCTATGGTGAATAACGAGCTCAATTTCATACTCCATAATTTATTTTTACTTCTCTTGGAATCAAGTATGCTATTTTAATCAATTAGGTTTCAAGCTTTAGCACCTCCGTGACAAGGTCTCAGATGGACATTACGTTTGATGTGGAACGACCTGTCGGCTGTGACAAGGAGGATTATACTCGCTGGAGAAATTGCTTGCAGCGTGACTTTACCATAAACGGGTTGCAAATTGTACCCTAGTAACTTTAGTTTGCAAGCTAATTTTTTTGAACACGCTTGCCTTTTTTAATTGTGGTCCATCATGGACTGTTCTTTTTCTTTTATTTTTTTGGTTTGTCCGTTTATGTTTTCACATTTTTCCGTTCTACACATCAAAATTTCATTTTCGTTTCAGGCTAATGTTAGATCCTTATGCAAAACTAGTCTATGACTACATGGGAGGAGTTGAAGATATTAGAAAAGCCAAAGTGTGCATGTATCTTTAAACTGTTGCAATTTCGTGAATTACCTTTTGAGTCACATGTTTACAGTTTTCTCACGTCATCGCGTTTGCTGTAGGTGCAAACTGTGAAGCCTTCTAGTATCTCTTACCGGGAGGATTGTGGTGAGCTCTTTTTCACGGTTTTATTACTATAATTACTGCTATTGAACAAAGACATTGTTGTTCGTTTAGCGCTAACATGTTATGTGTGTCAATTATAATCGAGCCATCAGTTTAATTCCTTCTCTTTGGAGGTATATGCATAAGCACACATGAGTTCTCAGCTCTACCATTGCCATCTATCATCTTCATTGTTCTTTCTACTTTTTTTCCTAAGAAAGTATTGTTTGATCTCTTTTTTCAGCTCGCATTTTACGTGGAATCAGGATTGCTGCCCGTTTAGGATTTGGTTTCACGAAAGAAACAGCTCTTAATGTTAAAAATTTAGCCTATTTAGTTCTAAGTCTCAATAAGGTCTTTTAAATAGTTTCTCTTGGTATTTTACTCTTTTTGTGTTCCTTTTGTTAGTTGAAAAGGTTACAGGCTTGTTTCCTGCATGATTTAGGGAAGGCTTCTCATGGAAATGAATTACATGTTAGCATACGGTTCAGCTGAATCTTCTTTGAGGTTATTATGGAAATTTGGTCTTCTAGATATACTTCTGCCAATTCAGGTATAAAAATAACTTTAAGTTCAGAAGATTAATTTTCGGTCATTTAATTTACTTGCTAAGGTGGGTTCGTTTTGCAGGCAGCATATTTTGTCCGCCATGGTTTTAGGAGACGTGACAAAAGGTCCAACATGCTTTTGGTAATCTCAGTTGCTTAATATTGATTGTTTGTGTCTCACTGTCATGCTTTCTGTTTATATAGTAGCTTTCAGTTATTATTCATTGTCCCTCCCCCCTCCCCAAAAAAAACAAAAAAACAAAAACAAACTGACTCATTCTGTGAAGATGCCAACATAGACTATTTTCGGGTCTGGCATTCTTTACTGGACTTGCGATCAACAGACCTATGTTTGTTACTTCTTAACCTGCTTGGCAGGTGAGGAGAAAGTAAACTGAAAATAAGAAAAATGAAAGCATCCGTGATGAGTTAACTGATACATACATACCTGGGATTTACTAGTCTCTTACTAATCCATCATACTCAGAGATTGTGACAAGTTGATTGTCAGCCTGCATTTCGCGCGTATTGATATGTCGAGCAATTTATATTTCCACTAATTTTGGATCCTTGGGAGTTGGGAATGATATGTAGAAATGTCTTTCAACTGCCCTGCAGAAAATTAAAATATCTGCAACTAGTTGCTTCTTTTATAATAAAAGAAGTTTGAAGCTTAGTCAGATGCTTGCTGCCAAATTTATCAAACCTAGTGCAAAAACTATGCACCATCCTAAAGTCTTCTATTTCAATAAAAATTAAGATGCAATTGGCAAATAAATTTCTTGAAGTTGTGTGATGCAAAAAAAAAGAAGATTTAATGTCCTTTCCAGTTCTACTTTCTGGCCACGGTGTTTGATGTGAGTGTAGGACTAGAAAGTTCGACTGTAATGCAACTCAGAAATAGATTACTTCATATTGATGCCCTTCCCAGTTCTTGGCATCTTCGAATTATTTGTCTCTGACATATACTACTAATCGAGCACATAAGCTCTCATGCACCTACTTTCATATTGATTGCATGGAGTCGGTCTTATTATGTGAGAGCTAGTAGCCCATTATAAGGATACTGCTTGTGGAAGAAACTAGAAAGTTTCTGAAATTTTTGATAATCCTAATATTTGCTATTAGTACAGAAGATCTAATGCTCCTCTATCCCGTAACTGATGTTACTGAATAATGTTCTTTACCCTTTCTCATATTTGTTTTGACATAAAATAATGAGGAAAGTATGCCTTGCATTACAGTACCCTTTCTGTACATTGTACAAAGTAAAGTTATATATTGATGTCAATATCCTCCTTTCTGGCTTTATCACTCTGGATCAAGATGATAATTTTCACCTTTGTGATTACAAAGTTGGTTACTCATGCAAGTAGACCTAACCATCAGCTTGTACTCATGCAAGCTGGATACTCATAAGACTCGAGTTGTCTTTAAGTATCTGTATTTTATTTTATCTTTTTCCTTGAAATATTTTTCACCATCATCAATATATGATAATTTTAGAATTCTTGAGGCTGCCTTGTTGGGCAGCTCCACATTTATTGTGCACCACAGTGGCCTCTTTGGTCGTTGAGCATCATCCCAAGAAGATATTTTATCTTTTCACAAATTTGTCATTGCTCTGAGAGAATCACTAATAGCATATTAGATTATCATCAGTTTAGTTTATGCAAGTTTCTTGGTATTACTTGGGCTTAATTCTGGATGAATTAGAATTAAAGCATGTTTCTAAAAATAATTGGTTTTGTATGCAGTGTCTGTTTTCTAACATGGATAAATTTCTGGCCCCTGACATGCCTTGTCACAGTAGCTTGTGGTAAGATTTTTTTTCAACAGCTAGCATGATGTTTGTTTACTAGATAAATTTTCAAATGGATCAAATCTATCTCGCATCAGTAGCTGAGATGCGTTTAGTTCCTAAGCTGTTAGTTTTAGGTTCTATAAATTCGCCATGTGATTTGTCAAAATTAATTTGCTTTTGTTAATCATTATTTATGAACTAAAGTGGTTTCCATCCAAGCTTCCTAGTCCTACAAACTGATTTTTATATTTGAAAACTTATATTTCCTACTCCTGTTTCTGCTTCATTTCTTGTCTCTCTCTATAATATATATATATTGTAAATGAGAGGGAGGTTAGATGTCACGCTCTTCCTCCCTTATTATATCATTGTTTACTGTTTTTCCTATGACTATTTACCATGATTCCCCCGCCCCCTCAAAATGTACCTAATTTTTTTCAGTAGTAAACTCACATTACTACCTCCATGTGGTATGAATTTGAAAATGTACCAAAATAAATATGTACGTTACATTATATACATGCATTGAGAACATAGAAGTAAATAGTAAAATATAATAGAAATCTAGTTTCGGCATGTCTTAAAAACCGTGCTAGACATACAAAAAGAAACAACTAAAATGGGACAGAGGAAGTATACAACAGTTGCTAGTATATGTGTATGTTGTGCAATTATATACATATAAAACTTCAGCTCTCATCTGATAACAGTTACACATAAGATGTATTGTTATGAAAATCTTTGCTGAAGCTAATAATTATCTCCTGTCTGAGTTCTCTCTGGAGTCCATAATAAACCAGACATTTCACGCCACCCTTTTCAACTATTTGTTTGATGTTGCTTCATATTATTATATGATGTTGAAAATATAATTATGGTGAATTTGTTGAGGGTCGCAATCAGTTCAGACTTATCACAAATTTTTATGCTTTTAGGGTTGCCATTTTAGCATTCCATAAAGCACTGTCAGACCAACCTAGGAACCCTTTTGTGGTTGCTGCTTTTGGCGTTGCTGTTCACAATGGCGGAGATATGTTGGAAGCTCTAAATATAGCAAGAAGGATCACCAGACCACATGACATTAGCTTTTATGAATTATTGGAACCTCATAATTTGGACTCCGAGGCATTAAAAGACGAGGTCATGCATCTTGATGCATCAGTTAGAAGTGCACTGTCTAATATGACTGATGAGTTTCATGTCTCACGGGCTATGGATAGCTACCCCAAAGCTCCAAAATCAGCTCTGGTAACTGCTCTATTTTTTGTTCTTCTCTCTTGTATTTGATTGCCAGTAATAGTTCATCTCTTTTCCTGCTTACCTTGACTATCGGCAAATAGTATTCTATTCACTGTGAACCCTGAATACACTGGTTATAACATCTGTATTCCTGGTTGCATTTGAGTTGGTTGTTTTGCATTATGAGGAAAAGCAAACTGTAAATTCGTTCTCCTATCAAAGATCCCACAATTACGGATTACCCCAGTCAATGGAGAACATAGAACCTCAACTACTTTCTTCACTTCTTCTACGAGTACTTATGGGTTGATTTACCAAAGAAAAACTAACAAAGTCAACACGTTTAATCTTTCCCAAGTTTAGGAATCTAATGTCTAATAGAAAACTAAAAGGCACATGAGTTAACAATGTGGACTAGCAAGTGTACATGTCTCAGCCTGATCATTGTCTGCTTTCGTTTTTGCAGGTCTTTATCCCACTCGAACTGTATTTGAGTGTGTGCAAGATATTTGAATGCATTGAAGAGGGAAAGAGAAAGGGATTTATAGCAAAGCAAGGTAGTAAAATTGATAATGAATTGTTAACTTTAGGTAGTCTGCAGGAAGTTCGGCATGTATTTGCAAGGGTTTTATTTGATACCATATACCCTATAACCCTCGGTCAAGAGTAGAATAATAAAATTCCTTATATTAAAAGTCATAATCACGAGAAAAATCCATTCAGTCTGCTGTATTTCTCTTCGTTTCTTCTTTTTTTCTTTTCGGGGCAAGAAAAAACTGATATAATTCTTCATTTTATCTGGAATACTTTGTTGTGGCAATACAAATTTTGGTTTATGATTTTCAATTCCCTATATTCTTAATCAGTAATAAGAAGCATTTATAATGCTTCTATGGCATCTGAGTTTCGTATGGAGTTCCCAACTCTGCTTTAGTTTTTAGCAAACCAGCATTGTCCATTTAATGGAGTGCAATCATCTCAGCACCCCTCATATGAGATATGAGACTTATTTTGAAAGAGAGTAACTCTTGATTTATTTTGGAGGTTCAGATCAATTAGGTAGTAGGAAGTTTAATACACTGGTTTTACAATAGGAGGACCTGGGAATGAAGATTTTTAGGCAACCTAATTTATGTGCACCATGAGGGGAAAAAATCAGTTTAAACCTGAGTCGGTGAGGACGTGACCAAAGTCTTTTACAAGCATTATAAATGCCCAAAAAGCTACTGGCGTCTAGTGTTACTGAAAATCCAAAACTATTATTATTAAAAGATAAATAATTAACTAGAATATGATCTAATAATGAGAATCTGAAATGTTATGCCACGATTTAAGGAAACCATGATTACAGTGTCGTGGTCCTATATTTAGTTCCATTTCCTCCTATTTCCCCCTGAAGATGCGAAGGGATGAAATATAAATATCCTCCTTTTATCTATAAATAATTATGAACATCCTTCAAAGAATCGATTACAACTGCAAAAATAAGGCCTTTTCTAAGGAAGAATACAATTTTCCTACCAGAAAAAAATTACTATGCTAACAGCAAGCGACACTGCCCTAAAATATTGGTCTCCAAATAGAGCTTTCTTGAACCTTTTTTACAGGTAACCAAAGTTTGTATATGACACAATCCTTGGCACAAAATTCATGCCTTGGCTGGCGCAGGAGGCGGAGCACCACCAGTAGTTGGCCTACAAACAGCAACAAGTCCATATCAACAAAACAAAAATCCCTTAAAGGTTTTTCCCCAAAATGACCAGGGAACAGAGATGGGCCAATTAAAGGAATTTGCTTTTAAAATTAAAACCAAAAAAACAAAAAACTCAGGGCTCGCACTTAAATAGAAGAACAAATTTGAAAAGTTGGGAAATAGCAAATCAGCAAATACATAGAAAAGAACTCACAGGCCAACAAAAACTTTGAAAGCATCATAGATACCCCACTGCGCTCCAGTAAGGGTTCCAATCATGACTATACGAAGGGGGAGACCACGAGTAAACAGGCCCCACAAGCCTAGCCTCTTCACAGCCTGTAACAAAGGAATTGGTTTAACTCTTTTTTTCCTTCATCTTACGATTTTTGACAAGCACAACCCGAGAATTATGCCAAACAACACATGCAACAAGAAGTAAAAAGAGACTATTACAAACAAATAAGCTTTGATAAAGTTCACTCACATCACCGACTGTTGCTCCCTGGGCATTATTGAGAAAAGACACCAGGTTATCAGCAGGGTGTGATACAATAGCACATAATACACCGGCTACATAACCACCAGCAAAGCTCACGCCAAGCTGGAAAGATTTGCTACACTGGTCCTTTGGGGTTGGGATAGCATACTTGTACAGGAGCTCCACAATAGTCTCAAAAGATGCAAACTTCATCATTGTATCTACAAGACATCAGTATGGATAATCAGCAAAAATAATTCAATCGCAAAGAAGAGACAAATGAGTAAATAACAGACAGGAAAAGCCTCCAAACTGCCACAGTAAGAAAATAATTGCTTAGATAGATAGAAGAGGATATCAGATCACCAAGACAAATGCATTAACTTTTTCATATGTCAATCTTTGACAATGTCAATGCAATAAAATAACAATGAAAATACAACATAATTAAGAACCATCATCAGGTTTGATAGTGACCTACAATGCTGGGAGTAGGGATAAGAGCTGATGCGTGGATAATACGATTCCAAGACAAGACAAATATCAAACTTGAACAGGAATAGCGAAAAAAAGAAACAACAAGATCATTTTGCCAACACATTCAATGGAAGAGGTATAAAAAATCCTGAAAGTGAGAGAGGTTTTATACAAAGCACAAAGGCAAAGAACATATATTCAAAAAATAGTACATAGAAAATCAAATTTCTGTTTGGATAGAGAACAACCAATACAGACCGACTGAAATGGGAATAAAAGTGAACAAGGAAAGTATGGCTGTCAAATAAATTCGAAGTAGCATCCAACTATGACTGTAATATAAATAGGTGTAATTTGCTAGTAAATTTTTTTTCTCACAATTATTGAGTAAAAAGGAAGATAAGTCAGCTTACATGGAATCTGACGTCCCCAAAGAGGAACAATGCCCTTGTAAAGCCTGAAAAGAAAAATAGGCACAAATAAATATACATAATTCTTTGAAGAAAAGAAAATTTGAAACCACGGATTACTATAGTAATTATGGTCTAGTTGTTTCACATCAATATCATACCCAAGAGCACCTTGAGTCTTGACAAACTTTGGAAGACCATCGGACAAACCTTTGGCAAACGCGGGCTGAGTTTGCACACGAACCTTCACTGCCTCAAAGGGGCAAAGGGCAACATCAGCGATCAATTCAGCAGATGCAGATCCAGCTAGGTAAATTAAAGTTTTGTACTTGACTGCATACTCTGGACCAGCAATGTCAGAGTAGTACTTCTTGAAGAATTCATAAAACCCGAACTTGCAAGCACCCTGTGCACTATAACCTAGCAAAGTTGGCACCCAGCCCCTAAAGAAACCTTTAACTCCCTGCTCCTTGAGCAAAATGCCAAATCCCGAACTGATGCTCTTGTACTTTGTAGGGTCAATCTTAAAAGTTGGACAATATTAATTAGTTGTAATTTACAAAGTATGGAATGTATATTTTTTAATAAAAGAAAATGCTTTAAAATGTCAGTTATTTTCTCTGAAGACCTCAATACAAACATATACTGCAGTGTTTTTGCTTACAATAATTTCTCTGTAACCAGTATTATGTGCACAGCGCAACATTTTACTTCAACTTCAAGAGAAGTACAAAACAGAGGAATTTGAAGTTGAGACAAATGTAAATATGTAATACATATCATTATAGGATGAGAAGTATCCATCTTATATTTTAGGGCAGTTATAAGACCAAATGCACACTTCTCCTATTAATGACCCTCCAAGTTCCACAAGATTCCAATATGACAATATCCGGTAATAAATCTCACCAAACTTTTAAAAAGAAATAGGATTGTAAAAGTTAATATTTAGATTTTAGAGCAACACAATTGAAAAAAAATGATACTTACGACCCATATGCTCCACGCCACCCGATTAAAATTGTCCACGTGTTTGGCTCAAAATTACGCCACACGTGAGGGGGGTGTTGAGACCTGGAGACTCACCACTGATTGCCAGTTGGTTTTGAGTTGGATGCTTCAATATATATAACATATAGATGATATATTCAAAATATACTAACAAAGAGGAAGTTTCTTTAGGTTCCCTCTAATGTCTAATCCTTCTAATTCCCCTAGGGGCCTCCCTAATGATTGAAATGAACCTAGGCTTTAAAAAAAAAATTTTTTTTTATAAGGATGACACATACCACTGAGATGGGACATAAATTGATATGAAAAAAGTGAGAAATCCATAACTGTGAAACTCACCAATGAGCACATCATCAATATAAATCAAAGGGAAACAGCTAACCTAATGAACATATATAGAATACAAACTTAATTTACATAAAGCGAGT
This sequence comes from Panax stipuleanatus, assembly GCA_020205555.1. NCBI lineage: Eukaryota > Viridiplantae > Streptophyta > Magnoliopsida > Apiales > Araliaceae > Panax > Panax stipuleanatus. The sequence continues at coordinate 5,416,195 of CM035117.1, read as the reverse complement.
GGTGTAGATGAGTAGAAAATTGGACCTGCATGTTGCATTTGACGAGATCAAGAGGAGTAACAGCCATGTGAGTGAGGCCACAGCTGAAAATACCACCGGCTGTACAAGCGGCGTAATAAGCCGGGGAGAACATCTGTATCTTACCAGCTGGCTCGCTCGGAGCTTGTACGAGGAAGCTCCTTTGAGCCGGTCCTCCATTATTAGGTGAAACAGGGGATGAAGAAGAAGAAGAAGAATGCAGAATAGGATTTCGATTATTGATCAAATGTTCGAAATCAATCAAATTCTTAGATGAATGAGAAGAGGAGTATAGAAAGCTTGGAATGAGAGATTGCCGATAATTCTCCGTAAACGCCATTGAAATTATGTGAGTGTGGGTGTGATCTAGCTAGCAGCTAGGGCTAGGTTCGTATTTGATGAAGAACTCAAAACGAATGAAATGAGAAGGGGGAGTATAAATATTGAGGGTGGAGGGCGAGGTCAGGAGGGGAGTGTTCGACTTTGGCGGGTCTCTGCTAGTCCTCCGAATACAGTGGAGGGTTGAAAAGTGTCTGCGTTGACCAAAAAGGCTGGTCTCTCGTTCGCCGTTATTTGAGGACTCTTAATTCCCACCTCTAATTGTTTTAAAAAAAAACAATTAGCCAATAATTAATTTGGATGAAGGAAGATGGGTTAGTAGGGGATACTAATGGAAATGGTATATTATATTATACTCCTTCTTCCATAAAAAATTATATGTTTTTGTTCTACTTTTACTTTTAAAATTTATCAAGGATTTAGTTTATTCATAATTAATTATATGATCATAAATTTGCTTCCTTTCCTTTCTGTTTTCAAAAAAAAAAAAAATGAAAAAGAGTTGTAATTTAAAACAAATCCAATTAGGTTAGTTTAATAGTTAACTAATTAAAATACAACAAAAAAGGAGGCGTTGGTGTCGTGGTGTAGTTGGTTCGAACCCGGGCGACGCCATTATTTTATTTTTATTTTCTCAGTCACAAACTAAATTGCAGGTAGAGAATTTTAGGCTTCATCTCTGTTGGTACTGTGAAGTTTATAATGTGCATTGAACCAACAGCATCTCAAAGATAAGTTAATGAGCAACAAACAGTTAAGTAGCCTGATAGATCAAATACTGCAACAAATTAAATACAAAAAGAGTCTCATCTGTGAGGGTAATCATTAAATTTGATAAAATATCCTTAAAGTTTACAAAATGGGACGACCAAACTAAGGCGACACTAGACTAGACTAGTGGTGGATCTTGAAGGAATAACCTTAAGGTCCGAAAATTGAATACCCGCCACCAGGGCCAAGTTGACACTGCTATTTGTTAGCTCAGCTGTGTAATGCTCCTAGCCAGGTAGAGGTAGTTAGAAAATAACTACTGTCATTTGAAATCTTCATTAATTTTAACTGTAATGTTTTTAAAGTCATGCATGGCATCTTTAATCAAGAATTAAATTAATGTGCAGATAGCTGGAAGATGATCTTCAAGTTTGCGATCGACTGGTTTATATATTTTCTCCTTTCCCGCTTGCGAGCTTCTTGCTCAGCATATATATCCATCTTCATGCATATCAATTAACCTTTCCTAGCTAGCTATTTGAATTGCTTCACAACTATTTTAAATGAACATATATTAAATTCATCAAATAATCTATATATATATATATGTGAGTTAATGTGTATATAAGCAATTAAACTGGTTAGTGCAAAAAGTTTGTGAAATAGCGAGGAATCAACAGGCCTTGCCTCCAGAATCGGAGCTCAACCCCTGAGTCTAAATTTTCAGCAATCGATGGATCGGTGCTAGCAGCTGATTCTCTTGACAGTACAGTTAATAAGCAAAGGCAAATGAATAATGGGATTGTATCCACAGCAATCGATTGTTGGGAGCAACCATTTTATATGGGGTTTGAGAATCATTATTATAATGGAGTTCACTGTACTTGGGGGATAAATTGAGTCAAAAGCTCTTATAAGGAATGGGATAAAGTGGTTGCTCCCAACAATCGGTTGCTGTGGATGCAACTCATATATATATATATATATCCATCAAATTATGTTACTACTAGCTAATAAATAAAGATGTTTGAAATGTAGCACCTATATATATAATCCATGCATATTTATCAGCACATACATGCAGTGAGAACATTAATTTCAACAGATCGATCAATTCAACTTTGAACCTGAAACAGGCGCATGGCATGCAATGGCTGCTTGGGGTTTCCCCCTTGGACTCAAAGATCGTTAAACATCCATTTGATCATAGCATCAAGGATGGAGTAGGAAAATAACAAGTACCATATTTAATCTATCATATGTTGTTTAGATTTAAATATGATGAAAGCCTTTATCTTAAAGCATAAGGCAGTCAGTCAGACACCTTTGACGTACGTACGTACTAGCGATCCATAAATATTGCATGTTCAAAATTATGCTAATTAAGATTTTTACTGTATTCTTTTTTATGTTACATGTAGTATATAATACATGACCACGCAAAAATTCCATAAAATACAGGTTTAAAATAAATTTACATCAAAATATTTGAAATGGAAAGAGTATACTATATTTGTACACACACATATATATGTATATATATATATTAAAAATATAAAATTATATTATATATAAAATTACATGCAGTGAGGTGACAATTTGATAAAATTTAATGTATAATTTATCACATAATCAGGTCACATAAAACTCATATAAAAGTCGGTGAAACCCCTTAATTTGTTGTTGACTCAAGTGAAATATGTCAATAACAAATCAGGGAGTATCACCCGAATTTAAGTGAACTTTATGTAAGCTTGATTATGTGACAGTAGCATTATTTGGTAAAAAATTGTTGTATCAATAAATAGAACCAAATTTTGTCAGATCCGTCATATATATATATATATATATATATAGGTTGAGTATTTCTAAGACCCTGGTCTAGTCATCTTCTCTTCCCCAGGATCAGATTCCGGAGTAGTCCAAAATTCAGTCACCCGCGAAAATCGTACTCAGTCACCGTCATTTCCTCCCTCTCTCAACGACGTTGATTTCAAAGCTTCCTCAATCCCAATTTTTCTATCTCCAGAATCTAGCTCCCATAAATTTAGCCACCTCCATCTCGTTGACTCTCTTTCTTCCCCTACACATAGATATATATACTGATTGATTTATATATGGATCGGAGGAGGAACGGGAGTCCGGTGTACTCTAGGCAGTGGAGTGGAGGCTCAAGTAGCACGGGCTCATCTTCTCCGGCAAGGTCACCTGCCCACCCTCAGGCGCGGCCGCCGGCCACCGGACTTTCCACCATCAAGCGGACGCAAAACTTCGCTGCTAAAGCCGCTGCGCAGCGTTTGGCGCAGGTTATGGCTTCACAGACGGCCGACGATGATGAAGAGGAAGACGATGCTCTAGGGTTTCGTTTTGGCGCTCCTTCGTTTTCCAGCAGCAATTTAAAGCCTACCAGTATTAGTAATAGCAACAGCAGTAGTGCTTTGCCTGCTGTTTCGCTTTCTAAACCTAATAGATCCCCCTCGCCTGCGGTAAAATATTCACAAACCTTCTAATCTCTCTGATTTGATTGCTTTTGATCCACTTATGATTACTTTGATAGCGTTATAATTGTAATTGTGACTTCTTAATTGATGTGTTTTGACGATGTTAAAAATTGTCAAAATTGACTGGATGCCGTCAGTTCTAATAGCCATTGCCAATTGGTAAAGTACCTCAATGAATTAGGTTGCCCTGAAGTTTCAGTCTCGAATTTTATGTGAGATTTTCTTATTTTCCATATATTTTATGTAGTTAGGTGTTCCAGAGGAGCTTCCTGTTTGGAATGTACATATATTTTTTGGTGATCCCACTAATGCAACTTTATAAACAGTTATTTTAGTATAACTTAGAGAACTGTTTACCTGGATTGAAACTCAAAAGCTAATGACTTTCTTGCTTAGAAAAAAGAAAGCTAATTGCACATTCTCGAGTGTAGTTAGGTCGGAACTTTATGGATCACGCTCCTTCAGTTCGTTCAACATCAGCTGGAAGACCAGCATCTGTTCGCTCAGCACAGACTGTGCCACCTAGTAGATCTTCATTAAGAACTCCAGTTTCAATTCCTACGATAGAACCTCCTAGTAACAGATTACGAGATAAAAGGTAATGAATTTTCTCACCTTTTTATTTTGTATTATTTTATGGTCCTGTTAATTATTAGAGTATTTATGCTTTTATTTTTCTTTGTACCATGAATCCCTATATCTCAGTGCAAGTATTTGTAGGGTGGTAACTTGCCAATTTTTTTATATGGATATACAATTAATGATTTGCACCTATCCTTGAACTATCCAAAATTTACACTTGTCAATCTCTAGCTCTTTTGGCATGGTAAATTTTTATTGTTTTGCTTAAACGGTTCTGGATTGTGGATCCATGAAGACATTACTTTCTTCTAGTTATTTATACTCTCATCTGCCGAAGATAGGTTGGATGGCTTTCTTCACCCTCGTTTCATATAGATTCTGAGGTTTATAGGATTATGAAGCAATGAAATGTGAAGCTATCTTTCTAGGTAAGCCCATCTTCATTTGACTTGTATTTCCTTGACTAGAACTTTATTAGAGCAAACTTTATGAAGGAAATGATTTGTTAGGACAACCTTGACCTGTAGTGGCGATATAGCAATATTAATTTCTCTTTTTTTTTATTGACTAATTCATGACAAAGATGTAATTTCATATTTTGGTAATCATTTGCCTTGAGAACCTTGTTTTCTATTTACTTAGTGCAGTTATATTCTTAGGGTCAGGCACTCATGGCGAATCAAATATTTTTATTAAATGTAGCCCAATATTCTATTTGAACAATTGTACTGCCATTATTGATCAGAAATGCAAAATTATTGAACGTTCAGGAGGTCAAAACTTAGACATGCTCTTCACTATAAAGATTCTCTGTTTCCTGTTAAAATTCTAGTTTTCTATTCAATATGCAAGATAGGACTTACTTATTCATAGTAATTTTAGTAAAGCATAGTTTTGGTACTGATGCTGCAATTAGATGTTGAACTCTAATTTTTGAGGTTATATACTGTATTGTGTCTGCATCATAAGAGTTACATGGGAAACTCTTTGTATGAAGATTCATTATGTTTATGTGGCCCGTTACGTTTTTGGATTGGAGGTGAGGTAATTAACGTATTGGAGGTGCAGCCATCTACTAATGTTGTTAGTCAATTTTAAAAACGTTGTATGTATTTATTCTGCATATTTTGTAGGTTCCCATCAGATAGTGGACATGCGAACTTGAAAGATACAGGAAATCAGCATGAAGCTTCTGCACTTCGTGATGAGGTAAGGAGCTCTGTCTCATCAATTTTGGTCTTCCTATTCACTTACAAATAGATGTAGCTATTTCCAAGGACATGTTAATATTAAGAACATGTTTATCCAAATTTTACAATCGCATCCTTGGATATTAGTTAAGTTGGCTCTGTTTATTGCAGCTTGATATGTTACAAGAAGAGAATGAGATTGTTGTAGATAAGGTGATCCTCCGTTCTCCCTCCAAAACAAAATAGATGTCTTAAAAAAACAGAAAAACATCTTATTATTTATGCATAATATATTGACAATTTGAGCTACAGCTTCGTCGTGCTGAACAAAAACGCGAAGAAGCAGAGGCCAGGGCGAGGGAGCTAGAAAAGCAGGTAAAGAAACCCAATCAGTCAATAGTCCTCCATCTGGATTTATGCTATCTGGGGGTATTTTTCAGCTTGAAAGCTTGACAACCGTTATAGAATCTTTTCTTAGTGTTCTGTAGATTTCATTCCACATTATAATGAGGGATTTTCTTTCTTTCAAACCATCGTTCTAATTTAGGGTTTTTTTGTACTATGTAATATTTTGCAAAGTTTATAGTTTGGTTGTTGTGAACATGGTGGCCCTCATGAGGAGATGATAAATGTTACACAGCAGCTGGGTGGTCCACATAAATTTAGTATATTATAATTAAATTATTTTCTTTTTTGGTCTTCTATTAAATAGTGCTACTATATTATATCTAGCAAATAGTAATTGCATTGTGGTATTAAAGATTCCTAGTCTCTTAATGTTTGGCTGCATGTTCATCAATTTTTTTTAATTGTATATAGATCTGTTATCCTGGCAACAATATACAGTTGGTATATGAAAACATTCCCATCATTTAGCTTCCTATTAACGTTAAGAACCCCCTTTCTCTCCCACGCCAATCTACATTTTGTTTTTATTGGCTAGTTCTTTGTACAACCATATCTTATCTGACCTGGCCTAAGTATGTCTTCCTTTAGTTTATGTGTGCCTCTGAATTTCTTTGTTCAAATTCTAAATTCATAGGTTGCTTCTCTTGGAGAAGGTGTATCCTTGGAAGCCAAATTACTGAGCAGGTAAAGTTGGATTCTTGTACTTGTGCCAAATTTCTCTGCTTAATTATGGCTATGATGTGGAATGTGATTGTCTGCAGGAAGGAAGCAGCTTTGCGTCAAAGAGAGGTAAGTTGGAATCATAGACAAGTTTAACCAAGTCCTTTTTGTGCATTTCTTAAAATTCCTTAATGCTGCATGGATTCACATTGTGAGAGTAGGCTACTCAGAGTAAATCAATTTAGTATATTTGGACTGTGCTATAGCTGGATAGATCCACCAATATGGGGGTGTGCTTATTTATTTTCATTAATTTGATTTATTGTCAGAAGCTGCTCTTAGGCTGCAAAACATTTTTTTAAGTGTTTTATTTTTGTTGCAGGCTGCTCTTAAAGCTGCGAAACAGACGAAAGATGGGAGAGATGAGGAAATTGCTGCCCTTCGTGCAGAAATTGAGGTAGTATATGCTAATCGGTTGATATTTCTAGTTTAAATCTTATCCTACTAGGAGTTAATAAAAAAAGCTCTTATTTTGGTAACATACTGCTGATTTATATCTGCTATTTGAATCAGAATGTGAAAGATGAGACTGCCGGTGCTGTAGAACAGCTCCGTGAAGCTGAATCTGAAGCAAAATCTCTTCGCACAATGACACAAAGAATGATATTGACTCATGAAGAGATGGTAGCCCTTTGAAGTCAGTGAGATTTTGACCAGTTATTAGAGATTAGTTTTCTAATTTTCTTTTTCCTTTCTTTGGGGGTGGGTGGTGTATCCAAATTTAGGAGGAGGTTGTTCTAAAGAGGTGTTGGCTTGCTCGCTACTGGGGGTTAGCTTTACATTACGGTAATCTTCTTCCTACAGTACCTACTGTGTAAAAGAGTGGAAAATGTGCTATTTATAACTTTGTTCTTATATTTCCTTCTGTTGGGCTATTAGATACGTGTAGAGTTTGCTTGAAAATAGTTTACATCTCTGATTTCTATCTGGTTTACAACAAATCAACAATGCGTTGAATCCACTCTAGTAGATAGATTGGTTCACTCTGGTCCAAGTAGCTGAGTTTATTTTGCTGATTATCTGTGAAGTATTGAGGCCGTATAATTTTTGTAATGAAGTGCTGTAGGAAAAAATAAAATAAATTACAATAAGTCAAATATTAAAGAAAAAAATATTTTCAGACTTTTAGGCAACTTAATGTATTGTTATCATTATATTGCATTTTGAATTCGGTGATCTAATTCTAATTTCTGTGAAAATTCGGGAAACCTCTTTTTTTAGATGGGTAAATAATCCAAAGATCTTTATATCTTATTCACTTGTTTCACATTTTTAATTGGGTGAACTGGTTTATACATGACATTGGTCAATTGTTGAAACAATTCACATGCCATGTATTATGGACTGCTGGAGTTTTGGGTGAATATGTTGTCCCAATTTTGTAGAATCCTCTTGAACCCTGTCAATGGCCAGAGCATGGTTGGTGTCAAAATGATGCTACAAACTTCTCGATACACAAAAAATTGCGATGGGGTTGAATAATTAGTTGCGATAAGTCGAATTACTTTTTACTAGAATTGTCTTCTTCAAGCTTGGTTGTTTGTAGATAGTTCTGTAGATGTGCTCATACTTTTGTTGAATGTCTTGCGTTTACTCCAATCACATCTGAACTGCTTTTCGTCTTTACAGGTATCTGTGCGGATATAGCAGTTTCAAAGCATGAATATTGGTCGTCTTTAGCACCTCTTCCATTTGAAGTTATTATTTCTGCTGGACAAAAAGCCAAGGAAGAGTCTTGGGATGGTGCAAACTTCTACCACTTGCTGTACTTGCTTAAATTACAATTTATTGGTTTCTTTTATCTACATTTTTGACTCTGGATATAAATATGGATCAGGTGGTGATGACTCGGAGAGGAGGAGCAAACTTGTGCGCGATTTGAGCGACTTATCTGGTGAAGGAAATATTGAGAGCATGCTTTCTGTCGAAATGGGTTTAAGGGAATTAGCTTCCTTGAAGGTTCGGCTTATTCTTTTGCATCAACCTTTTCCCATTGTTATTGAGAATTTTTTCTTACGGTTTGTTTTCTGAGCAATGGGCATGTGATACCCCAAGGTTGTATGGGCATGAGGATTGCGTCTTTCCAATAGATAATATATTAAATAGTGCAACTTACACCTGCTTTCTCCGAGACTAATTACACAGTGAATCCCTTCAAAATTACACGGGGCTCCTTATTGGAAAAGTAAAAAGAATTGTAATAACAGAAGGATAACTTTACCCTCAAACTAAAGTAATTTAACCTTTTGACGACTGCTTGACTAAATATATAACCCCCCCTCCTTACCTCCCTTATTCATCAATGTGTTCACCTTTGCGGTTGCTTCCACAATCGCACCTCCACCACATCACTTCTGAAGCTCCCACATATCTTCTCACCACTGTTGAAATTTCACCAACACATTGCCACCATTTCCACCACTGCTAATTTAAGCATAACAACCAGTGTCCACCTTATTATATTGGTGGTTATGCACATTTGTGACCCAAGAGTTGTCTGCAATTTTCTTCTGTAACAGAATTACTGAACCCAAGTTTGACTAACTTTTTTGAATGACTGAAGCACCTCTTATTGTTGAATTCTAAGGAACGTTTGATAACTAATGCAAGGTACAAGTCCTGCTGCTAAGCAACACCCAATACTGACGCCTTTGAAAGACACGGAAGCTCAAGTGACAAAGTGGAATCAAGCATCTCTCACGTTAAGGGAAGAGACATTGTGATGATATTATTTACGATAAGGTTGCACCTTATGGAGTAATCCTAAATCCAACCAAGTTTTTGACCAGGGAAATTTTTTCCTACTTCCAATGGTTGGCTAGCGAGGTCGCGAGGGCTGTGGGAATGGGCTTTCAAGGATAGTGCAAACTTCGAATGCCCGAAGCTCCTCTCTTCTGAATTTCATTTCAAATTAGTGTTGCCCAATCTCTGTAGTTTTATATGTGAGATGAATTCATGAAATCAGAGTATGGAATTAAATTTAAGACGAATGAAATAGATGTTGTGTCTGACTATTTTACTTGGATTTTGGTGAGAAAAGGAAAGTTTGGTGCTTAGAGCTCCAAGATTGTGATAATGTGTTTGAGTTAGGGTAGGGTTGCTTTTTTCATGGGTGATGGTGAGGTAGTGCCCATTTGGCGAAGTGGTTCAGTCGGCTGAAAGCAATTGCAATCCTGGTTCGGTCAGCTTAAAGCACTTGTAATCATAGTTATTAAGTCGTCCTAGGCGTCTGGTTGTTGTGGTACCAAGTCGTCTGGACGACTGTGTCGCAAATTGAGCTCTCAGCGAAAGAAGTCGTCGCCTTGGACGACTTAGGGACGACATGGACGCCTACTGTGCTAAGCGGACGACTTGACAAGGCAGGTGTGCTCCGTCCCAAAGTCCAATTGGGTAAAAAAAAACAAAGAAAGAAAGAAACCTTTGCAGTTTGGCAGTTCCTAGAACCTGATCCCAAATCGCATAAAGGAAAGAGGCTGAGAGAGCACGAGACTGATAGAGAGAGACCACTCTGACCGGCGACTTAGGCCTTCTCCTCCGATCGGTGACTGCAGTCTCCTACTCTGACCGACGATTCTTCTTCTTTACCAAGTATTTTTCTGCTTTCTTCTATTCTTCTTCTTCTTCTTCTTCTTCTTCTTCTTCTTTTATATTCTTCTTTTTTATTCTTCTAATCTTCTTCTCTACTTCTACCTTCTCTTCTTCCACTGACGATTCTTCCTTTCTGTTTTTTCCCTCTGCTCTGCTGCTCACTTGTTACTGGTTGCTGTTCATTTTTTTTATGGGGCTGATTATATATATGTGGGGGCACGCATTCAAATAAGAGCTTTGACTTTTAACTTCTTTTGCAAACATGTCAATTTATGAGCTGTTAGTGGGTCTGTTTTCTTTGTTAGTGTTAATTTACGAGTTGTTAGATAAGATAATATAATTCATATTATAGTTGTAATGGAATTTGTCTTGTTAAGGATGGTTGTCTAATGTTATGACTATGCTTGTTTATGTCTTTATATTAACAATGATTGTTTATTTGTTTTTATCAAATATTATTAAATTCTTAGTATTGAAATTTATGGTATTCTATAAATACAATGTTAAGAAATTAAACATAAATTTAAGAATTATATTGAATAAAACTAAATATTGCAAAGTTATCAATATTTATACAATTTGAAGTTGGTAAAATTTTAAAAAATTACAACTATAATAAAATTATTATTTTGACTTGATCTTGTTCACTACTTCTTGTGATTTGATATGTTACAACATGCATTATGGAAATAGTAAATCATTAGAAATATAAATGTATCAATATTCAAATAAATAATTTTATACGTATAAAATTTACATTGTTAATGACTTATCGACTTGTGGACGACTAGTCGAGCGCCTTGTCGCCTAAGCGCTTAAGCTCCTGGCTACCGTCTCGTCTCGACTTGTCGCCTTGATAACTATGCTTGCAATCCAAAAATTTGCATTTGAAAGTGTTTGGTTACAATTTAAAAGTGCTCGTCGTAGAGGTTTTGGGTGTAAAAGCACTTTCCTGAGAAAGCTAAAAGTTTGTGCCTTTGAATGTGGTTACATTTCAACTTAAAAACTTATGAAATTAACTCTAGAAAATACTTTTAAAAATTATTTTCTAAGCACTATTCGACTTTTATATGAAAGTACTTTTTGCTGCCGCTGCTTCATCTCATTGCACTCCAAATTGACACTTGAAGTTTATGGAACAATGTTCTGAAGTATGGTCACAACTAGTTGCGTCTGGCAAAGCTTCTAGAAGGCCGACCACTACATAGAGAGATCCTCAGTTTTATTTTTGCAAATAAATGAAGATGTATATCTATTTATAAATGTATGTGTTTAACTTGTTCTGGTAAGTTATCTGCATACATAATACCTATTAAAATTGTGTTATATTGGTGGAAGCTTGAGGTGGTGATTTGCACTTGGTGTTCTATTTAAGTTGAGAATAGATGGTAGTTGACGTAGTGGTAGTAATGGTCATTGATGGAGGGTGATAGAATTTTTATGATAGTTTAATGGTAAAATGAAGTAGCAGGACTGAAGCTTTCTTACCATGGAGTGTGTGTGTGCTAGAGGGAGATAGGTAGAGATGTAGCGAAGAGAGAGTGTTGGGGCGGGTTACTGTAATTACCAAATATCAGAAGTTATTTTTTCCTTTGCATATCATGAAGTTTATTTATCCAATCATTCAGCCTAATGAATAACGTGAATTTATTGATAGGTTGAGGATGCTGTTGTGCTGGCGTTGGCTCAACACCGGCGTCCAAATTTGATTCGGCAGTCTTCTTCTGGTATGACCTATTTCATGCTCTTAACTCTTTTAGTATGCAATGGTTGCTCTTATTTGATAATTGTCTATTTCTTTTACCTGATTGCTAGAAGAAATATAATAGCGAGTATTCTAATTGATAGAAATAAAATGTTGAAAAGAATAATTATTATATATAAATATAGAATGGGTTTTACATCATCATTTTTTTTCTCCTGTTCCCCCCCTCCCCCCCTACCCCCCTACTCAAAGGTCATGTTCTGTCTTTTGCGCTCTAGCTTTATTAGTTATTTACTTGTTCGATTTGAGTTCACATTGGTTCATTCTTGTTTCTTTTTGATATAGTACTTGTGTACACATGATTTGTCCTTTTTTCTGAATCTCCTGACCCACTTTTGAAAAAAGATAACACAAGCACATGCATATACACAAAATATTACAGCTATAGTTATTTAGTTAAACTGTTTATTAACGCAGAAAATCCAGATTATCACACGTAGGCAATGTAGGTTATCCTGTTCAGGTGGTCTCGTTTAATCACTGTTGTGCATCCACAAATTATCTTGTGACCTGGAATCCTTGGTGCTTTCCCTTGTATAAAGTTTAGTGGCATCTTCCTATAGTCAATCTTTGACCAGAAGCTCTTAGTTTGTAGGAACACTTTACTTTCGTAAACGCTAATATTTTTGGATGTACAGAATTAATATCTACAAAGTAGCTTACAATGTATGTAATATGAACTACATTTCTTATTATTATGTTTTGTTTGTGATACAGGTCCCAAATCATCGAGCGATCCCAAGTTTACGGAGGCATATGGTAAGAGAGATGTTCTGATCTGTCATTGCACTATGATTGACTGTATAGGATGCTAAATTTGATTTTTGAAAACTGTATTGAATAGTAATATCTCATTAGCATTTTTTAAATGTGCATTACTCAGCTGGGCAGCCTATAGGTGACGGTACAAAAACCAGAGAATTGATCTAGTTTGTCTGTCTACCTCTACACTGGAATCTGCGTATTATCCTTTGGGGGGTCTGAATATTATGTGCTCCATTACTTGATGGGCTATTTTAAGTTTAGTTTTTGTATGGGAAAAATAGTGCTTCTGTTCCCCTGGACATCAAATATTTCATTTGCCTGTGGTATACCATTTGTTGTTATCATGAAATTTGGCTTATTAAAGGTTATGCCCTTTGTATATTTATTTTCTTGCTATACCAATCTTACCAAGGCCCTTTCTAGATCTGAGCGGCAGCACTATATTTTAATACACCCTTTGGATGGTAGGCTTGTATGGCTTGTACCAGCTAAGATCCTTAGGAGAATCTCTTTTCTTTTTCTTCCTTATATATATATTATTTAGAGTTTGATAGCTTTGGAGGCCTCAGATATTTGAATATGAGTTGCAAGTGTCTCATAATATGGGTGCATTATAATCACAAGTATCCTGGCACACACTACGTATGTGGATTGTGGAGAATGAATGAGAAAATATTAGACAGATAATAGGGATAATGAAGGAGTGAGGAGAGAGAAAAAGGAAGTTTTTAAATTTTAAAAAGCAACTACTATTAGTCAGTGAGAAGAACAAACATGGATAGAGGATTTGTGTTTCCTTTTTTTTAATTTTTAAGGGTAAAAAGGTAAAGTAAAAAAGCTTCATTTTTGGTGTTAACAAACTCTCCCTCCTGCTTTATAATATAGATGTACATTTTTCGTAGTCCAGTTCACTTGCTTGTCAGATATATAGTCTTTGTTTCTCCACTGTGATTTTAAAAAGAAATATCAGTGTCATCAACCTTTGTTTTTGTATTCTTTTGTTGCAGAGTTGAGTCAGGAGGAGACGGAAGATGTTCTTTTTAAAGAGGTCTGCTGCTTTTTATGCATTTTTTTCAATTGTTTCTTGCTATAATTACTAAAAAATGAGTTTAATGATGCATATATAAATCGGACCCCAGTTCAATGATGAAAAAATTGTTTAACCCTTTCTGCCTTCCTCACAAATGTATTCAGAAATCCAGAAATCTTATTAGGGCTCACATCAACCATTGGCTCTGGGTTACACTTTGAGAAGTTACTCTGTCAAACAGTTTCGTATATGTTTACTGAAAATGCTTATGTGATGTCAAGAGCCACTGTTCTTGTTATTTTGCCGCAGGCTTGGCTTACGTATTTTTGGAGACGAGCCAAATTTCATGGTGTGGAAGAGGATATTGCAGAAGATAGACTTCAATTCTGGATAAGCCGTAGTGGGCAGTCACCATCATCACATGACGCTGTTGATGGTAATCATTTTCTTTATAATCACTTACGCAAGTGCAGTAGGAAAAAAAATATTCCTCCCGTCCCAAAATATAGGAGTAAATTTGACCTTTTATAGTCAATTGGCATTTCAATTTTTTTTGAAACAAAAGGTCTTATACTTGGTAGGAGTACTATCTAGATAGTTTACAATTTTCCTTATTTATTGTCTAAAACTAAATTTATTCATATTAATTTTGAATTTGAAAAATATCAAGTCAATATTGATCCTATTTTACAGAATGGGAGAAATATTTCTTAATTATGGAGGATATTGTTATTGTGTGTTAAACTTACTAATCTGTATAACACAAGACATTGTTGCTGATACGAGTAGCCATCTTCCTCCTTTCTTCCATGTTTTATTGGGTTTCCTTGGTGGTGTTTGGGGAGAGGGAATATAACAGGTTGAAATCAGGGCATAATTTGAATCTGTAAGATTTTTCAGAATGACATGATTTTGATTTTGCACTGAAGAGTTTACAGTATAGAAGTAAAACAAACGGTTACCGCCCTTGACATAATGAAATTATACATTGTTTGTTCCTTTTCCCAAATACTTTTTCTATGAATAAATATGCAAAAATTACTGAGATTTTTTGGTGTAGTTGGTGATTTATATGTTTCATCCAATTTAGTATAAATATGGATTATAATCCCCTCCCATTTTCATAAATCATTATTATGGCCACTTTTGGAAGTTTCTGTTACAAAAATTTTGAAGCAGAGCTAATGGCTTGAAGTGATGCCTTCTCGCAGTTGAAAGAGGTATGACGGAGCTGAGGAAATTGGGTATAGAACAGCAACTTTGGGAAGCATCTCGCAGCGAAATTGACCAGTCAGCGTCATCAGTTGGTAACTCCAAACCTCTTGTAGAACCAGAAGAGACCTCATCGTGATTGATTTTTGCCAGTTTATTTATTTTACTATTATTATTTTTCCTCCCTTGAAAAAAAGTTATTTAAAATTTTCCATATACAGTTTTGTCCAATTTTTCTTTGGTGCTCAATCTGTACTTATTTTTCATCGTTTGAGAACTAGAATTATTTTATTAGGGTTTAGTGGTTCTCAAGGAATGTAACTAGCTGCGGCTCTTATAATGGAGTGGATGTTGTAGAACAAAACTGAATGTCATATATTTGGAAGTAACGGAAATTCGTTTGTTTGAATAATTTTGGAGATACATTTATCAACTATATCAAAACAAAGGAAATGCTGGTTGAGTATAATAGTATTTAAATTGCTTTTGAAAAGGACGTCTTACACACCGTCACACCCCCGCCCTTGAAACAATAGAATAAAATGATTATCGGTATGAATAATGCTAGAGATGCAATTTATTTTATAATTTGTTGATATGACATATTTCAGCTCAGAGAACAGAGAATGGGTATTCTTCATTATTATTATTTTTGTATGTTTTTGGGGCTAATTAGAGGGAGTGTATTCATTTTGGGTCAACATAACATGTCTTAGAAATGCTAGTGCCAAAAAGTTGTTTACAAATATTATACAAATTTACCTTAGAAAAGAAGACAAGGGAGGGATTGAGATTGACAATGGAATGGAGTAGTAGAGGGGAAATAAAGAATTGGACGTGTTTTTTCTTAAACAAAGAATATTTATTTGGCAAACCATTTTTTTTAATACTACTACTACTTACAAGTAATGTTGGAGCTAATTGCTTGCCTTCAGGTAATAAGTTTATATGGATGTGTTTTCATTAAACGAGGAATATGTAGATATCATAGCGCCACATTGTCGAGCATTTGCTTTTAATGTAATTTTTTCACACCTTCATTGCATCATTATTTTAAAATAATACTCCATATAATTCTCTCTATCCCAACTATTTTCATTTTCATAAATTTTGCACATATAAATGCGTGCGCCGCCACGTGTACTAGTTTGTTTGTTTTTTTTTGGCATCATAAATGTAGGAGCTAATTGGTCGCCTGAAGTTGAGGGGTAATTTTAAATGGGAAACAAGTTCAAATACCCGAGTAGGGAAATCAAATATGATATTTTCTTGAATTAGAAGGCTTTAATTAATCGACCTAATCCCACGTAGCGGTCGGTTATATATAGTGGAGGGAGTAGTTGACGTAATATTGTTATTGGTATTGTACTATTGTTTTCTTTTCTCAATATGCTATAAGCAGCATGTGTTAGAAGATGTGGGGCCGGGGCCGGGGCCGGGGCCGGTCATACCCCATATGTGGTGTTATTAATTAGTACTAGTAATCTATCTATCTATCTAATCTCAAGTCATGTGGCCGACTGAGGCTGTAACTTTGATCAGCCAGCGTATGTAATGTAATGTAATCTGTAGTAATCTCCTTGGTTGGTTCTATGCATCAATATTATATTCCGGGTTTGGTTAATATTTTCTTAACCGGAAAGGAAACACACCAGTTTTTAAAATAATGCTAGGATCACATAAAAACTCTCACATAAATAATGTGGGGCCTACATGTCAGGCAGGGTCCACAGTATTTATGTGTGTGTATGTGATAGTTTTTATGTGATAGTAGCATTGTTGAAGTTTTTATTGTTAGAATTTGGAATCCTAAATACATCAATGGGGTATGTACTTGAGAGTAGCTTTTCACTCTTTTCTTGCATCCATACATTCCCTCCTTTTCTATCTATAACATAACATGGCGCTTTTTCCCTAGTCCAGAAAGAAAGAAAGGATACGGGCTTTTTCATGTTTGGCCTTTTATTACTGCTCTTTCATATAGTATTTATTACTTGTGGTCCCCACCTTGTTGCTAAGAGCCTGAAACAAGCACAGTTTCTGAACATATTGCCACCTCATGATCTGTCTTTCAATATATATATATGAGTTTCTTCATTACCAATTTTAGGTGAAAAAAAAATATCAAATTGCACGAGGGGTTAATCATTAATGAAGTTTACCCCCACCCAGTCACCCACCCTCGCTCCCAACCTCCCAAAAGAATAAAGTTTTTGCCAAAGTAGAATACTCTTTACCGATGCATATATATTTTGTATGTGGACAAGTTTCTCACCCTCCCTCCCCAGTCCCCCTATTATTATAGATTTGTATTTTATACTCGAAGAAGACAAAATTGATGAAAATAAAAAAAAAAGATGAAATGGAGGTGAACACAAACACAAAGGAACAAAGAGATGGAATAAATATTCTTTTTTAATTATTTATTTTTGTCAATACAGGTACCTAGGGCCCCCATGATACGGCTAGTGGGGGGGGGGGGCATGATTACTTGTTTTAAAATTACAAATGATAAGGGACCCCAAAATCAGTAAAAGAAACACGACAACAACTTCTTTTCTGCACTTGCTTATGGATTCATCCATCCAATGAAATTTCAAAGATATACTACAAGGCTTAGACTCTGCTAATTTTGCTTGCTTGAGGGGTTGGTTGGACTTGGGCCTAACTTTATTTATCCAGCTAGGGGTGAAGGGGCATTACATTTCTAGTCTGTCTCTGTCTGTGTCTTTGGCAGTTGATGCGAGTGGGAAACAAAAGAGAATATTATTAAGTTAAGTAGATGCATTAATTTTTTTCCCTAAAGGTAACTTTACTGTTTTGTTATCTGAGAAGGTGGGGGTCCCTGTTTGGAAGAAGCTATAATGGGGTTTGTGAATTTGTGTGGATGATGATGATGATGGTGGTGGTGGTGGTGGATACCTCATTATTATACTAGCAACTTTTTCACATAGGTCAAAGAGAATAAGCCTAATCCCCACATAAGTACATAAAGAAAATGGTATGTATACAGAAAATATGCAAGTATCAAGTATAAGATTTGAAAGAGCTTTTTTTTTAAATCATCCCATTCTGATTTGGGAGTTGGGACGACAATTTATGGGGTTACCTGTTTGCATATATAATACCTCAAATTTGGATTCCTAGAGTTGCAAAAAGATTCAGCAGTCAAATTCATCTTCTTCTGTATTGAGTTTGGGCTTGGGTAAATGCAGAGCATTCAGGAAGCCAGAAAGGTAACTAAGTTGAAGTTGCATGGTTTTGGTGGGAGACACCATTATATTGGCCAGCTTAAAATATTTTCTGGAAAACGGAAAGTAATCTTTGTAAAGTCACTTTCTATGGAACATACCCTTGTTCATGCTAAAAACATTAAAAGGGTGAGACATTGTATAACTTGTTTTTTCACTGTGTATTCATTGTATTGGGAAAACCAAAATGTGACCCAAAAGCAACACAACTGTAGAATTTCCAAATTTCTTTAAACCATAGTATTTTGGAGGAGCAATGCTACTATCACATGTAAAAACTATCACATAATTCTCACATACACACTGTGGGTTCCCGCCTGACATGTGGGATCTACAGTATGTATGTATATGTGAGAGTTATGCATTACATTCACTCTCTCTCTTCACTTTCAAGAACCAACCCCACAATGATGAGTCAGCCCAAATAGCCCCAAAAACCAACTCACTCATGAATAAATAATACTACTATCACATAATCAAGTTCACATAAATTCGGTGTCACTCCCTGATTTGTTGTTGACATGGCCCACTTGAATCAATAACAAATCAGGAGATGCCACCCAACTTTTATGTTAGCTTTATGTGACCTAATCATGTGATAGTAGTATTACTCCTCATGAATACCCTATCTGCCATTCTCTCTCCCCCCGTTTCAGGCCTGCAAGAAAAATAGAAAAGCAACATTATAATCATAATAAAAAACAAGCTAGGCATGCTGTTTGTTTAGTGCACCCCACCCAAAAGTCCATGACTCCATGCTCTCCACTGAGCAACAATATATTCCAACATTCTTCAGGGTCTTTCTTTCTTTCTTTCTTTCTTTCTTTCTTTCTTAAGTTAAGACAATTCTGAAGTAGTAATGGAGGATTCACAAACCACGTCAATGACTCTGTTTCTGCTTCTTTTTCTTCTTCTTTTTTCTTCTTTCATGGAGATTGAGGGTTCACTGCATCACTCTGAAAAGATCACACGGTTGCCTGGGCAACCACAAGTGGGGTTCCAACAGTTTTCAGGCTATGTTACTGTTGATGACAAGAAACAGAGAGCTCTGTTTTACTACTTTGTCGAGGCAGAGATTGATCCTGCTTCCAAGCCTTTGGTCCTTTGGTTGAATGGAGGTAAGTAATTTCTTTTTTTTCACGTTGATACAGATGGAAGAACTAAAGGGTAATTGAATTAGAACTAAACATTCTTCTTCTTGCTTCTTGCTTCTTGATTTTTTTTTTTGGGTTGCTAAATTTTTCTTATGTTTTTGGCAGGGCCCGGTTGTTCTTCTCTGGGTGTTGGAGCATTTTCTGAGAATGGACCTTTTAGACCAAATGGGCAGGTTTTGGTTAAGAATGATTACAGTTGGAACACAGGTAGAAGCATAATAATAATTATTCTTAATTTGTGCATAATGGTTTGTTCTGAAACAATCATAATGCTGTTGTTTTTCCACCTGATATTGCAGAGGCAAATATACTGTACTTAGAGACTCCAGCAGGAGTGGGGTTCTCTTACTCAACTGATAACTCCACAATGACGGTGAATGATGAAATAACAGGTATTAAGCATTAATTTCCATACTCTTTTTTTTTTTTTACTTCATATATTCCGGTCTTTTGATATTCTCTTTCCATTTTCCAATTCCCAATTCCCAATTCCCTCAGAGGTGGAACATGAACAGTGAGAGAGAGAGAGAGAGAGAGATTGAGACGAAAAGACATACAGGCATATAGGCCTTTTTGAGAATCTTAAAAGAGGATTCCTCTTTTTCCTGAACACCCATGTCTTGGAAAAAAACAACTGTAACTAACTCTTTTTCTTCTTCTTCTTCCTTCTTTTTTTTTTTTTAAAAAAACAATAATAATAATAATATTAGAGTGCAACTTTTATTGTTTTTGGTGCACAATTTAGGTTAGTAAAGCTAATTTGCTTTTGAGTTATTTACTTCTAAAGCTGTTTTCAACTTTTGATTTTTAAAGCCAGGGACAATCTTGTGTTCTTGAAACGCTGGTTCTTAAAGTTCCCTCATTATAGGAGTAGAGATTTGTTTATAACAGGAGAAAGCTATGCAGGTATTTATCCTTCTTATGCATATCCCAATAATGCCTAACAGTAGTTGATTATGACTTGTCTTGCTCATACCATACCATTACCAGGTCACTATATTCCTCAACTCGCACAGCTCATGATTCACGTCAATAAAATGGAAAAACTGTTCAATTTGAAAGGAATTGCGGTAAGCATTCTTGTCTTTGAAAATATATGTGTGTGTGTGTATATATATATATATATATATACATTTTGATTTTTTTTGGTTTCTTTTTTTGAAGCTGGGCAATCCAGTTTTAGAATTTGCAACTGACTTCAACTCGAGGGCCGAGTTCTTCTGGTCTCACGGATTAATATCAGATTCAACATACAATATCTTCACATCTGTGTGTAACTATTCTCGCTATGTAAGTGAGTATTACAGAGACTCGGTTTCATCTTCATGTTCGAGAGTGATGGGTCAAGTTAGCATAGAAACTAGTAGGTTTGTGGATAAATATGATGTTACCCTCGATGTCTGTATTTCATCGGTGTTCTCACAATCCAAGCTTATTAGCCCCCAGGAGGTATCTCCATCTATTCTTCTTTAATTTCCCATTGATTGACAGACTCTACTAATTGCGTGGGGCATTGATCTTGACAAATAATTTATCTGGCAGCAACTCACGGAGAGAATTGATGTGTGCTTGGAAGACGAAACTGTAAATTATCTGAACCGGAAGGATGTCCAGAAGGCACTTCATGCTCGGCTTGTTGGAGTCCGCAAATGGGATGTTTGCAGCAAGTAAGTCTTTTTGACATCCATTCCCATGACAAACAAGATATTATTCTCACAATCACCGACTCTAACTCTAATGTAGGAATTCCTTACTCTACAAGTCAGCCTAATGATGTTAGAAGTGTGTTTTTCTTCTTATTCTTAATTAGCATTCTGGATTATGAGCTGCTCAACATTGAGATACCTACAATATCTATAGTTGGATCACTTGTTAAGCAAGGAATTCCGGTCTTGGTTTACAGGTACATAGATTCCGGATTTACCTATTCAAAAACATCGCATGGCGTGCAGTTAGCTAGTAGATATTCCATTCCATTGCCAAAAATATTAAGAACCAAATAAAATTTATTATTGCCGACAGTGGCGATCAAGATTCTGTTATTCCGCTGACTGGAAGCCGCACCTTGGTCCGTGGACTGGCAAAACAACTGGGACTGAATACAACTGTACCTTACAGAGTTTGGTTCGAGGGGCAGCAGGTAAAATTAATTTGTTCTATACAGTTTCATTAGTCTTTCTATTGTTAGCATCATTTTCAACAGTTTCAGACTAGTGTAAAATCAGTGTTTTTAAACAGAAGCAAACTTACAAGGAAGAATCTACATTTAACTACAAAAAAATTGTGTAAGGCAATAATGAACATTGTAAACCAGAACTTGGTGGCCACTAGAAACTGATCCTCTAGCAGCAGCTAGCGATTGAAATTCAGGCATTCTTCTTTCAATATTTATGTCGTATGCTTTTATAACTGGCTCTCTTTGAATATGTGTGCGTGTGTATATATATATATAATATTATTTGTAGGTTGGTGGATGGACTCAAGTTTATGGTAATATTCTATCATTTGCAACCGTTAGAGGTGCTGCTCATGAAGCTCCTTTCTCACAGCCGGAGCGATCCCTCGTGCTATTCAAGTCATTTTTGAAAGGCATGCCTTTACCAGAGTTGTTCTCATGATGCACCAACCTGAACCACATCCGCATCCATAAATAGTAAATATATTGAGATTTTGTAAGTAATCTTGTGTTGTTAGCATCATGTTAAAGGATCCTATTGCATGTCTCCCAAAACAGCTACATCTTTTCAAAAGGAGGGAAAAAAAAAAAAAAAAAAAAAAAGAGGGTGCAAAAATGATCTTGTTTCTCATCCAAGTAAAGGTTGTTTTGGTTTTTATTTGATGCATCGACTCCTTCAAGTTTGAGAAATTTGGTAAGAATCTGTTTTGCTGGATAGTTTGAAATATTTGTACAAGAGAAGTAGAAAGCCCATTTCACCTTTCCCCGCGTTAAAGACAGAATAATAATTGCATGAAAAACACTACTAGTATTTATTTTGTTTTACTGATTAGTATATAAAAGATTTCTCTCAAAAGGATGCGAATGAATTTAAATTTAGCATCATCAAATACTGACCCTCTTCTTTTCTTACGTTTAATGCTCATCCTTATTTACATTGTCGCATTCTTAAGAGTGGTACGAGTGTTGAAAAATAACTCTTTTAAGATACTCCCTCGATACATTTTATCTGTCTTTCTAGAACTTTTTTTGGATATTATGTTCGTTGATTTCAAGAAAACAACTTAGCTTTTTTTATTATACATATATTAAATTCTAATTTATTTATCTTTTATCTTTTCAAATAAATTTTACAAGGGTAATATTTAGATTTTTATATCAAATTTAATCGGTTAAACAAAGCAATAATATATTTCTTTACGTTTGTGTTTTCTCCTAAAACGTGACCTAAAAAATGGAGGGAGCAAAGTGTTGTATAATTTTTCATTACTCAATGTATTCTCGCCTCAATTACATGTAATCTTCCTACTCGAATTATTTTTGTTTCTTGGGTGCTCTAAGAAAGTCATATCTTTCGATCGGAGACGGAATACTTTGTAAATACTCGTACTGCCTCATGACCCAGTCATACATTTTTTTTTGCTAAATTTAAGACTGTATTAAAAAGAAAATATTTACAATAGCAAAGGGGCATACCCAGATCAAAATAGTGGGAGCCTCATATGCAGGTCATATGAGATGCCAACTAGAAATCAAGAGTAGACTATGCATCCCAAACAAGAAGAGAATTATCAACAAGCTTAGCTTTCTGAAATTTAACAATAGAAACTAATCTACATTTGACTCTACTAAGAATAATAGAATAGAGAATCTCGGATGATAGCCTTGGGCTGAGCGCAATTCCAAGTTTCACTTTCAGTCAAACATTTGATATTTTACAATATCGAAATGAATCAAAGGGACCGATCGGATCCTGTCATTCTGGCATCATAATTGTAACCACTCCAATTATAATTGTAACCACTCTAATCATCGTCTCATTTAAGGTAAATTAAATTCTCCCGTTAGAAAGATAGATGGTGATGGGGATTCTCCCGCTTATCAAGATATTGATGTTTAGCCGAGTAAGTCTCTTTCCCGTAAGTGCTTTGTTTTTTCCCTCTGTATTGAGCTGCTTTTCTTAAGGGTACAGTTCCTTTCTGAGTATATATTCTTGAGTTTTTGTTTGATCTTCTAAATTAATCCCGAGGCAGTTTTATAGCTATGAGACTTTTGGATACACATGCCAAACTAGTTTTGATACAATGGGAGCCTAGTTTTCTTGGAAATATTCCTTCCTTTCAATAAACTTCAAATTATAAATCTGGTGGAAGTTATGGGCGAAAGATACATGATAGAAGAAATATATGGTAGAAGGGCTCTAATACTACTAGTATTCACTGCCAGAGCGAGTGATGTTTAGCGGATCCGGTACGTGAAAATTGAAAGGTAATAGAGCTTTGTATAATTTTACACCATTCTCCCCATTTTCTTAAGATGCAGGCAGGACATAGAACCTTACCTCAACCCTTGGGAGATATATCTTCAACAAGATCATACTTCTCCATTGAGTCCCCTAAAAGGATTTGATGCATGCGCACCTCCTCGGCTCCTCCTTAGAGGATGAGAGGGGGTACCACTAGATACTTCTGGATCTAGATCGGAAGTTGCACTGGCAAGGTTTCCATGGAATGGCAACAGCCCAGCGGAGACCCATGATGAAGAATGCTGGGTTGAGTAGCTGCTCATTTGCAGAAATCACACAAGAAACTATCATCAGGTAGCGCCATGACAATGGAAATTCAGAAAGCGTTGGATGCTCTGAAGATTAGTCGAGGTGCCCTCCTAAACCGCAATCTCATTCAATGATTGATGCATGTATGTATGTATGTGAATATCAAGCTCGTTGTACCTCAATGTTGAAGTAAATCAATAATATGCCAGTTAGCAGCCCATGAAGCTGAAACATAATCCGTGTTTGATTTTTGGTAACATCCCTCGATGAAGGCTGTAGAACGAGTAATTTTGCAATTTACAAGAAAGTTTCATGTCTAATCATCAAAAATATTCCTCTGCCTTGGGCTCGAATTAAATTTAGTCAGTTTATAATAAAATGTGAAAAATAAATAAAAGTAAATTTAACGTAAAATAAAATAGAGAGGAGAATCGTACCAGAACCACGTATATATGTTGAAACTTGAAATCATACCCAGTATTATTGATACACGACTAAAATTATTGATCAAATCACACAAATCAATAAGTGACATTTAATTTAAATGTCCTATTTTATTACCGTATCTCTTGACATCTAACATTAATAACATCTACAAATTGATCCAAGTATGCATGCCTTCCAGGGTAACAGATACAGCCTTAAAACACAGCCACCTAGACCGGCATCTAATCTACTGTCAACCAACCTCTTCACAGAAAGAAGAAAAAAAAAGAAAAAAAGAGAGAGACTACTTATAGCTAATTCAATGAAAACCAGCCATACAAACAATGATATTGGGAAGGGGAAAAAATAGTCGGACAAACCAATATTAATCTACACGGAAATTGGCTCTGGTAACGACTCTGGAGGGGCACCACTGCTGCCATTTAGAACAGTCACATTACCATCAGAATCAACATCAACAATTACTGAATCACCCTCTTTGATCTCTCTGGCAAGCATCTTCTCGGCCATACTGTCCTCCAAGAGTCTCATTATGGCTCTTCTTAGAGGCCTGGCCCCATAGCTTGGGTTGTATCCTTCCTCAACCACCCTATCCCTAAACCTCTCTGTAACCTGAAGTTCAATATCTTTATCCTTCAGCCTCTCGAAGACTTCCTTGAGCATGATATCTGCAATCTCTTTCACCTCCAGCTTGGTGAGCTGCCTGAATACAATCATCTCATCCAATCTATTCAAGAATTCTGGTCTGAAATATTGTTTTAGTTCCTCAGTTACCAGGCTCTTGATACGGTTGTAACTGCTATCCTTCTCATCGTAATCGAGATCAAAACCTATTCGACGACCTCCCTTCTCAATCACACTACTTCCAACATTTGATGTCATAATCAATAGCGTGTTCTTGAAGTCAACAGTCCTACCTTTGCTGTCTGTCAACCTACCATCCTCCAGAATCTGAAGCATCATGTTGAAAACATCAGGGTGAGCCTTCTCAATCTCATCAAAGAGTACCACTGTGTAAGGACGGCGCCTTACAGCCTCAGTTAGCTGTCCACCCTCGGTGTAACCAACGTAGCCAGGAGGTGAACCGATGAGCTTCGAGACTGTGTGTCTCTCCATGAATTCACTCATATCGAGACGGATCATAGCTTCTTCAGAACCAAAGTAGTAGGCAGCCAAAGCCTTTGCTAGCTCCGACTTCCCAACACCAGTTGGACCAGAAAAGATAAAGCTAGCAATGGGCCGATTAGGATTCTTGAGTCCAACTCGGGCACGACGAATAGCACGGCTGATGGCTTTCACAGCTTCATCCTGACCAATGACTCGTGTGTGGAGGGTCTCTTCCATCCTGAGAAGACGGTCAGATTCATCAGTTGAAACTTTCTCGACAGGTATGCCTGTCCACGAAGAGACAATGTGCTGAATGTCCACTTCTGTCACAAGGGGTCCCCCATCCCCTGCCTCAGTCTCCGCCTTGGTCATCTCTTTGTTTCTGTCTACAAGAGCAGATATCTGTGTCTTAAGATCTGTTTCTCTATCACGTAACTCCCCGGCCTGTTCAAGAATTAAAGTACCGTAGGCTTAGAAGATTAGAAATATAACAAAGAAGATATATTCACCATCGCAGAAAACTATAAAGCACTCAATTCTTTCGTATATAAACATTTCAAAAAGAATTTGGAAGAAACCTTATAGTTAAGAGTTTCTTTTCAAACTCTATTCTACTGTTTTCTTAAATCTACAAGCATCTTTCATTTTAACAAAGGGGTCATTTCAAAATTCCAATGGCCCGCACTACATGCATGTGCTACTCCACCAGGAATGGTCATTTCAAAATTCCATCCAACACATTTTACACACAACCAGCATTTAAAACGTATAAGAAAAGAGTAGTGATGCGTTCGCTTACAAGTTACAACGCACCTGGGTTTGGGGTCATAACAAACCGATAAAATTAGTCTCTACCTCCGTTTTACAACAACAATCTATGTTACGATTGATACCTTTTCAAAATCCTGGCTGCGAACGGCTTCGTTCTTCTCTTTCGTTATCTGCCTAAGCTCTTTTTCAAGCTCTCTGGCTTCCTCTGGGAGCTGCAAAGCACAGAGAATATCACCCAAATACCTAGAAATAAAAGGTCAAAAGGGATTCTCATAAGTAAGTGTGAATACCTGTGCATGACGAAGTCGGACCCTAGAACCAGCTTCATCAATTAAGTCAATTGCTTTATCAGGAAGAAAGCGGTCACTGTTGTATACATAGGGCATCAGATACAGAGTTGGAATGGACATACATAATAGTAAGATGCTAAACAAGTTAGAAGCACCCCAAGCTAAAGCTAAGTTTCTATCAAAATCAAGTGACCACAACCCAGAATTAACGATACTCTTATTGAGTTCATCACTTACTCCCGCTCCCAAACATGATACTATTGCATTCCAAAACTCTAAACGCTTCAACCCTAATATTTATTTGTCTTCTACCTCTAATTGCACAAATATCAATATTCTTAGTGTGCTTAAACATCACATTTGTACCAAGTAATTTCTAAAACAATAAAATTGTTGATGTTACTAAAAAAAATCTGAAATTTAGCTTTATTGCACTTGGATCCTAAGAGATTCCCAACTTCTAGGCCACCACGTGTTGACATTTTAGCCTATGTAGCGTACCACAGCGTATCTGTTCCACGAACCAAAACGATCTGCGTTTCAGATAACATTGCTACAAACAGGCCATCTCTCATTCAACATAACGATAAAGCAATCAATTTTGTTATATTAAAGACTATCCTTTCATAAGATTCTGAGGACAGAAGGATGCTTAGAATCATTATGTACCTAGTCCTCTCCTCCTGGCACTCTCAATTGACAGAGACCACCAATGAGTAGTTACCAATTTAGCTAACTACAAAGTTACTAAACTGCTCAGAAAGCTGAAACCTCGTCGGAAATTAAGATTAACAAGCATATTTGGACGATATCTTGATGACAGGTCCCTCATTGATAGTAAGTACACCAAGTACATTTTTGGATGACATGTTACTAGATTCTATTGGAATCAGGGGATATTCTTCTTTACTTCCCTTTCACTTTACCTACATTCCACAATCAAACTAAAAGAAAATGAAGAAATATATCATCCTTCAAAATGTTTAATTAGCGTACGATATTCTTTTCATCCTTCTAATCATAGTTATCAAGTCGCTAAGTCGAGGCAAAGCGGTAGCCGGAAGCTTAAGCGCTTAGTCGACAAAGCGCCCGACTAGTCGTCCGCAAGTCGACAAGTCGTTAATAATGTAAATTTTATACGTATAAAATTATATATATTTACCATTTATATGAATATTTATATATTTGTATTTCTAATGATTTTCTATATTCAAAATACAGGTTATAAGCTTATAGCATATCAAATCACAAGAAGAAGCGGACAAGATCAAGTCAAAATGATATTTTTACTATAGTTGTAATTTTTTTTTGAATTTGTACCAACTTCAAATTATATAAATGGTGAAATATTTGTAATAGTTAGTTTAATTCAATATAATTCATAAATTTATGTTTAGTTTCTTAAGTTTTAAGATTGTATATGTAGAATAATTTCAATAATTTATGATAAAATAAGTAAACAAGCATTGTTAAGATAAAGGTATAAACAAACATATAATCATATCATAACATTAGACGGTCATTCCATTCTTAATGAGATAAAGACATGTTCATTGTGACATTGCCAAAAACAAACATAATATAGAAATAAAAATAAAGTCATACAAACTTAGTATTCTTCAATTCAAAAATCTCATGTTTCATAATGAAAAGATCACTCAAGCTATCAAGCTAAATCATCAAAGATCAAATCATCATGTCTCCTAGTAGTGTCATCATCACTTGAAACAGTAGTTACTCTTCTACCATAATCATCATCCACATCCTCATCATCATTAGGAAGGCCTTCCTCCTCCTCTTCTCCAATATCAGAATCAGAGTCATGCAAAACTCTTGTCCTCGGTGGTTCCGTAGAAGTCGAACCACTACGCCGTGAGTAGACATGAGTCGGTCTACGAAGATTGCGGCCCTCGGCGGCATTGGATGCACCAACAGCTCTATCAACATCCTCCCATGTAAGATCATCTCCATGATGAACTACATCTTGCTCGGGCACTAACCATTCACTACCCCAATCAAAATCATCCAAGACTAA
Source organism: Panax stipuleanatus (assembly GCA_020205555.1). NCBI lineage: Eukaryota > Viridiplantae > Streptophyta > Magnoliopsida > Apiales > Araliaceae > Panax > Panax stipuleanatus. The sequence goes on along the minus strand of CM035117.1, from coordinate 5,387,581 downwards.
TGGATCAAAGTTTCGTCCAAGTTCGCGCCTCTTTTGGAACCTGTCAACAATTCGGCGATTGTATTTCACATACACCAAATCATTCAACCTTTGATGCTCCAACCTATTTCTCTTCTTCGAATGTATCTGAAATTTTTGTTTAAAAAAATATTAAGTAAAGAATATATAAAATATTTATAGATTTAGTTATGTATTAATTAATATTAAATAAAACATATTTAATTACTAAATACTTACAAACTCAAAAGTGCTCCAATTGCGTTCACAACCGGAAGAAGAACAACAAAGGCCGAGGATTCGCTTTGCAAACCTTGCAAGCTCAATAGTACAAGCGCCAAAAGCATTCCACCAATCAACTACATTAGAATTAGATGTAAAAAATTAAAAAATCAAATATAGTCTAAATTATAAAACTTAAGAGTAAAATTTATAATTAATTTAATATACTATTAATTTATACTTACTAGGATTTTTTGTCTTTCTTTGCCTAATCGGCATGTCTCTAGAAAAGTCATCACGAGAAGATTCGTAGACATCGGCTAGGTCGCTTATCTTGTCTGCCAAAGCTTGGTTAGGAACCATTTTTGCAAGAACATCATTAAAGTTGTTACGTAACTTGTAAGCTAACCCAGATTCTTCATCTTCTTTGATGTCAAAAAATCTTCCCGGATTTAGAAACAAAGCTGCCCCATATAGCTTTTGCTCCATTTGGCATGCCCATCTTCGCTCGATAATGTCGATCACTTTCTTATATAGCCTTTGTTTGTTATTAAAGGCGTCTTTGATCTTATTCTTTGCAAATTCCATCGCAGCAAGAATCTCAGGCATAGCTGGCCTCTCATCCGAATCCACAATCCTCAAGACAACAAGTAATGGTTGGGACGCTCTAATACAATCTTCAGCGACATGCCAAAAACTAGAAGACATAACTGTGTCATACACTTTTTTCCCCGCCTCTGTAGTCGACAACTTAGACTGTGTCCAATCATCACCGATGAATAGTTGTCTCAAAGCATCCTTGTGCTTGCACAAGCTTTGAAGGGTAAGAAAAGATGTAGCAAATCGGGTAACTCCCGATCTCACAAGGTCCCTCCCATTTGTTTTGCTCCTCATCGCATCAAGAAGGTGACCATGTCTATAAATGAATGTTGTTATTTTTCTGGCCCTCCCGATTGTAGACTTGAATTGTTTCAAATTGCCTATGTCCTCTAGCATAAGGTCAAAGCAATGGGCTGCACATGGTGTCCAGAATAAAGTAGGTCTCTTCTCCATTAAAATCTTACCAGCTGCCTTATAGTTGGAGGCATTGTCTGTCACTAATTGCACAACAAACTCAGGGCCAATCTCTTTGATCTTGTCATCAAACAACTCTGCCAGCATGCTTGCATCTTGAGATTGACTAGAAGCATCAACTGATCCCATGAAGTAAGTCCCTGAAGGACTATTAGCAAGAAAATTGATCAAGTGTCTGCCTCTTCTGTCAATCCATCCGTCTGACATGATAGTGCAACCGTACTGCTTCCAAGAAGTTTTGTGTTTCTCCTTCAGTTCCTCTGTTTTAGTCTTTGCCTTCCCTAAAAGAGGAACTCTCAACTCGTGATACGAAGGAGGCTTCAAACCCGGCCCATATTGCCCGATAGCCTCTATCATCACCTCAAAACTTCTTGAATTTACTGCATTAAAAGGAATGCCATTCTCATAGAACCAGTTGGCAATGTGCATGTGAACTTTCTCTTTCTCTTCCGGTGACCTTAGACGATTCTCCAAAGTTGTTTGACTAGAACCTTTGCGATGCCTTTCGTCCACAACTTCTTCAGGAGATTTCTTAAGATGAGTTTCAATTGCCTTTAGTTGTGATTGTGGCTTAGGGAATTGAAATGCACTCTTCTGTCTTTTAGATGCAGTCCCAGAACTTGGAGCAGTTGAATGAGTTGAAGGATTGGAAGGATTGCTTGGAATTGGATTATTAGATGACTGAAGTTCTTCTACTTCGTCAGTGTCATCAAATTGAATTGGCTTGTTCCTTTTGTTACTCATTATAGCTTGAAGCATCTCGTTTGCAATTTCTGTTGTGGTTCGAGGACACTTAGATACATCACCATACCCACCGATAAGATGTTGTTTGAATCTTTTGATTCCTCCATGAAGCTTTTTTCCACAGAGCATGCATTGAACAAGATTTTTATCATTCAATTCTGGCCAAAAGGCATATTTCCACCCCGGATCCTTAGACTTGGCCTTTCTTTTAGGATCCTTACTTGGATCATAACCCTCTATTCCAGAACTTTCCGCCATTTAACTGTCTACAAAATACAATTACACAAACAAACAATAAAAATGAGTTAATACTAATCAACATAGCAGCCTAGCTACTGCATACACCTACTGCATAAGTGCATAGTGCAACCGTGCAGCCTAGCATTGATAGTTTGATACCTGTAAGGCTGTAACTGCTAACTCTAATATTGCCACAAACAAACTAACATCAGAACCAAAAATATTGCCATTTATAAACCAAACATTATAAACCAAAATATCAGAACATTTATAAACCAAAAAATTGCCCCCTTTGACAACTGCTAAACTCTCAATACTAACATCAAAAAATAAATAGGCAGCCATTTATAAACCAAAAATTATTGCCCCCTTTGGTAACTACTAAACTCAGCTATCAGAAAATGGAAATAAACTTAATACCAATTGGGTTGGGTATGGAAATAAACTCAAGAAAATGCAAGGAAAATAAATAGAATGTCAACAGAAGCAGAAAACACTACAGAAGTAGAGTTCGCTTGCCACTTTGCCAGTCGCTAGATTAACGGAAGAAAAAAAGATTAACAGAAGCAAAGAAGATTGAAGAAGTCAAGAAGAGGAGAAGTCAAGATTGAAGAAGTATACTTGTAAGGCTGTCACAGTAAGGGAGTCGCCGGAGCTCGCCGCCTTCGCCGGATGGAGACGCCTTCGCCTTTGCCTTCGCCGGAAAATCAAGGCCCGATTGGGTTGTATCGTAGTCGGAAGTTCTGATTCTCCCTCTCTTCTCCCTCTCGTAGTCGTACGTAAGTTCTGAGAGACTGAGAGATCGATCGATTAGGGCAGAGCAGTGTCCTTTATTTTTACCCAGTTTGAAGTGGGTCGGGTCAAACCCAATTTGGCAAGTCGCCCGATTCCCCTGATAGTCGTCCAAGTCGTCCGATTTCCCTTCTAGTCGTCCAAGTCGCCGGCTGAGCGGTCGACTTTGTGCACACCTACCAAGTCGGTGGGACGATTTGCTTTTTCCGAGCGACTTTCCGACTAGTCGTCGACTAGTCGTCGACTTGACAACAATGCTTCTAATGCTCAATATGCTATAGTATTTTTTTTACCAAAAACTAGCAGCAGATTAGTAGCCACCATCTTCGCATGCCACTTCTGAAGGGGAATCCCCTTGGGGATAATCACCGTTGACCTATCTGGATACTGCTGCAGTATCAAGATCAACCCAACTTACAGGATTAATGTCCACCGTGTCTAGGCAGGACCAGAGCTTTGCCGAGTGATTAATACGGCATTGGCTGCTATGCCATGATTGGAGCTGATCTTTAGTTAGTGTTTAGCCAAGTCAATATAAGGTGTCTTAGAAGCCTACTTGAAATGAAAACCAGTTAGACGAGATAAAAAAATAAAATAAAATCCTGGAAAGTAAGCACGGGGCAGAAAGTAGCAAAATCCAGTTTCATATTGTAATGTGCAATGCTAATATATCCTTCAAATCATATCCCTAGCACACATACATATGCAAAATTACCTTATACATTTTGAAGCTCCGAGAGAAGGGCGGGTTACAAAAACTAGCGCCCCTTGGCAATTAATCTATAAGATCTGGGTGGACTCATAGTAACTAACATGACCTACCTCAAATAAGATATGGCGTACTAGCATGGCCAAGAAAACAAAAGGCTATATTATCTCAAGATACTTACTAGCATAATACTGCACAATTGTACAAGTTAGTGGTTAAACAAACTTAAAAGGATATTAAACATTCAGGGCTAAACAAACATATGGGTATATCAAACTACGCTACCTCCTAGCATCAGAAATATAGTTCATAAAGTACAAAATTAAATAAAGACAAAGATGAAATACTTTTAGAAACCACCTACCTGATGTACTGGTATGACAGCTGTGCTGCAGAAACTAAGGCTTCATCAGTATATCGAAGCTTGTGGTGAATCTCATATCGCTCTCTGAGCCCTTTCAGGATCTGTATGGTTTCATCCACTGTGGGTTCAGGCACCTTACTGGCTGAAATCGCCTCTCCAATGCCGGGTCTTTCTCAATGTGCTTTCTATATTCATCAAGTGTTGTGGCCCCAATACACTGCACCAATTTAAATACAAGGCTCTTTTTTTTCTTTTGCAAAGCAAATAATAATAAAAAGCATCAACCTAATTCCATCATTTATATAATATTTAAGTGAAGCATGTTGCAAGAAATTTTTTTAATTAGAACAAATTGAAGCCAAACTAGTTGTTGAGCAGCTGTATAACTTGACCCCCAAAAAAAAGTTTAAGGTGATATAGGTATCCTGAACATAAAAGGTTGAGCTGCTATATTATGAGGTAGTAATACATTATTCTACACACAAGACCAATAATATCATATCATTCAAGAAAATGATATTTGAGTATCATGTTCATAGACCAAAAAGACACTTGGTCAACACTACTAACCCACTCCTAGTCACATGTTAACCCGAGCAAATAACATCTTGTGAAGTTTAATTATAAAGACAAAGGAATTATTACTCATTTCAAGTTATAGCTCTTCAATCTTTTTCCTTTTTATATCTGGTGTGCAAGCCTAATCACTCTTCTCATAGAAAAGAAAAAGGCTACATTATGTGATCACATGCAAATTCATGCTCCACATCTCCTCCTCCAAATAGCCTAGGGACATTATGGCTAAGGAATGAGCTTGCACAATTTATGCAAACCCATGCCCTAGATCTATTAATTAACTCATTTCTAATATGATTTATGAGCTAATGAGTCTCTAATGTGTGAAATTCATTTTCATACTAAATAGCAAGCACTTTAAGCAAAAGGAATTTATCAAATGACCAATCCACCCCAAATATAGAGAATTCTATACTATATTGAAACAGAAGCATCCCTCCACGTAAATATCTCTGACTGTTGAGAGAAGTGTTCTTGTACACATTTTGAGTTTTACCTCTTTTCTCATCCAATCTAATTTCGAAATGATAACTAGCTTTCAGTATATGTAAATTTGGCGCTAACTATGTAACTTATCATTTTCTCATTATGTGCACCTGCACATGGCAACTTCTAGTACCAATAAAATTATGGGGAAAAATAAATACAAGGAAAATTTTGTATCTCAGCTTCTAACCTGCAATTCGCCTCTAGCAAGGGCTGGTTTCAAGATGTTCGCAGCATCAATGGCACCCTCTGCTGCTCCTGCTCCAATTAATGTGTGCACCTCGTCAATAAATAGTATAATTTCATCACTTTGTTTAATTTCCTCCATAAGCTTCTTAAGCCGCTCCTCAAACTCCCCGCGATATTTTGTGCCAGCAACAAGAAGACCCATATCCAAAGTTATAACCTAAATAAAACCCCAAAAGAAAAATATAAGAAAAGCAAGTACTAATGATACTAATAAACTACGGTATTATTCACATGCTTCAACTTTCAAGTCTCCTACACAAGTCATATATCAAATTGAACGTAGGTCAAAATGGTATTGTATTCACATTCCTTGTAAATTTTAAGGTGAGAATACTATTTCCATGTGATGCACCAACCACACTGACCATGCCACTATTAGATCCTCCGAAAGTAAGGAAATAAAATATTATCAGCAGCGGAATGTGAAACTGCCCATATTCTCAAATTATGAATCAAGTCCAACACCCAAAACTGACACCAAGTAACATGCTTTTTGTACAAGATTGTGGGGCTTATCCTCAGTTTTGGGTTAATTTGTTTTTGTTACCCTTCTTTTTTCAAATAAGTGTGTGCCTCAATCTTTATTATTAAACATCTGCACCTTCTTCCCCTCTAAAGTTTCTGGAACATCACCAGTAGCAATCCTTTGAGCAAGGCCTTCTGCAATAGCTGTTTTCCCAACACCAGGCTCTCCAATCAGGCAGGGATTATTTTTTGTTCGCCGTCCCAAAATTTGAGTAACACGTTCAATTTGCTGCTGCCTTCCTACAACGGGATCCAGTTTACCCTATAACAAGTAAGAAACCCAGCTTAGAACCAGACATTTTACATAGAAAGCACCATCATTTGAAGAAACCAAAAAGATTACGGCAAAATCACCTCCTCTGCTAGCTTTGTCAAATTAGTACCATACTCCTCCAGTGTCGGCATTTTGTTGCCAGAGCTTCCACCTCCAACAGTGGCACCTGCTTCTACACTCTCACCAACCATTCGGATAACCTGCTTGCCCAATAACGATTTTATATCAGACAATAAAAGTTTAGGAATAAAAAGACAAATGTGAGATATACTAACTACTATGGTAATATATAAAGTTGTAGCTCTTGCCTGTGTGCGAATATTATTAGGTTCAGCACCTAGACTCTCAAGAACTCGTGCTGCTACACCTTCACCCTCACGAAGCAACCCCAACAACAAGTGCTCAGATCCAATATAATTATGACCTGAAACAATGACCAGTGTGATTAATTAATCGACTTGTAACTTGTAAGTTTATTTATGTTTGTTCAATGATATGATATTGATGTGTTACTTATGTGTGTGTATATTCTTGTGTACGACTTAGAATTAAGCAGGAAAGGAGAAAAAAAGACCCAATAAAGGAAATAGAAAGGGCAATAGAAAGGGAAAAAGGATAGACGTGAACAAGTTACCAAGTTGGCGGGCTTCCTCTAGTGAGAGTTCTAGAACTCGCTTTGCACGTGGAGTAAAGGGAATCTCTACAGCAACAAATCCACTACCCCTACCAATGATCTTCTCTACCTCCACGCGCGCATCTTTCAAGTTGATACCCATTGACTTGAGCACTTTAGCAGCTATGCCAGTGCCCTCACCAATTAGACCCAACAATATCTGCTCAGTGCCAACAAAATTGTGACCAAGCCGCCTTGCCTCCTCTTGTGCAAGCATAATAACTTTAATAGCTTTTTCTGTGAACCGCTCAAACATAGCTTTTGGTGCAATTCGGCTGGCTTTTCCTCGGCGGACAGAGGTCGCAGCTGCCACCTTGGAATGGAAATCATGTCCAGATTTTACCATTGTGTCTAAAGCATTGGCTACTCGTAATCCCGAAAAACCTCTAATCCTTGTTGGAACAGTTTGTAAAGTACACATCATCATAACTGTTCTTCTTGTCTTCCCAGATCCCTTGAATTGACCATTCCTCTCACCAGTAACAGAAGAAGAGAAATTGGTTGACTGAACCAAAGCTCTCGCCATGAGTGTCACCAAGTAATCTGCATATGACCATGATACCAGTTACATAACAATAGCATGGGCATGAAATTTGCAAGAAGCAGATGGCATTCTCAGCATTTATTAGTAAGAACCCAGTCCGCTCGCCTAAACTAAAGACAACTGAAATATAGTTGGTTGAAGGTTCAGGGCCGGCCCTGGGCATAGGCCTAGAGCCCCAAAAATGTAGGGGCCCAAAATTATTTTTTTTTAATATGTATATAAAGAAAAAAAAAGGGATATCTATCAAATTGGAAATAGAAAAACACACGAAAAAATTTCTTCTTCTCCAGCTGCATATGATCATCGCACAGACGCACACGCATCTATAATCTCTTCTTCATCCAGTCCAATTCTCAGAATAATTTTGTTTTACCAAGTAAATAATTTCTCCATTCTTTCTTACTTTTAATACTTTTATTCCATAAGATTGGTTCTTTCTCAGTTGCTCCAATTGAAATTGTATACAGTAAAACCCAATATAGAAACTTTGCAACTTTCATAGTTCATCATACAACATACACAATAAATTGAAACTTTGAAACTTTTAATATTGAAATTGTATACAGTAAATTGTATGTGGGTTTTCTGAAAGTTTGGGAATATGGAAGAATGGTTATTATAGTTTGCAACTTTGCAAGTTTGCATAATTGGTAAAACCCTAATTACCTGCTATGGAAAAATCTACATAGTTCTTGAGATTGTCTTATTGAGTTATTAATCTTATTGAGTTATTGTCTTATTGCATAATTGGATCAGATTGCCATATAATGCCTCCAAATAGAATTAGAATTCAACCATCAGGGGCTCAAAAGAAAAAATAGAGGCAACAAAGAGATGCACTAGTTCTTTTTTTATTAAGTGATATTGAAAATTGTAGTCCTTTTTTTTATCATTTGTTGCTCTTGAAGAAATGACTTTTTTTTAATGTAAGGAGCCCCAAATTTGATCTTCGCCTATAGTCTTGAAAATGTCAGGGCCGGCCCTGTGAAGGTTTCTAGAAAGCAGAAAAGCATGACAGCTTAATAAGAATACAATATTAAATTTTAAATCTAAAAGAATAAAAGGTTCATAACCCTGATATTTATTGATGTGCATAAATCATGACACTTGATTGTAATTTTTATCACCTTCTCTAATTTCTTCTTTGAAGACCGTAAGAATAGAAAGAAAAACAAATAGGGGATGATAGTTAATGATTCTATAAGCAATATTTGGCCTTGCAAGGAAAGAAGGAAAATATCATATGTGCAACTTCCACTCAAAAGCAAGAGCAATCAATCCAGCCAAAGTAGTAATATAATTACCGAACGGAACAATCACAGTAGATATGTCGACAGAACAATGAATTTTTTATCTGGAAGATAGAGAAACTAATAATGAATGGGGAAAATACTCACAAGCTCAAAACGTACTAGTAAGATAAAATGCATACCTATATATCAATCTCTATATTAAGTTATTTTTTAAAAAAATGTAACAGCTGAGAAACAGCAGTAAAGTCATCATCCACAGAACTTCACTCAAAACTAATCAATTTAACTATCAATACAAGTCAATGATCGGACTACACGAATTCCTATAATTACATGGAGCATCCAAAGAATAACAGAAACAAAGTTTCGATCTAAACAAACAACGAAATCCTTAGTTAATTTTGAAAAATAAACTCAAACCCTAGCCACAATAGCTCCACCAACAGATACATACACGTGTATATATATATATATATAATAACATAACAAAAAAAAGGGTAAAAAATGTTCACCTGAATCAGACGAGGAGAAGATTTATAATTAATAGGAGAAGAGAGAAAGAGAGAGAGATAAGGTCTTCCGCTATAGAGACCAAGTTACAATAATGGTCGGCCGGATTGAGAGGATATCTGTAGCCTGTAGGGAGGATTAACAAAAAAAAACACTCTCCCCCTCTCCCTCTTTATTATTTACGGTGACAAAATATAAATATGAAAAAAATGAAAGACAAAATTATGTGAGTAGGAGGAAGTTACGTAGACTTTTTTACCTCTCTAACGGTAAGGGTTTAAACGAAGGAATTTTTTAACATATATTTTTAAGTAAGTGTTTAAGGCTATAATTTAAAAAAATATTTTTTTGAATTATATACATATTTTTTAAAATTATATATTTAGAATGTATCTTAATTTAAGACACATGTTAAGAAAATTCTTAAATGAATTGCTTTTGGATAGTAGTAGTATTTGTTTTTTATTTATAGTGACAGACGTTTAAAAACTGTAATCGAAAATAATAGTACTATATATATATATATATATATATATGTGGCTTAGAACTGAAAGCTAGGCAGGAAACACGTTCACGCCTCCACCAACTTCCTTCCTGTTGGTGATGTTAACTTTTTGGACTCGAGTCTATTGGGCTTGCAAAAATGGCTAAATTCAGAAATTAAAAGGGTCATTTTCTTGTTTTTGGATGCACAACACAACATTGAAATGGTCATACAGTCATGACTCATGGAAATTATTATTATTTAGAAATTCCCTAAGAACATTTAATCCAAATCAAATACTACTACTCTTCACCAAGTGTTTGCTTTATTTTCAATCTTAATCAAAATGATAGTTCCTCTTTTTGTGTATGTCACGAGAAAAAAAAATTGGACTTTTCATATCACCATATAATATGAATAATGCAAAAGAATATACATGTAAATTTATCTAAGCTTTATTATGGCGAAAAAGGGACAAAAGTAACTCCCTATTCTCTTACAATCATTCTCAAAATCCTAACAGGTTAGGATAGTGAAAATTAAGATTAGTCATCTAAGACCTAGTTGAGTTTAAAATCAATCTTCAATCTATTACTCTTGGTGGATACCTTTTGGGCGTTGCATACACTTTGTGACGAACGTGTGATCCGATCCGAGAATTGGAGAGATCGCGAAGGAACAAAGATTGAAATTTAAAATTTATATCAAATCATTCATTGATTTTCTTCAAAATGTATATCTTTATCATTCCTCAATTAATGATGTTTCATAAGACTATACATTAGGATTGCTGAAAAATTTTAAATTGCTATTTTGCATGTTTTTGTTGCGTTTACAATTAGATTGTATGCTTTGATTATATTTCCGCAATCCAACAAGTTTATATTTAATATTTTTAAAATATTGAATAATAAATATTAAGTTATTTGATTTATTCTATCACCATAGATTAAATTAAATATACTTAAGTCATTTACTTCTTAAATAAATATTTTTCTTTTGCGTTCTCCATAATAAACCGGTTGTGAATAAATCAATTAGAATAATTTTAATCTTATTTAAACAAATAAATTAAATCATTTAATTTATTTAAATATATAATATTTATTCTACAATAAAGGTAAGCCCCCTTAGCGATTAACGATTTTTCAGATAATATAGATTTCAACATTAATCATAAAAAGAACCTTTCGGTGAATAGTTATCGTACAATTCAATCCTTCTATCATACAATATCTCAATTAAATATAAGACATAAAATTACTGTAAAATATTATTTATTTAATTATATGTATTTCGATTCTCAAATGCACAACTCTAAATAATGCAAATTAAAAATTCCTTTATAATTTCATTATACCTTGGCCAATGATTACGTCGTCATTTATCGAATAGCATAGAAATGATAGATTCTTTGTTGATCATTTATTATCTTTATGTACAAATTATTATACTCAAGCATACCCTTTGATATAATATAAGAGTCTATGAAGTGGTAGATTCTTTAATATACCATAAATAAATCTGCTTTAGTAAGTGAAATAAGTTCTCTTGATAAAACTATATTGATTGGAGTACATGACTATTTATATAGAGATGATACAGATATGTATGACTAACCTACTTGAGATAAGGGATACACCTTATCTCTATACAAAACCTATCTAAATAACTTAATGATCAGGTTGGATTGATATCCCCCCGCAAGCCAATGGGGTTACTAGGAACTACTTTAAGCTTAGCGCGATTACATTCGAACTTGGACAGTAACAAAGGCTTTGTTAAAGCATCCGCAACATTATTTTTTGTGGAAATATATTGAATACATAGCTGCTGACGATTAACCATATCACGGACAAAGTGAAAGTCGATTTCAATGTGCTTTGTTCGTGCATGAAAGACTGGATTTGAGGCTAAATAAGTGGCTCCAATGTTGTCACACCATAACGTTGGCGAAGCTCGCAATGGAATACAAATTTCATACAATAAGGAGGACAACCATTGAAGCTCCGCGGCAGCATCGGCAACAGCCTTGTACTCAGATTCTGTTGAGGAATGAGCAACGATTTTCTGTTTTCGTGACGACCACGATATCAAGTTGCAGCCTAAGTAAATAGCACTCCCAGCTGTGGACCTCCGATCATCTAGATTGCCGGCCCAATCAGCATCTGTGTAGGCAAATAGTTGATGGGAGGACGTTGTCGAGAAAAATAAACCATGGTGTAAGATCCCAACTTTTATGAATAAAGATTTAATTTTCTTTATATTATTTCGAAATGGTAAGGTGTTGATTTAATAAATATGAAAGTTATGGGTGAAATGTGCAAACATTTTTAAAATGAGCAAGTGGTTATAAAATATTCTTGCTGTCGGAGAATATTCGTTTGGTCGTGGAATATTCTTGTTGTCGGGGAATATTCGTACAACGGCGCAGCTATTTGTGGGCCCCCACAACGGAATAACTGTCGGATATAGAAAGTGACAGAAATAACTTTTTTTACAAAATAACGGCCGTGGTTATTACCGTTAGTACTGTTGAAATACCCGGTGGTTAAAATACAGTGATACACGGTGTTGCATAGTAGCACACGGTATTGCACAGTATTTCGAATTATTGAGTCTTACGTGAGAAGCCATTACTCAATTATTGTTACAGTAATTACTGTTCAATATTTTATATTATTGACTCAATAATTGCTACGTTGATATTTTATATTATTGACTCAATAATTGTTACATTGATATTTTATTGACTCAATAATTGCTACGTTGTCATTTTATATGATTGATTCAATAATGGCTACAGTTGATATTTTGTAGTATTGATTCAATAATTGTCGTTGCACAGTATTTCACGTTATCAACTCAATAATTCATATTATTTGAATAATATTATTAGATAGCATTATTGACAATGTCTAAGGAAGTTCTGTCTAGGAGGGGTTATTTAATTGCGCGCCAGTAAGGAGAAGTCCTTATCGGAAGGCCCCTCTGTCCTGGGAACGACCTGGTTGTTAATATTGTAGTTCTATAATATTATTTGTGAATAATTAATTATTGATTTATATGATAAGGAAATATTTATTTTGTGGATATTAAAGAAGGAATTGGCGCTGATGAGTTTTTATCAATATTTTGGTGTGAGAAATCATCTGTTTATGGATTTCGGATAATTTATGTTTGGAATTTGGAAAAACTTTCTTCTGCAAAGTTGTAGAGAATTAAATTTTCTATGGAAGGACATAGAATTTGTATTTTTCTGACAAAGGGGCTATTTGTTATGAATTATTGAAGTTTCGAAAAATAAATATTATTTTAAGGGTGGGACCCACTTTTGGTTGGAAAAAATTGCTGATGGCTTTTTGGTAGTAGCCGGCGGCTGGAGGTTTTTAAAAAGAAATAATATTATTTTATTATTTTAGTCTCCTTTGGCATCCTAAGCTTTTCCTATAAATAGGGTGCTTAGGTTAGAATTGAAAATCACACCATAATCAGAAGTTTTCTCTCTCTATAATATCGAGCGTATTTTTGTGAGTATTTTTATACTTTGAGTATTAGTATTCAGCGCAAGTTTTCTTCAATATTATATCCGATATTCCAGTCAGAGGTACTATCTTTTTGAGGTAAGGGATGTTATTTCTTTCGTAAATGATGTTATTCTTTTCAATATCATTATACAAAAATATTGTCATGGATTTTATGTTAAAATTCTTACTTTTTCCGTCGGGGTTACTATTCACGTATACGGCACTATTCACGTATACGGCACTATTTACGGAAAAACTAAATTTTCTTCTATTTGTCCAAATTACTTGTTAAGGTTACTATCTTTGATTGTATCCAAGTTTTGAGCTCTATTCTTGAATTTTGTTCCATAATTGATTATTACGAGGTATTTTTGAATTGGATATACTAAAATACGAATCCTTAGTCTTTGTCTTTTATCTCACTGGATTCGTTTTTTTAAATGTTTTTCATCATTCTCAGTCCTAAAAGGTGATGTAACTGAATATCTTTGGCCTGTAGAGCAAAGATGAATGATTACTTGATGAATATCTTTGGCCTGTAGAGCAAAGATGAATGATTACCTGATGAATATCTTTGGCCTGTAGTGCAAAGATGACAGGTGTTGAGATGAATATGACCACTGATGATACAAATGAATATCTTTGGCCTGTAGTGCAAAGATGAATATTTGATTCGAGATGTATATTGATTGATGTTACAGGGATAAAATATTGATGAATGGACTTTTAAATCCATAGAAGATAGTAGACTTGATTCTCTGCTTAACTCTTCTAATAAATTGTTATTTTCCGCTGCGAATATTGATCTAAAGTTGGTTGTCCATTATATTTTATCTTATTTGTTGAAGGCTAACGATAATTTATTTTTCATTATCTTAGTCATAATATTCTTTACTGAGCTAGTTGAGCTCACCCTTTTCATCTGTTGTCCTCTTCAGGAAATGAGAATGTTGCGGGAACTAGTCGGGGGACAGAGTGATGGTCCGAGTTAGAGCAGTAGTAGTCCTCACTATTTATGATAAATAGTGTGATAATAATTGTAATGAGGACTTAGTTTGAATCTTAATATTTTCTACATATTTGTATTGACACTCACAGTTGTGTGGTCGTATTTTGCACGACCGTATGATATAAAGTTTGTATTTGAATTCTGTACCATGTATTTGGCGACTCAGAATGGGTTGGGTTGAATGGACCTATTCTGGGGGCGTCACAGTTGGTATCAGAGCTTAGGGATATGATCTCTGGCGGAGATCGGGGAATAGAACTAGGAGGGGATAGACGAGTAAATCTTTCGCTAGTGTGTCCTACCTAAGCTTATGTGGTATTTAATTGGTCAGTCAGAGCATAGGGTTAATATGTGATATGTTGATTTGTTTAATTAACCCTTGTTTTATGGCAGTATTTGAGAATGACAGCTGAGAATGTTAACAACGAAGTGAATGAGATCGTGGAGACACCTTTAATCGTTAACCAGGAGAACGTGCAACAAGAAGGCAATGTTCATCCTGAAAATAACGCTGGTCAGACGATAAACGATGAGATGTTTAGAAGTTTTTTGCAGTTTATGCAAAACCAGACGAGGGAGACTCGTGTGCAACATACAAGTGGAGATAATAACAGTACGCGAGCTGTCACTGCTTAGCAATTCAAAGAATTGGGACCACCAGAGTTTCTGGGAAAGCCAGATCCGATCAAGGCGGAGACGTGGATTAAACAAATTACCAAGATATTTGATGTCTTGGGATGTACGGAGGAACAGAAGGTTCCATTCGCCACGTTTATGTTCCGTGGAGAGGCAGATTACTGGTGGGAATCCGTGAAGCGTACCCAGCCTGCCGCACTTAAGATGTCTTGGGAAGCGTTCCAGAAACTGTTTAATGACAAGTACTTTCCTGAAAGTATTCTTCATATGAAGGAAGTAGAGTTTATTAGACTCGAGAAAAATAACATGACGGTATCCCAGTACGAGGCTAAGTTCGCGGAGCTGTCCAGATTTGCACCTCATTTGGTGGAGAATGAGGAACGTATGACGCGGATGTTTCTAAGAGGTTTGAAACCCGAAATACGTCAATACCTCATTTCTCATAAATTTTCTTTATATTCGGGTGTAGTAAACAGGGCCCAGTTATTAGAACGAGATCATGATTATGTTCAACCGAGGGACCACAACCAAAGTCGTACCGGTGGCAGCAGTCATCGGAGCAATGACAACCAGCGAGGAGGAAAGTATGACAGAAGCGGTAACCACTCCGGTGGTTATCGTGGCCATGATAGTAGAAGAAGCGAATCGGGAGGAGATTTCAAAAAGAGAAGGTATAACAATGAGAACGTGAAGACGTCGACATCAGCACCAGCATCAACTGTTTCGAGGGGAGGAGAACGACCACCGGTCGTATACTTTAAGTGCGGGAAAGAGGGACATATCAGCCCAAACTGCCCACAACAGTTCAAAGGATGCTATAACTGTGGAAAAGAAGGACATATAGCTCGAGATTGTCCTGTTGCGAAACCAAGTTCAGCGGGGGTGGTGATTCCAAAGGCGGTTGCAGACAAGTCAAAGTCGGTGATTCCTGGAAGAGCGTTTGTCGTGACAGCCCAAAACGCGAGGAATCCACACAAGGTGATTACGGGTAAGCTGATCATAAACTCTTGCGAAGTTTACACCTTGTTAGATACCGGTGCTACCCATTCCTTTATTTCACCTGCTTGTGCTCAACGTTTGAACTTGACTTCTGATAAATTAGACTTTGACTTATCTGTTGAAACTCCGTTAGGAGAAACCTTTGTTACATCTACAGTTTACAAATCTTGCTTGATTCAGATTGGTACCCTTACCTTACCTGTTGATCTTATATCTTTGAAAATACTTGCATTTGACGTGATTTTAGGAATTGACTGGTTAACCACTTACCATGCCAAAATTGATTGTTTTCGTAAGGTTGTTAGTTTTCATATTCCTAATCAACCTGTTGTGCGAATTCAAACCACTAAAATCAGTCAATATCATTTCAAATCCCAAGGCTATTCGTTTATTGAAAAACGGATGTCAAGCTTTCTTAGCTCATGTCACTGATCTAAACCAGAATACATCAGATTTGAATGATATTTTCGTTGTTAATGAGTTTCCTGATGTATTTTCCGAAGAACTTCCCGGTCTACCCCCAGAACGTGAAGTTGAATTCTTTATTGACCTTGAGCCCGGTACAAAACCCATTTCTAAAACCCCATATCGAATGGCTCCTATTGAACTTCAGGAGTTAAAGATCCAATTACAAGAGTTGTTAGACATCGATTTTATTCGTCCTAGTACGTCTCCTTGGGGTGCTCCTGTTTTATTCGTAAAGAAGAAAGACGGGAGTATGCGACTTTGCATTGACTATCGGGAGTGAACCATGTCACCATTAAGAATAGGTATCCGTTACCTCGTATTGATGACTTGTTCGACCAATTGCAAGGAGCGCAATTCTTTTCAAAGATCGATCTTCGCTCTGGATATCATCAGTTGAAGATTAAAACTGAGGATATTCCAAAGACTGCTTTTAGAACACGGTACGGGCATTATGAGTTCTTAGTCATGTCTTTTGGATTGACTAATGCTCCTGCTGCTTTCATGGATATGATGAACCGTGTATTTAAGGAGTATTTAGATCAATTCGTTGTTGTCTTTATTGATGACATTCTCATTTATTCTAAAAGCCGTGAAGATCATGAACACCATTTGAAGTTGGTACTTCAAAAGCTTCGTGAGAACAAGCTATATGCCAAGCTGAAGAAATGCGAGTTCTGGCTTGAGGAAGTAGCATTCCTTGGGCACGTGGTATCAAAACGTGGAGTATCTGTGGACCCGGCGAAGATTGAAGCAATACAAAGCTGGGAGCAACCTAAGTCGGTGACCGAAGTACGAAGCTTTCTGGGCTTAGCTGGTTATTATCGGAGATTCGTAGAGGGATTTTCTCGAATCGCTACTCCATTAACTCAGTTGACCCGGAAAGATACGAAATTCGTTTGGAGAGAGGAATGCGAGAAGAGCTTCCAAGAGCTCAAGAGGAGGCTCATTTCGGCACCTGTTCTGACAATACCATCTGGTTCGGATGGATTTGTTATTTACAGCGATGCTTTGGGCAAAGGGTTAGGATGTGTTCTCATGCAACATGGGAAAGTCATAGCCTATGCCTCGCGACAACTCAAAGAATATGAGAGGAATTATCCTACTCATGATCTAGAGTTGGCAGCTGTCGTTTTCGCGTTGAAGATCTGGAGACATTACTTGTACGGAGAGAAAGTGGAGATTTATACGGATCATAAGAGCCTTAAATATTTCTTCACTCAGAAGGAACTCAACATGCGGCAACGACGTTGGCTTGAGCTGTTGAAAGATTACAATCATACTATCCAATACCATCCTGAAAAAGCGAACGTGGTAGCTGACGCGTTGAGTAGAAGATCATATGTGGAAACGAATGCGATGATGTCAAGTATACGCGTAGAACCAGCTTTGATTGATAAAGTTAAAGCTGCTCAAGCTACGGATGCGGAGTTAATGAAGATGAAGAAGAAGGTGCAATTCCAGAAGCGAGAATCGATGAAGATGGAATACTTCGAGTCAACTCCAGACTTTGTGTTCCTAACGATTCCGACTTGAAGTATAGAATCATGATGGAGGCACACAACACACCGTTTGCAATCCATCCTGGGAGTACTAAAATGTATCGTGATCTTCGACATACATTTTGGTGGGGCAATATGAAGAGAGAGATCGCGGAGTTCATCTCGAGATGTTTAACTTGTCAACGTGTAAAGGCGGAGCATCAAGTGCCGAAGGGTCCATTGCAACCACTAGAGATTCCGAAATGGAAGTGGGAACACATTACGATGGATTTCGTTACGGGTCTTCCCAAGGTTTCTCAAGGCTTAGATGCGATTTGGGTTATTGTTGATAGATTAACCAAGTCTGCTCATTTCTTGTCGATACGAGAGACTTATTCCCTTGAACGTCTTGCTCATATGTACGTGAATGAGATTGTGAGATTGCATGGCATGCCAGTATCCATAGTTTCGGATCGTGATCCCAGATTTACTTCACGATTTTGGATCAGTTTGCAGAAAGCTATGGGCACGGATTTACGATTCAGTTCGGCTTATCATCCTCAAACAGACGGACAATCGGAAAGGACTATCCAAACTCTTGAAGATCTATTGAGACTTTGTGTTCTAGACTTCAAAGGGAGTTGGGATAAGTATTTACCATTGGTGGAATTCTCCTACAACAACAGTTATCAGGCAAGTATAGGCGTGGCTCCATTCGAGGCATTGTATGGGAGAAAGTGTCGCTCTCCAGTATGTTGGAACGAGGTGGGTGAAACAACATTGTTGGGACCGGAGTTAGTACGTATGACTACAGAAAAGATCCAAATGATTCGACAACGTATACAAACAGCACAAGATCGACAAAAGAGTTATGCGGATCTTCATTGAAAGGACGTGGAATTTAATGTTGGAGACCATGTATTGTTACGTATTGCTCCGTGGAAAGGAGTTACAAGGTTTGGGAAGAGAGGAAAGCTCAACCCACGATTCATTGGTCCATTCGAGATTCTTGACCGAATAGAAAATGTGGCCTATAGACTCGCTTTACCTCCAAGCATGTCTCGTGTTCATAACGTGTTTCACATATCCGTGTTACGTAAATATGTGAAGGATCCAAACCGCATTATTGAGTTAGAACCAGACGAGATAGCCGAAGATTTAACGTACGAGGAGGTACCAGTCAAGATCTTGGATAGGAAGGAGCATGTCCTACGCTCGAAAATTATACCTCAAGTTAAAGTTTTATGGAGAAACCATGCAATTGAGGAAATGACCTGGGAGTTGGAATCGGAAATGAAAGCGAGGTATCCTCACCTTTTCGACATACCAGGTACGTACGTCAATTTCGAGGACGAAATTTCATAAGGAGGGGAGGTTGTAAGACCCCAACTTTTATGAATAAAGATTTAATTTTCTTTATATTATTTCGAAATGGTAAGGTGTTGATTTGATAAATATGAAAGTTATGGGTGAAATGTGCAAACATTTTTAAAATGAGCAAGTGGTTATAAAATATTCTTGTTGTCGGAGAATATTCGTTTGGTCGTGGAATATTCTTGTTGTCGGGGAATATTCGTACAACGGCGCAGCTATTTGTGGGCCCCCACAACGGAATAACTGTCGGATATAGAAAGTGACAGAAATAATTTTTTTTACAAAATAACGCCGTGGTTGTTACCGTTAGTACTGTTGAAATACCCGGTGGTTAAAATACAGTGATACACGGTGTTGCATAGTAGCACACGGTATTGCACAGTATTTCGAATTATTGAGTCTTACGTGAGAAGCCATTACTCAATTATTGTTACAGTAATTACTGTTCAATATTTTATATTATTGACTCAATAATTGCTACGTTGATATTTTATATTATTGACTCAATAATTGTTACATTGATATTTTATTGACTCAATAATTGCTACGTTGTCATTTTATATGATTGATTCAATAATGGCTACAGTTGATATTTTGTAGTATTGATTCAATAATTGTCGTTGCACAGTATTTCACGTTATCAACTCAATAATTCATATTATTTGAATAATATTATTAGATAGCATTATTGACAATGTCTAAGGAAGTTCTGTCTAGGAGGGGTTATTTAATTGCGCGCCAGTAAGGAGAAGTCCTTATCGGAAGGCCCCTTCTGTCCTGGGAACGACCTGGTTGTTAATATTGTAGTTCTATAATATTATTTGTGAATAATTAATTATTGATTTATATGATAAGAAAATATTTATTTTGTGGATATTAAAGAAGGAATTGGCGCTGATGAGTTTTTATCAATATTTTGGTGTGAGAAATCATCTGTTTATGGATTTCGGATAATTTATTTTTGGAATTTGGAAAAACTTTCTTCTGCAAAGTTGTAGAGAATTAAATTTCCTATGAAAGGACATAGAATTTGTATTTTTCTGACAAAGGGGCTATTTGTTATGAATTATTGAAGTTTCGGAAAATAAATATTATTTAAAGGGTGGGACCC
This sequence comes from Panax stipuleanatus, assembly GCA_020205555.1. Taxonomy (NCBI): domain Eukaryota; kingdom Viridiplantae; phylum Streptophyta; class Magnoliopsida; order Apiales; family Araliaceae; genus Panax; species Panax stipuleanatus. The sequence continues at coordinate 5,367,263 of CM035117.1, read as the reverse complement.
ACTTTTGGTTGGAAAAAATTGCTGATGGCTTTTTGGTAGCAGCTGGCGGCTGGAGGTTTTTAAAAAGAAATAATATTATTTTATTATTTTAGTCTCCTTTGACATCCTAAGCTTTTCCTATAAATAGGGTGCTTAGGTTAGAATTGAAAATCACACCAGAATCAGAAGTTTTCTCTCTCTATAATATCGAGCGTATTTTTGTGAGTATTTCTATACTTTGAGTATTAGTATTCAGCGCAAGTTTCCTTCAATATTATATCCGATATTCCAGTCAGAGGTACTATCTTTTTGAGGTAAGGGATGTTATTTCTTTCGTAAATGATGTTATTCTTTTCAATATCATTATACAAAAATATTGTCATGAATTTTATGTTGAAATTCTTACTTTTTCCGTTGGGGTTACTATTCACGTATATGGCACTATTCACGTATACGGCACTATTTACGGAAAAAACTAAATTTTCTTCTATTTGTCCAAATTGCTTGTTAAGGTTACTATCTTTGATTGTATCCAAGTTTTGAGCTCTATTCTTGAATTTTGTTCCATAATTGATTATTACGAGGTATTTTTGAATTGGATATACTAAAATACGAATCCTTAGTCTTTGTCTTTTATCTCACTGGATTCGTTTTTTTAAATGTTTTTCATCATTCTCAGTCCTAAAAGGTGATGTAACTGAATATCTTTGGCCTGTAGAGCAAAGATGAATGATTACTTGATTAATATCTTTGGCCTGTAGAGCAAAGATGAATGATTACCTGATGAATATCTTTGGCCTGTAGTGCAAAGATGACAGGTGTTGAGATGAATATGACCACTGATGATACAAATGAATATCTTTGGCCTGTAGTGCAAAGATGAATATTTGATTCGAGATGTATATTGATTGATGTTACAGGGATAAAATATTGATGATGGACTTTTAAATCATAGAAGATAGTAGACTTGATTCTCTGCTTAACTCTTCTAATAAATTGTTATTTCCGCTGCGAATATTGATCTAAAGTTGGTTGTCCATTATATTTTATCTTATTTGTTGAAGGCTAACGATAATTTATTTTTCATTATCTTAGTCATAATATTCTTTACTGAGCTAGTTGAGCTCACCCTTTTCATCTGTTGTCCTCTTCAGGAAATGAGAATGTTGCGGGAACTAGTCGGGGGACAGAGTGATGGTCCGAGTTAGAGCAGTAGTAGTCCTCACTATTTATGATAAATAGTGTGATAATAATTGTAATGAGGACTTAGTTTGAATCTTAATATTTTCTACATATTTGTATTGACACTCACAGTTGTGTGGTCGTATTTTGCACGACCGTATGATATAAAGTTTGTATTGAATTCTGTACCATGTATTTGGCGACTCAGAATGGGTTGGGTTGAATGGACCTATTCTGGGGGCGTCACACATGGGATATGGTACCTTGTAAGTATCGCAGGATTCGTTTGACGGCTGTCCAATGTTGAATCCTTGGAGAGTGCATATATTGGCACACTTTATTTACCGCAAAGGAAATGTCCGGTCGTGTGATGCTAAGGTACTGCAAAGAACCAACAATTTGACGATCCACAAATAATGATCCTCCATATTTTGTAAGTTTGTCCGTAGTTGATATGGGAGTGGTAGTAGCTTTGCAAGACACCATGGAAGCTCGTTTCAACAGATTAGATAAGTATTGGTGTTGCGATAAGAGTAAGCCATTGTCCGATCGAGTAACCTCAACTCCCAAAAAGTAATGTAATGTCCCCAAGTCTTTTAGCGAGAATTCCTTTCCAAGGGCTGAAATTAAGTTATTCAGATGAGGGTTGGAGTTCTCAGTGACAATAATGTCATCTACATATATTAAAACAAAGATTATGACATTAGTACAATTAAATATAAACAAGGACGAATCATTACGAGACTGAGTAAAATTATGTGATAGTAAAAATTGAGAAAGTTGAGAGAACCAAGCCCGAGGGGCTTGCTTTAAACCATATAGTGATTTGTGCAACTTGCACACATGTTGTGGATGGTGTGGATCCACAAATCCTGGAGGTTGCACCATGAAAACGTCTTATTGTAAATAGCCATGTAGAAAGGCATTATGAACATCTAACTGGCGGAGGTTCCAGTCCCTTGTAATAGCAACAGAGAGTATGAGTCGAATGGTGGTTGGCTTAATGACAGGACTAAAGGTTTCATGAAAGCTATACCAGGCTGTTGGTGGTAACCCTTTGCAACCAACCTAGCCTTCAAACGGTCAACTGATCCATCCGCTTTCTTTTTCACACGGTACACCCATTTTTTACCGACAACGTTCATATTAGGTGTGGGAGGAACTAAAGACCAAGTCTGATTGCGAATCAATGCATTAAACTCGTCGATCATGGCTTGACGCCACTCTTTGTCTTTCTTGGCCTCAGTGAATGAACTTGATTCAGGTTGAAAAGATTGAGGTTTGCATTGCTTGTTTACGATTTCAGAGCACCATGTGATGTCTACGCTGGGGAGCAGCAGGTTCAGTAGGAGAGCTTATAGGAGATGGAGTTGATGCTGTAGGTGTCTGATGAGCGGATTTTTTTAGATTTGGGTGTTGTGGAAAACTCAGGTGCATGGGACTTGGGACCATAGAGATGGACAGAATGCGAGAGGGAGGTATAATGTGCAGGAGATGGAGAGACGAGACTAATTGGTGGCTGCTGGGTATGAATATTAACTAGTTGATTTCGACATGAGGCCCATGGGTTAGTGGTGGGTTTTGACAGCAGAGGAGGAGCACCAAGAATGGAAGGGCCTGAGAAAGGGAACTGTTGTTCCTCAAAGCGAACGTGCCTGGCCACGTACACGCGCTGGGAGTTAGGTTCAAAACATAGATGTAAGACCCCAACTTTTATGAATAAAGATTTAATTTTCTTTATATATTATTTTGAAATAGTAATGTGTTGATTTGATAAATGTGAAAAGTTATGGGTGAAATGTGCAAATATTTTAAAATGAGCAAGTGGTTATAAAATATTCATTGTTGTCGGGGAATATTCGTTTGGTCGTGGAATATTCTTGTTGTCGGAGAATATTCGTACGACGGCGCAGCTATTTGTGGGCCCCACAACGGAATAACTGTCGGATATAGAAAGCGAAAGAAATAACCTTTTTATAAAATAACGGCGTAGTTGTTACCGTTAGTACTGTTGAAATACCCGGTGGTTAAAATACAGTAATACGCGGTGTTGCACAGTAGCACACGGTATTGCACAGTATTTTGAATTATTGATTCTTACGTGAGAAGGCACTTACTCAATTATTGTTACAGTAATTACTGTTCAATATTTTATATTATTGATTCAATAATTGCATGATATTTTATTGATTCAATAATTAGTACGTTGATATTTTATATCAATAATTGCTACGTTGCTATAATTGATTCAATAATTGCTACAGTTGATATTTTGTATTATTGATTCAATAATTGTCACTGCACAGTATTTCACATTATCAACTCAATAATTCATATTATTTGAATAATATTATTAGATAGCATTATTGACAATGTCTAAGGAAGTTCTGTCTAGGAGGGGTTATTTGATTGCGCGCCAGTAAGGAGAAGTCTTTATCGGAAGGCCCCCTCTTTCTTGGGAACGACCTGGTTGTCAATATTGTAGTTCTGTAATATTATTTGTGAATAATTAATTATTGATTTATATGATAAGAAAATATTTATTTTGTGGATATAAAAGAAGGAATTAGCGCTGATGTGTTTTATCAGTATCTTGGTGTGGAAAATCATCTGTTTATGAATTTCGGATAATTTATGTTTGAAATTTGGAAAAACCTCCTTCTACAAAGTTGTAGAGAATTAAATTTTCTATAAAAAGACATAGAATTTGTATTTTTCTGACAAAAGAGATATTTATTATGAATTATTGAAGTTTCGAAAAATAAATATTTTTTTAATTGGGTGGGCCCCACTTTTGTTGCTTTGTTGAAAAAAACTCTGATTTTTTTGAAAGCAACCGGCGGCGGAAATTTTTTTTAAAAAAATATTATTTTATTAATTTAGTTTACTTTGGCATCCTAAGCTTTTCCTATAAATAGGGTGCTTAGGTTAGAATTGAAAATCACACCAGAATTAGAAGTTTTCTCTCTCTATAATATCGAGCGTATTTTTATGAGTATTTAGATACTTTGAGTGTTATTATTCAGTGCAAGTTTCCTTCGGTATTATATCCGATATTCCAGTCAGAAGTACTATTCTTTTGAGGTAAGGGATGTTATTTCTTTCGTAAATGATGTTATTCTTTTCAATATCATTATACCAAAATATTGTCATGGATTTTATTATGAAATTCTTACTTTTTCCGTCGGAATTACTATTCACGTATACGGCACTATTCACGGAAAAATTAAAATTTCTTCTGTTTGTCCAAATTGTCTGTTATAGTTACTATCTTTGATCGGATATAAATTTTGAGCTTCATTCTTGAATTTTGCTCCACAAAGTATTATTATGGAATATTCTTGAACTTGAATAACCTAAAATACGAATCCTTAATCTTATCATTTATTTCACTGGATTCGTTATTTATATTATTTTTCATCATCCTCAGTCCTAAGTGGTGATATAACTGAATATCTTTGGCCTGTAGAGCAAAGATGAATGATTACCTGATGAATATCTTTGGCCGTAGTGTAAAGATGACAGGTGTTGAGATGAACATGACCACTGATGATACAAATGAATATCTTTGGCCTGTAGTGCAAAGATGAATATTTGATTTGAGATTTATATTGATGGATGTTACAGGGATAAAATATTGATGATGAACGGTTATTTCCGCTGCAAATATTGATCTAAAACTTGTTGTCAATAATATTTTATCCGATTTATTGAAGGCTAACTGATAATTTATTTTCCATTATCTTAGTCGTAATATTCTTTACTGGGCTAGTTGAGCTCACCATTTTCATCTATTGTCCTCTTCAGGAAATGAGAATGTCGCAGGAACTAGTCGGGGGACAGAGTGATGGTTCGAGTTAGAGCAGTAGTAGTCCTCACTATTTCTGATAAATAGTGTGATAATAATTGTAATGAGGACTTAGTTTGAATATTAATATTTTCTACATATTTGTATTGACACTCACAGTTGTGTGATCGTATTTTACACGACCGTGTGATATAAAATTTGTATTTGAATTCTGTACCATGTATTTGACAACTCAGAATGAGTTGGGTTGACTAGACTTATTCTGGGGGCGTCACAATAGATACCCAAAGTGTGACGTACTATAGCCAAGAAAAATACAAGGCTGTGACCTATACTCCATTTTGTGACAGTTGTATGGCCTAAGAAATGGAAAGCACAAGCAACCAAAGGTACGTAAGAAATCATACCGAGGAAATTTGTTAAAAACTTTTTGATATGGAGAGATGTTTGCCGCAATGCGAGAAGGTAAACGATTAATTAGATACACTGCAGTTTGAAAAACAAAATCCCAAAAGAAGCCCAGCACACTTGAATGTGCAAGCAAGGATAACCCAATTTCAACATGTCTATGTCGGCGCTCAACTAATCCATTTTGAGCTGACGTGTATGGACAAGTTACTCTATGTTTTATTCCCTGTAAGTGAAAATAATTTTTGAGTGGATAAAATTCTCTTCCACCATCCGGTTTGAATTTTTTTATTTTTGTGGAGAATTGTCGTTCAATCAATTTTTGGAAATCAAGAAACTTGGATGGAACTTCACTTTTAGTTTTCATAGGATACAACCAAGAGTATTTTGTAAAGGAGTCAACAAAGCGAATGAAATATTTATTGCCATGTATTGAAAGAATTGGGGCAGGACCCCATACATCGCATGCAACTAAATCTAAAATTGAGCTGCTAGACTGACCAGATCCTAAAAGTGGAAGCCTACATAACTTGTCCATTTGACAACAAGGTGCATAATGGCAAAGATTTATTGGAACTGATGAGTAACCCATTTTTATTGACGATATGACGAAGAACGCGATCATGTGGGTGTCCCAAGCGACGATGCCAACCATCCATACTAACACGTTCTGAAACAAAGGCAGAAGGAGAGAATGTTGGTGTAGTTCGAAGGGTGTACAACCCATCCTCAGTCGGTCCGCTTAGGATTGTTTTCTTGGAGATGCGATCCTTGACAAGGAAATATGATGGATGAAATTCAAAAAACACGTTATTGTCATGAGAAAATTGTTTAACAGAAAGAAGCTTTTTAGAGGCTTGAGGTACATGAAGAATATTATTTAGTTGAAACGGACGATTATGAAATTTGAAAGTAGTAGAGCAAATATTATGAATAGGGGCAGTGTTACCATTTGCAACATGCAGCTGATCATTACCAGAGTACTCTTCCACATTGTTCACACCTGCAAGGTCTGGCGTAATGTGAAAGTTTGCGCCCGAATCTGGGTACCACTGAAGGGAATGGAGAGACACATTGTGATTCGGCACGGACAGAGAATGAGGGACAGCAGTGTAGGCCGAAGGAGTGGATGATGGTGAGTCAAGTGGCGGATGAGAGGTTGTCCTGTTTGGACGATAATAGCAATGGTAAGAGTCATGGTTAGTACCGCCACAAAAAACACACTTTGGCCTGGGAAGATAGGGACGAGAGGAGTATGAACGCCCACCACGGTTCCCACGGCCCCGGCCACGCTGTCTAGTGGGTTGACGTTGTCCCAGATTAGCAATTGGAGTGGAGGGATCGGTGGATAGTTGGAGGGCTTGGAGATTTAGTTCATGAAGAAATTCATAACTTTGACACATACCGATTAGATCAGTGTAAGGAATGGAAACGTTGTGAAGGGCGAGTGAGGATTTCAGGTTGTCAAAGTCGGGCTTTAAACCTTTAAGAACATGGATATTAAACTCAGCAGTGGAGAGTGGTTGGCCGACAGCAGCTAGTTCATCAGACACAGATTTTAATCGTTGAAGGAAGGAAGTAATTGATTCATCAAGTGATTGTGATTTTTGCATTGCAAGATGAAATTGGAGGATGCGAGTGGTGGAGGGATTTGCAAATGTCGTTGATAGCGCTTCCCAAACATGCTTGGATGTTGGGAGACCAACGACAATAGGAATTACCTCTTTAGATAGAGAGGAGATAAGGAGGCTGACTAAGATTTGATCTTGATTATCCCAAAATTGGGCTGCTGGGTTTGGAAGAGGTTGATCTGTGTCGGTAGGAGGCAGGGTAGCAGCAGGTCGGGTGATGGTACCATCAACATAGCCATAGAGATTTTGGCCACGGAGAAAAGGCTCAACTTGGGTACGCCAGAGAATGAAGTTTATGTGTGTGAGTTTGATAGACAGAAAATGGTGGGCTTGATTGAGCGTGATGGTGGTTGGAGGAGGTGGATTTGGTTTGGTGAGAGGTTGAGACATGGATGAGGAGGAGGAAGAGTCAGCCATAAGGAAAAAAAAGGACGTGAGTCGTAAGGCTTTGATACCAAAATAAATCTGCTTTAGTAAGTGAAATAATTTCTCTTGATAAAACTATATTGATTGGAGTACATGACTATTTATATAGAGATGATACAGATATGTATGACTAACCTACTTGAGAAAAGGGATACACCTTATCTCTATACAAAATTTATCTAAATAACTTAATGATCAGGTTAGATTGATAACCATAAACATACCCTTTGATATACCATAAGGTAATCACAAAAATAATACAAGTAAAGTTTGATATTCATAAAGCAACTCTCTCTCATGTATACAAGTTAATAAGTTTATAGAACGTTTACTAATCATGTGAAATTTATTTGTGAAGATGCCTAGCGTTTAAGAGAGAAAAACATTCTCATCATAGAAAAAGCTAGTTTAGGAACCAAATAAACCAATATGTTATGCGCTAGGCAAATAGGGTAGTTTGGGCTGTATACCTGTCAAGTTGGGCCTAGGTCCGTTCAAATATATGTATGTGTATTGTTGGACTCCACCCGTATCCTGACATAAGTAGAACAATACATACATACATATGAAAATTGTTACATACTTTGACAAATGAAATTGTTAGTTTGGTAAGGGCTCTTGACATTATTGTTAACATTATATTTTTTAAAACTATTTACTAGTATTATATATTTAAATTGAATTGTTACTAAACGAGTAAAAAAAACTTCACAAAAAAGAATCTTAATAAATAATTATAAGCAAATCTTATCTAGAAAATAAAATCAGCGACTACAACAACAAATGTACCAAGGAATGAGTATCTTATAAAATGTAGTGATATTGTATTATAAAGAGGCGGAACCAGAATTTATAAACATTAGTAAAAAAAAAATTATATTATAAATTAAATAAAACTTAAATACAGTAAACTCAAAAACTTACCAAGTGTTCAAATACTATTAAATATGATATTGTATATAAATTACAATGCTGCATTTTTGTTAAACCCGTAACTTGAAAACGTAAAATCAATACATCAATTTTCATGTAAGTAACTAAATAATCATTTAACTATTTATCTCTAACAAGCACACAACGAAATCCAACTATCTCACAAAGCTAAAAATAAAATCCAAGCTTAGTAATTGGAAGCAAAAACACATACCAAGTTTACTTATTAAATGAAGCCTCATGGGATAGCTCAGTAATGGTAGCTTCAATGAACTCCTGTTGTTTCTGTTTTTGGTCTTGAGGAACCTCTCAAATATAATCTACAAAACTTCATCACATTCAAAATGAGAACAATAACAACCATTATTGCAACACAAAATTGGTAAACAATCCATAAAGAAGCTAAAGAAGTAAAGAACCCTCACAGAGCAATGTTAAGTGGAGGAATTACTGCAACATAGAATTGGTAAACAATCCATAAAGAAGCTAAAGAACCCTCACAGAGTAATGTTAAGTGGAGGAGTAGATTCTCAGAACTTCAAAGAAGATGGTCACCACTTCGTTCACAAAATTTAGGTTGCTCTCATCCCCGCAGTATCTAAAGCTGCGGAAATTGATTATCCAAAACCCTTATTTTCACATCCAAATAAAAAAAATCCATCATAAAAAATGTTAAATAGAAACACATCTCACAATTTTGAAAAAAAAACAACTTTAAGAAAACATCACAAATACCCACATAAAAAATCTCTCAAATCAGAACTATTTTAGTGGAAAAATTGACCTCGTTATGCAGAGAAATTACTGCCATAAAATGTATGCAAAGAAATTAACAGGTAATAATAATCAAACAACACAAATTGCAATGAATAAAGGAAAAATCGCAATTAAATCATATCAAGCTCTTTAGTCAGAATTTCTATCAAGCACTTGTTGAGTAGAAGCTTCTCAGTTCTTCAGCTTACCACAATTACAAATTATATGCTATATTCGATGAATTAAATTGATGAGAAGAAAAGTGGGAATTGGAAACTGAGTCCACCCATTTGACACGAACCGAGGCAACTCAGGGAGAGGGAATTGGAAATCTCAAGTTGTAATTTTTAACCTTCCCCATCAAGACATACATAATACAAAAAATAAAATTGAAGTGTGATTGAATAGAAATTAGAATGTGATAATTATATTTACGTAAATATACATGAATTTGATGCTTACTGACTCCAGTCCAGAGCGGTAGGGAGAGAGAGAATGGAAGAGATTTTGGGGAATCAAGAGATCAAAACCATTTGTAGCAACAAAGACCCACTTACCTTGGCCCCGCTCTGAATTTATTGAGTGTCTTTTCTGTTCTCCAAATATTTTTCGGGCAGGGCAACGCGTTTAAATGACACACATATATATATATATATATATATATATATATATATACAAAGGGAGGGAGGAGCTGGGGTTGCTCTACTCGTGGTGGTTGAGGGGAATCGTGATTCTAAGACATCGCCAATGGAGATAACCAAAATCTCTCTTGACACCGCAAAGGAGGAGGTGGATGGGGAGATCGAAACCGGCACATGAAGTTTTCTTGCTGTGAGTTAGTGGATTAAATAGAGAGATCTATATGAGGGAGGAGAAAGATTTGAGAGAACTGAAGGGAGGAGAAGGAAGCTGAAGAGGATGGCCAAACGGATTCAACGAATTCGGAAGACGAAAAGCTAAAGCCAGCCGATGAAAATAATCGATTAATTGAGATTGAATCAAACTCGATAAATAACTCAAAAAATTGAACGAAATTGACTCAAATTAATTCAGAGTCGACTCCGTTGGTGGATCGGCTGTGATGTCTTTATATATAAGGTATTGATTTGCTTACAAAATTGTACTTTTATAACAATATTTATCGTCTGCGATAATGGTTGCAACAAACAAATAAAGGTGAGAATAAAAATCAATCTTACTCTTAAAACCAACTTTTAAGAAAGTGTTTTTTGTAACAATGTGAGATTCAGATTTTGAATTCTACTTGCTTTCATAGGTTAGGTTAGAGGTTAGATTAGTTTTGTGGTATTCAATCAAACTTTGACCCAAACCCAAATGATGGAGGGGAGGATATAGAGAGAGAGAGCATATTGAATCAATCAATTAATGTGAATAGAAGAATAGAAAGAAGGGTATGGATCAATCAAATCAATCATCATCCGTCTACCTATGAATGTATATGTATATGTATGTTCAAGAAAATCACGAGTTTATGAGAGAAATATTAAAGATTCATTCATCAATGGCTCTAGCTAAGTTAGCAGAAACATACGATTCAAACAGCAGGCCTGGCCTGCTGCTGCTGCTGCTGCTTATTTATTATCTTTGTATCCCATTGTTTCTTCCCCTCCTCTTGCCTTTTATGTCTTGTTTTGATAATTAAGATTAAGATTCTAAAGTTATTAGGTCTTGGATTCTATTCTTGTTATTTTATTTAAAATTTTGAAAGTATACAAATTAATTTGAAAAGTTCACTTGTGTTGTGTACTTAGTAGCCGGGCGACTAACCAAATCCTGGGCGGACTGGGCCCTGCTGGAAGGACATTTAACGTAGTGATTGGGCAGTTGGTGCGGTGAACTCAAAGCCCTCACGAGATACTTGCCACGCGGGCAGAGCTGAGCTGGGCCCACCCTATCCCTCGTCAGTATGCTAGTACTTTTCTTTTTCTCTCCTGGTGTGCAATGAAAACTGAAAAGGACTTGTGAGTTGGGACCACAAAATTAAATATCACTCGGTTTGAATTGCAATCACAACGTACAAATATGTGATAAAATAAAAAAATATTTATTTTTATTTATTTCATGTATACACAAATATCGTAATAATAATTGAACGAAAATTTTTATAATATATAACAAAATTCTTTATTAAATGTACTACTATTACTAAAATAATATAAAATTAAATAAGATGCTAATGATAGAGGCAATTAATATTGTTACAAATTGTCGAATGAATGACAATCCTAATATGTAAACTTATTTTTCACTAATCACTAATAATAATTCTCAAAGTACTCGTTAACTATAACTATGTTGTGTGTTTATAACCAGAAATTACACCCAACTTAAATTTTTAATGTATAATTATTTGTTGGATGAGAGTGGTTAGCATGAAAACGACTTTGGTCAATTGGTCTATACACTGTCGATACGTAGGCGGAAAGATGATCTCTGTGCGTATCAATACTGTATTAGTCAATTGACAACTTATTATGAACTTAACTTCATGACAACTTAATCCTTTATTTAATATAACAAAATGTTATTCAGTGTATCGAGGGGTTCCTGCTAATAAACAAAAAGACAATTAATAGAAAAACTGATCAATTAACTAGCACCTAGAATTTAGTGAGAATATCTAGTGGAAATTCGAAAACATGCATGTTTTATCCTACCTAAAAAAACACAAGGAACGAGTGCCCAACTTCCTTCATCTTTCGTGTATATCTAAACATAAAGCCATTAAAAAGTTATTTAGAAATAATAAAAGAAGCATAAAGCCTTGAAAACCTAAACAAAGTTCCAAATAAGTAATGATGTTATTACACAATCACCCATATATATATATATATATATATAATCATGGCACCCTTGTAAATGTAATGTTCGAAGCAAGATGTGTCACACTGCCTCAAATAAGACATCTGAAAAAGCTATTTCCCTTTCTCCTGCAACGCCTTCTTCCCCATCTCTTTCTTTAACGTCTTTTTCTCTCTCTCTCTCTCTCTAAACCTTGTTCTGATCATCACTTCCATTGTTTTCAAAGGAAATTAATAAACCCAGCAATTAAAGTGCTGGAAATCAGTGAGAAGATGTTATCAAGGGTTAACAGTGTGGTTTGGATGGAAGCTAGGAAAGATGAAGAAACAGCTTCATGGAACAACAATCACAACAACAGCAACAACAATGGGGGTTTAGAGAACAAAGATGAAATGTGTTCTCTTTCTGCATACAAATCAATGCTTGAAGTTGGTGAAGAAGATGAATGGTACTTGGCTAATAACAACATCACCTTCTCTCCAAACTTTACTGAAGCTGATAACAATCTTCTGTTACAACCAGTGGATTCTTCTTCTTCTTGTTCACCTACATCAGCTTCAGTTTTCAACAATTTTGACCCATCTCAGGTAACCTACTTTTTACCTCCAAAACCCACCAACTCGATAAACCTAAATCCATTATCTAGCAACCCGTTAGAGAATAGTTTCGACCTAAGCTACTGAAACTGGGTTTCTTGGAAACCAAGCTTTGAATTCTTTAAGCAGGGGAAATAGAGTTTTGACTGGGTTCAATGATTTGAGCTCTCATACCCATATGGATACTAACAATTTAACCTCAAATCCCCATTTTTCAACAACCCAGTTGCTTCAGTTGGCCGGAAACAGTGGTACAATGAGTGCCGGATTCTGTTCATCGGGGTTTCAGGGTTTTGAGCTAGGGAATGGGAATTCTTTGTTTTTGAAGAGGTCTAAGTTGTTGAAGCCGCTTGAAAATTTTGCTTCAATTGGGGCACAACCCACTTTGTTTCAGAAGAGGGCTGCTCTTAGGAAGAATTTGGCAGATAGTGATGGCAATTTGGAGTTATTGGGGAATGTTGAAGGATATGATGGGAAGAGGGAAGTGGGTGAAGTGAGTGAGAAGAAGAGGAAGACTAGCAGCTATGGGGATGATTTGGATAATGTGAGCTTTGATGGTCTGGGTTCGAATTACGATTCTGATGAGTTTACGGAGAATAATAGGGTGGAAGAGAGTGGCAAGAATGGCGGCAATAGCTCAAATGCAAATAGTACTGTGACTGGTGGGGATCAGAAAGGGAAGAAGAAAGGGCTTCCGGCTAAGAATTTGATGGCTGAAAGGCGCCGGCGGAAGAAGCTCAATGATAGGCTGTACATGCTGAGGTCTGTTGTCCCGAAGATTAGCAAGGTAAGAATTTCTTTGCAGCTATTTCTCGTGAATTACAGTGTATTTTTATTATGTTTTGGCTTTTGGAGATTATTAAAATATTTTATTCTTTGGATTCATTTTCTTTTTGCTTTACATTGTTCAGAGTGTTTTCATTAAATCCATTCACATGGATCTGGATGGTGGATTTAAAATTGACCACAACTATTGGACCACACTCAGGAAAATAAAATATCTTATTGAAGGACTTATAATTTTATCTGGAACACTCATAGTATAGCGGTCTATCATAACGGTCAACAGAAGTGTTTAGTGGCGAGTATTACTGAAAATTCAACTGATTTTCTCCTTGTAAACTTGCCAAAAATTAGCTTCTCTTGTCAGTCTTCTGCTGATTTCCTTCTTCCATCTTTGGCTGCATGGGGAGTCCCATCATACATTTACCTCTGTTTATTCTCCCTCACCTTTTGGGGCATCTTGCTAGATTTGTTCTGGCCTCAAGGTCTATAATTTTTTATGTTCAATTAATTAGCAGTGTGTATTCTAGAGAACTTCATATAGTAACTATATCCAAGATAGAAGTTAGACTTCTATCGGGTGGGCTAAGTTTCATGAATGAGAACAAGAGGAATATTGCTCTATCTTAAAGAAACTTTCATGCCAATGCCAGAAGAGTTCAATATGTTAGTTTAGGCTATTGTCAAAGTGCTTGTTGGGTGGGTGTATAAACATTTTTTGCCAGGGCCGTGGGATGGTAGGGGGCTTTTTGTGATATGCTATGTATAGCTTTTGTCCCTTCTTATAGGTCACTTTCACAATTTTTTTCAAGGTTCCTTCCCCTTGGGCAGTTTTTTAAATAAGATCCTTCCTAGTAAAACGCGGCGTGTTCGAATTCTGATCGCTTTTACGCGAGAAAGGGGAAGACAATCCACTTTGACTCGTTTTTATAATTTAGTATTGGTACTTGCTAACAAAAGGGTTGAAACTGTTCTCGTCGTTTTTGTCTGAAAGCTGCAGATTGAGCTATGTTACACCGACTCTTCACTTTGTCCTAAAGTACTCATATCCGACACTCGGACAAGGGTATGGGTACTGGGCACTTCATTTTAATGTAAAAAATTGGCAAAATTGAGAAGTACCGGTGTCGTACTCTTCAAAATACTATGTCCACATCCAAGTCTGTGTAACATAGGGATTGAGTCATTGGCAGCATAATCCTTGTCAGCTTGAGACGAAATCTTGAAAAACGATGTGGATTGTACTCAATTGAAATATCTTGAAACTTGTTTTTGTTTGTTCTTTTGAATTGTTTTTTTTAAAAGTTTACAAGTAAATCTCTGGAATACTTGTTATGAGCAAAGTGCTATCAGATTATATTTAATCATGTCTCTGTGTTTTATTTCCTGATTTCCCTAGCATGAATTTCTTGACTTGAATCTGGAGTAACCAGTATAGAACATCAAGCCATTGCTGAATAAGGAAGCTATTTGGAAGATTATTTTGTAAAATTTATATTTTCATTATGCTACATGGTGACTATGATGTGGGTCATATTGCTTTCTTGTGCGATCAGATGGACAGGGCTTCAATTCTTGGGGATGCAATAGAGTACTTAAAGGAACTTCTGCAGAAAATCAGTGACCTCCACAATGAACTGGAGTCAACGCCTCCTAGCTCTTCATTGACACCGTCCACAAGCTTTTATCCTTTGACACCCACTCCACCTACCCTACCGGGCCGTATCAAGGAAGAACTTTGTCCAAGCTCGTTGCCGAGCCCAACTGGGCAACCTGCAAGGGTAACATCATCATTTTCTGACTGCAATATCTTTATCTTGTATTTGTTTGTGAGATGAGTCAACCTATGATCAGAAAACGTTGTCCACAAAAATCAACGGGAAAATTGATATACTCCCTCTGTCCCAGGATAAAAGTCCTTATTACTATTTTAGGTTTGGAATTTTAGGTAGTCCCAAGTTAAATGTCTATTTACCTTAAATAGTCTATTTTTTACAATAATTTGTTTATCCCTTAGTATTAATTATCATATTTTTATTCTCTATGTATATTTTTAGAACTATCACGACTGTGTAAAAAGCTAGGCAATTAAAATGATAATTTAAAAATGGGTAATGTTGTCATTTTATTCTCTTTCTTAATATGCGCAAAAAGTCAACCAAGACTTTTATCTTGGGACGGAGGGAGTATTAATATCAGAGAGGTTTTGCATTTGATGCATTTCCCATTCTCTGTATTTGTAGGTTGAAGTAAGGCTAAGAGAAGGAAGAGCTGTAAATATCCATATGTTCTGTGGCCGCAAGCCAGGTCTATTGCTCTCAACAATGAGGGCTCTGGATAACCTTGGGCTAGACATCCAACAAGCTGTGATCAGCTGCTTCAATGGGTTTGCTTTGGATATTTTTCGCGCTGAGGTATTGTTTCTCACTCTGCTTAATATGTAAAGGTTGGGCAAAATTCATCAGATGCTTACCAGCATACAGGTCCCACAAACCCCAAAATTATTATATTTTTCTAAAAAAGAAAGATTTCTAATATATGATAAATCATAGTTTTGTCAAAATGCAAAATCGGGTTGGTTATGAGAGAGACTAGTATACTATTCACACTTGTCCAGATGGATCAAGAATCTTCCATTGAGTTGTTTGGTATTCCCTTTGTCATGTTGTGTGATTCTATTGTCAGCAATGCAAGGAAGGCCAAGATGTCCATCCTGATCAGATCAAAGCAGTCCTCTTGGATTCAGCTGGTTTCCATGGTATGGTCTAAAGCCTAAAAGCCTTCTTCAACAGTTGAAAAGAGTAGCTGGAAAAAATTCTTCTCCTTGAGGCAACCAAGAAAATTTAGTTTCAGCAGTAGTTCAGCTCTTTTTCGTTTTTTTAATGGGTTGTTTCTTGGAAGTAACCTTGAATGCTTTTAACGGCAGCACTGGATTCTGTTTTTGGTTTCATTTTAAAATAAATCTCTCTTTGAGCGAGCCATTTTATGAAGCAACTTTTCACTCCTGTTTTCATGGGTTGACATGGATAATAATAATTCCGTAATTATGTTATTATGCCTACCGAACTCGGGTAATTTCTAACTACAGTGTGTCGTGCACTCGATCGATCGATCATATTTCTACTGAATGAAGGATGTGAATTTTCTACTGTTTTGTTTTGTCTTGTTTTTGGATACACAAGTAGGAGGAGTATTAATCTGAAGTTATTATTTGCCGTACACTAATTCAGAAGATATTGTGAAGAATAACTTTTTAACTTGTTGCGTCTGGATTATAGTCTAGATTAATTAATAGTGGGAAGGGGGCCTTCGAAATTTAAACCCAAAACAATGGCCACAAATTCATAATTTTAAAAAAAAAACAAAAAAAAAAGGATTGATAAACAAGGTTAGAGATGATTCTTTCTCGCATAAAGATAGGACTGTAAAAATATCAAAAATACATGAAACAATGTTCTTCTTCATGGGGGTAAAAGGATTGTACACATCAGGAACTTACGGTGCAACATAAATCCAACGTTGGCCCCCCCCCCCCCACCCCACCCCACCCCACCCCACCCCACCCCACCCCAAAAGAACAAATGGAAGACATTTCTAAAGTATAGAAGAGCACCCATTAGTCTTTTTAAGAGATACGGTTGGTTGGTTGGTAGGTTACAAGGCGTGCTACGCAGACCTGGTAGAGAAATAATGAAAACACTACTACTCTTTTAAGACCAAAAACAGGAAACAGTTGCCAACAGAACACACCTTCTAGCTTGTACTCTCACAAACTTCCCCGGCCCTATTCTAGGTTCCACTCACCATGGGGTATTGTAGCATATTTTCTTTCGAAATTGGCAGCTTATTAATTTTTAGCATATTTAAGAAACAGTAGTAGTACAGGCACCAGTGGTAAATTTAAGAACCACCAAAGTTTTCACTCATCTACAAGTGCTTCTGACACCAAGATCATAAACGTCAGACTAACCATGTAAATACACCATTTCTTTGAACCTCGACTAAAGGAAGAAACTACCCTCCCCAAATTTCGCTGCTTCAAAAATACAAAACCCACGCCCTAACCACCACCGTAACTCTCTTCCTCCCAGGGGTGCAGAAATGTTCAACTTCCAAGGAAGATTGTATACTCAAAATGTAAAAAAAAACCTAGAGACACAAAATGTAAAGAAAAGCCAGAAAAAGTGATTAATGGCATTAGTTACTCAATAGCTAAAATATATTACCTTCTTACTTTACAAAGGTCCAAAAAAAAAAAAGGCTCTGTACAAAAGTGTGAATGGTCTGAAAGCACCCAAGACGGTCATAATAGCATTGATGCTGCAAATTGTCCTACTACGTGCATTGTTATGTATATATATTCAAGGATGACATACAAAACCATCACCAGAAACTGCCCAAAATTGTGAAACTGCACCGCTACATTCAAAAATTATCCAACCACAAATTCTTGACATACGCATATCTCAAATTTTAGTTTCAGAGTCCCAACTGCCAGAGGTATTCATAGCTTTTTGGAAGTGAGCACCATACAGTCACCTGTGAAGAACAGAATTGCATATCAAAATCTGCTCAGGATCATCCAAGTAACAGAATAGAGAGACCTTTAAAAGCTCTGTAAAATGGCAGTCTCCTGTTTATATATATATACTTGTCATCTCAGTAAATTCCAGGAAATAATTAAATACAGAGTGAAACCTATGAATCCTCAGGAGTGGATGAAGGCGGTAAATTCTTCATCTCTTTTGCATCCATGTCTTCAGCATCCGATGAATTTTCCTCGGCTTTCGAATTCAGGGTTCCAGGGTTCATTCGCTGAACCTCCTCTCTAGTATAGATAAAGATTTTACGAACCATTCCACAGAATTCCCTATTTTAACAGCAAAAATAAATCAAAAGCATAAACCAACCATCAAATCATGGGCATTAAAATAATGGATACCCAGATAGATTAAAACACACGCATATATCTGGGTATATGTGTGCGTGCATATATAGGGTTCTTACTGCCACGGATCATCTCCAACAAGCATCATATCTCCCTCATCATCGGTATAAACAATGAGCCAATTGTTGTTACGAGCCGCCTTTAATTCACCATCGAATTCAAACAACTGGTCCAATTCAGAAATTAGTTCATCATAGTTGTTAAACTTAGTAAGGTCGACAGACCGACCAAGGGTAATCCCCTGCTTATGAACCTGAAACCAGTGTCATGTATAAGTTCCACAAGAAATTTAGTTACAGTAAATCAAATGACTGCAGAGACGGTCGCGTGACAACCTTAGTACAGCTCCTCGCTGAACCTCCCGGGACTTTTCCTTGACCATCTCTCACAAGTGGCTGACAGGTTTGGGTAGGTTTCTCCTGCTCATTACTGGTAAGCAGATTAGCTGCCACTTTTGATCCCTTTGTTTGTTCAGACCTTTGATCAGATTCACATATAGGTGATTGATTTGACTGCATCCCAAGATGGATATGCCCCGCTGCCTCAATCATTGTATCTCTGTGCGACACTGCTGGCTCCACCACTGTATCAGGTTTGCTGATGAGGGGTATACCAAAGAGCTTACAATTTCCATCTTTAGGTTTTACTGCCTGATGCTGCACTAACAAGGAATTTGGTACCAGCTCTCTTGGATGGGTAGGCATCTGAAGATACGATGGAAGTGGTGGAGGCATCAACCAGTTTCCTTGCTGTTGCTCGCCCTTCTGACTAGGGTGCATGGGATATCCGTTATAATTACCATATCTGGCATCCCCTCGTGTCTGATAAGAAGTATCACTGCCTTGTAAATGACCTTCCATGCCAGAGTCTAACAAGCTCAGTGAGAGATTGGACGACATCATGGACCATGGGCTCGAAAGTAAGTTGAGATTGCCTTCCTGATTTGGTAATTGGAGTTTCACCGAGTTTGCAGTAGTTGCAGTTTGAGCACTCGATGAAATACAGAAATCATGTGAAGAATTAGTTTGGCTCCCAAAACCTGATAGTAAATCTGTGAAGGACGATTCAGGCCTCCCTAAGGGAGGCCACTTCTCTGATCGATATCTTTGTGAACCAGAAACATCAATCTTCTCATCTTCAGAAGGTGGCCATACCATCGGCTTATCAGAGGAATAAGACTCGTTACTTTCAGCAAAAGCACCTCTCAAGGTCGATATTTCTTGACCTTGCAAGACCCTTGAAAACCCACATGCTGGTGAAAGGTCTATCGTTAATTTAGATGAACCTATACCGGAAATTCAAGGTTATTTGAGAAACTACTGACCATTATACTTCTACAACACCAAAATTCACAATAAGGCATGATGCATAGAGAGAAAAATACCTTCCTTAGTAAGAACAGAGGAGTCCAGAGAAGAAGGTAACATGTGTGATCGAGGTCTTTTTGGTCTTGGCACTGGGAGTGGATTTAGTGCCGGAGGAGTAACAGCAGGTTCAATTTTCCAGGGCGAAACTCTCTCCGGACGAGGAATACTGGAGATTTCATCCCATCGCACCTTAAAGTATAATGGGAAAACAACAACTTTCAGCATGCTATATATGAATTCAATCATGATTTATCACGAGATGTATAATACCTTGAGGAATCTCCATTTAGATACAGGCCACCTTTTGGGATCAGAGTCTTCAGTTCCAACTATGGTTCCGGTAAACCTGCAAAGACGAAACAAATTAGAACTACATGTGGGATTATATTAAGAAATAACTTCAGCTTCAGTAATGCAAACATGATGTAACCATACCTCTGCTCTGGAGCTTCTTCTCCTTCAAATCTCATTTTGAACCTCATCCCGATAGAATAGTTGTTCTTGAGAGACTCCATATATTGATCAAATGGAACAATAAACTCAGCAGGGCTAGTCCTGAAAATAGTTATCAGAAAGTTGGGTTAAGGGGGACAAACAGGGAAGAATCACAACAAAGACAAGATGAAAAGTGAAACTGGAGTTACAGGACTACTTGATCATATGGTGGAAGTTGATACCAAATAATTGTCAACCCCAAACCATACAACTTAGATAGTCCACATATATCCCAACTCTTACGTACTGATGGCAGTGAAGATCACAATCACTGCAAAAAGTTTTAATAAAATTAAATGCATTTCCACCACCAATGGAGCAACAGCATTAACAGCTCAAGAAAAGAGATCGGGATCAAAGAGTGTCATGGTTCTATATACATAGCACCTATCTAGAGCTCAATGCCGAAATTATTCAACCTCACACTTGTAAAATATTGTATCACTTGCCTAGGCTTGTAATAGACTGTGAACATTGTTCCCGTCTGAATTGCATGCCAAGCTGTCGCAAGGACACCGAGATGCATGCTGTGGCTTGATATGACTGATGATGGAACATTAGTCTGCTGTCTCAAAGCACGCCTTACACCAACACGAAGATCGCCGTTCTCACCCCTATTAAGTTCCACCTTCCTCATATCAAGAGACAAAAAAAGGGTAAACATGGATTGTAAAAAATGGGAAGATTGCAAACCTTAGAAATATAAAAGCATCCCCAGCGACGAGCCTTTTAGAGCTGACAAAGACACTCCACCCACTTTGAAGCAAGTGCCGCCTTGGTTGACCTGTGACATTTGCCCTTTCATGTTAGTAAAAAAAGTGTTCTTTTTAAAATCAACTGGTTCCTAAGCGAATACACCCAAAAACAAGTCCTGCGAAGAAGATTCATACCACTCTCAAATAAAAAATATCAATACCTATCAGTTCTATTAAAAGAATATTAGGTCAGAAAAATCTTATAAATTGTTTTCAGCAGCTTCAAGGAATATCCAACAAATCTCAGCAAACATCAGAAGATGGATGAAATGCTACACTATTCAACTTTCCAAAGGTAAGTAGAGAAAATTTAGTTTATACAGCAATACCCCGAAATATATGTCTAAAACGCCATTCATTTCCATGCAAATCCTTGGCCACCAACTCCTGTGTTGGGGGCTGCCGTGTCATGTCCTGTTAATTATATACCATTAACCAAAAACAACTAAGAAACTGAAACAACTAAGAACCTGAATTAAGGAACTGCCACAGAGTATATACTAAAATTAATTTATAACAAAGCAGCCTAACCAGTGGGGGTAGGCATTCGTCTGCATGCCGTCTCAACACTGAGAACCCTCCATGAGTGCTCGTATCAGATGCAGTGAGGGTCTTGCAAAAGGAATGTACATGAAAGCGAGGTGGGGGAGGAGGCACAGGATCCTTCATCACAGCACTTTCATCTTGCTGGCGCATTTCCCAATTAACATAAGACCATCAATTCAGTATCTATTTCCAAAAATTAAGTATATCTTCCAACAATCATGAAGAGTAAACTTACGTTTGGATCGGGCATCAAAGTCACTTGTGCAAATACCTCATCTGTGTCCGGCTCAGCCTATACATAGAGCCCACTATTAGCACAAGGTAAAATACTACTCAATCCGTCCCGAAATATCTGCTGTTCTAGAGTCCCACACAGATACCAATATGTGTGATAAAAATACTAAAATACCCGTATGTGCTGACTTTTTTGTTTTCCCCAAAAATTTCACCCTACTCGTACACCTATGCAACTCTTCGTCTTCCTAAATTTCTTTCCACAAAAACTCTGAAATACTCCATACTCCTGAAACATCGTCGTTTCTTTTTCTCTTCATCTTCATCAAAACACAGTGGATTGAAAGGATTTTAATTTTAATATGTATACAATTACAAATTAAACATCCTGTTATTATACATATGATAGATAAAGATGGATCATATAAATAATTTAAGCACAACCACAAGGACTATCGATAGCAACCTCATCTTCGCCGGCGACGTCATTTCCGTCGCCGCTCCTAAACAACAGATCCAACGGCAAGCCCTACCACCACCGCTAAAAAAACGCCGTAGTTGTACGACATCACCGCTAGCATCAACAGATATCAAATCGAAGCATTGATTCCAAAAAGTATAGCGCCAGCGAACCTCGCCGAACTCCATCGACCGCCAGCGGCGAGCTTAGGATGAAGAAGAGTAGTAAAATTATGAGGAGAAGAAGGGGAAGAGATGAGCTTGAATTGAATTCGCCGATCTTCCAAGTATTGGTAGGATAGAGCAATAAGGAAGCAAATGAACAAGGAGATGGCGTAACCAGATCAGGAATCGGTTTTCCATGAATCGAACATTAAGGTGACCTTTCAGCCCCAGTAGAAAGTCATGTGCATCATCTTAGTGCCTTTGCAAATTGGTTCTGTTTCTGCTTTTGGTAAGAGAGAGATTGGAATATGAAAAGAACGCTTAAAAAAGAGGAGACGCGTGAATGAGAGTAATGACTATCAGCAATTAGGATAAAGGGGCAAACTTGGAAAACAAAGGAAAAAAATGCATTGAAATCTTGAAAAAGCAGATATTGTGAGACAAAAAATTTCTGCTAAAACAGCAGATAATTCGGGACGGAGGGAGTAACAATTTTGGTAGCAGCCCATCTATATCAAAAATTCCTTAAGATCCATCATTATTAATAAAAATTAGATCGACCATATTACCATACCTTCAAGTGGACATTAGCAACACGGCACAGAATCTTGGATGGAAGATTATACACCGGCATCTGCTGTTCTGCCACCTGATTAGTAGATGCCTCCACCTAATCAAAACCCAGAAAACAAAATCAGTAATATAAAAATAAATTAAAAACTAAACACAAACCCGTGGATAAAACCCCTAAAAATGCTTTCAAGCACAATCTAATCTCACCTTTAAATGTACAGAAAATAAATTCTACGCTATAAATCATGAAAATATAAGAGGGGGTTTCTATAAATATGTTTTATATTGCAGATATTAAACGTACAGACAAAATTGGTGATAAATTTAATAGAAAATATATAATTTATAATGTATCTAAGGTCTAAGTAACAAGGAACTTAAAAATTCCTTGTTACACACATGGCAATTAACCTGTTCAATGTGGCCTTGAGGAAAATAATACACAAGCTCGCGTTCACGAGGCACACTCACTAGCGGACCAGCACAAGCTCGCCATAACTCCGTGTAAAGAGCTGTTTCCGCATCAACTGCACATAAGATACAGAAAACCAATTCAACACTCGCCAGATCACTTGATACGCCCCTTAATCTAAGCCGAAAAATAACAAAACAGCAGGAATTTACCTTTAGCTCCGCCTGAAGCAGCCGACACAGTGTTAGAACCTCCCACATCGTCGTTTCGATCACTATAACCCGAAGAGAAGCTTTCTCCTCGAGGAGTGTTTCCTTTACTCGACATCTCGGAAGTAGCCATTTCTCTTCAGCGTCACCACAGATCTCTCATCACCAACCCTAAATACCAACTTAAATTTCACCACCACTCTACAAATTGCAAAGCAAATATATATATATATGTATATATATCAATTTAATGAACTAAACTTTCTCCATATATATCAATATCCTATGAGGTTCAATCAGCTGCCAATTCTATACTAAACCTATATATTTTTCCTCTATATCTGAGATTTTATTTCTCTAAACGAAATAACGAATACAGTCTGAAGAACGGAATGGTGTGGGGGTTTGCAGGCGCGAGTGGAATGAGAAGAGAGAGAAAGTAAGAATAGATTTTTTGGGATCCGGTTAGCATCAAATTATTATTTTTTTTTGATAAGTTGGTTAATTGTTCAATACTTATGATACTGACACGCGTACAATTTTATTTAATATTTTATTGATCAATTAATCAACTTATTCTAAAATAAACTTCATGCTAATAATCTCTTCCGATTTTTTGATAGAGCAATGCTACTATCACATAAAAACTTTCACATAATTCTCATATACACACATATATATTATGAGTTTTTGTCTGACATGCGAAATTCTGAGTATATATGTGTGTATATGTGAGAGTTATGTGATAGAATTGATATGATAGTAGCATTATTTTTTTTTGATAACCAGAGGGGTCAAAACTCGAAGCACTTCAAGTCTTCAATGGTAATGATTTCAACCGCGGTCAATTCCTAAACCAGTGTGAAACCGGATATTACCGGTGAGTCTATCTCCTCCCACCGGCTACACCCGGTGGACGCACCAAACACATGAAAAAGAGACTGTGTTCGGGGAGACAATAAATAAAAGAGTCTTGTAAGAACAAGAAGTTGGACGTAGACGACGTTTGGTTCGCCGTTAAGTGTGATTGGATAGCAGTGAGGAGCAGAGTTTGTCTTGACGTTAGTGGAAAGTTGTTCTGTTTTTTATGAGGAAGTGGCCTTGTCGTGCTATTAACGGGCAGAGTTGGATGGAAGAGGTAAATGGAGGGGGGTTAAGTTAGCACACACCCGCGCATGTTAACCATGGTTACTTTTACTTCTGTTTTTTATTGCCAGCTTTCTGTCTCAGTACTTTCGTGCGCCTGGGTTGTATCGTACCACACAACCCATGTCCCTATATAAAGACGAGAGTCTCGTTACATATCGTCACGCTTGGTTACTGAAATTCTCGCACACCATTCTTTCAACGACAAATTGATAAAGTAAAAGAACGCAGAGTCTATCGCCTGAAGAAAGAGAGATTCATGAATTGTTTTGTGTCTTTTCCTTTACAAAAATGATATATCATGGGGATAAACTATTGTATTTTTTATTTCAATCAAAAATATAATTAAGTTATCTATGTATTTGTGTAAGCATATATCAATTCCTAAAAAATAATGTTTGAGATTTTAATTTTTTTGTCATAAATAATATAATAATAATATTTTAATAAGAATTTATGTTATAGCTAATCGCATGAGATCTATCTAATCAATGCTATGGTGACGCACTTTTTGAGATCAAAAAAATTGAGACTCATAATAGCCCTTATTAATAAAGTCCGATAATCGTATTTATAGAATCAAAAAAAATGGCGATTAAATTACTCTTTAAATAATAAGAGGAGTTATTTTTAAAACTAAAAAGGTTTTATTTCTATCATAATCTTTCATCAATCCTTATTTTCTCTATAATGTTTTCTGGCTCACTCATTAGGCTTAAAAATTATCTAAACAGTTTTTTTTTTTAAATTACATACACGTAGTGTATGCTAATATTTTTGTTTGTTTTTTTTTTAAAATTTATAGCAAGACACCACTACGGGTTGATTTTCTGTAAACAATTATTGTTAATTTATTGTGGAACAAATAGTAATGGAAAGTTCCATATTTGTAGGATTTCTAAATATTGTTTTGTCTCAAAAAAGAGGATGGGATGTGACCCACCTTCTTCTTCTAATCTTTATAAAGCTTTTTCAATTGAAAGGATTAATATTAGGATGTATTGCAATCGCAAAATAAATTATAAATAAATGTTGAAAAATATTTAAAATAACTTTTTTAATTATATATAAATATGGAATGGCTTAGTGAATGAGTTATGACGTATCACATTCAATGGAACATAAATAAATTTTAATCACCTAATTTCAAATTTTAAAAAGTAGTAGTACAATAGAAATTCAGAGTAATAGTAGTAGTGACATTATTGATGAGGATGACATGCAAGCTGGGAATCTCACGTGACGCTGAAAAAGAAAGTCACGTGCTGGGGCATTAGGTAGCCTGTGCGGGAGGGAGAGTACGGGTAGGGACCCGAATCCAACAGATTTGTCCAATCGCAGTTGTGTAAAAGTTAAAAATGGAGGAATCGTTGTCCGGACAATAGTGGAGAGATATATCTCATCACCGTCTCTCCTTTATCTATCCATCCATAAACTTCTTTCAGTCCTTTATCTATACTAATCTCTTCCATAGCTATCCTGTACCTAAACCCCGAAATGAGTCCCGTTTTGGGGAAAACTGAGAGTCATCCATTTACGGATTCGTATTATTATTTGAATCATGTTATATATTACCAAAGATTTTTACCTAATTAATTTGTGATATTAAATATAATTATAAAATTAACTAACTATATTCAAATAAATCGTAAAAATATTACCAATTAAAATGTAACGATGCCCGATTTGTTATGCCTAAATTAACTACAATCAATTTGCAGGGCACAAAGATTTGGCAGTATGCCCCACTCTACCAGACGCATTCGGCATTCATTACAGAAAAAATTGACATACCTGCCTACTATGTCAAAAATCTATAGGTCTACCCAGGTGAAAATAAATGACAAAGTTTGTATTTTTATTTTATT
The DNA here is from genome assembly GCA_020205555.1 of Panax stipuleanatus. Taxonomy (NCBI): domain Eukaryota; kingdom Viridiplantae; phylum Streptophyta; class Magnoliopsida; order Apiales; family Araliaceae; genus Panax; species Panax stipuleanatus. The sequence continues at coordinate 5,340,761 of CM035117.1, read as the reverse complement.
TTTGCTTTTTGAGAGATGTATGCTTTTATTTGTTTGTTTTTAACCCAAATGCTTGAGTTTATGAAGGGGGGAAAAAGCATATTGAGATCGTACTAGACAATGTGAAGTAAATAACTAAATCATGAATTCAAAATTTTCTTTTGACACCATAGATATAAACATTTTATTATATAATCCAACAGTTTAAAGATTTTTCAAATAATTAGAATATATCTTTAATATAATATTTATTTAATATACATATAATTTTTGCGATATTATTATATGTATTTGGTGATTTACTCCGTATCTATTCAAAAAGTAATTGTTTTTTCACTCTCAACATAAGCTCCTCACTGATTTTTCAAAGATTTTTATTTATTTATTATTTATTCTTTATCGTCATGAAGAGAAAATTAAGGTATTGATATTTACAAACCAGGCATCCTAAGTAGGAATATAATTACAAAACTGGGACCCTGAACAACCAATCATCAAATGATGTTAATACATTAAATAAACGTGAATAACATGCAGTGCTATTTTAATTAATTACTACCTCCGTTCCTGAAAGATTATCGTTTTAGAAGAAAAAAATTTGTTTTAAAATATTTGTCTTTTACAACTTTCTAGAAGAATAAATTATTTCCTTTTCTATATTACCCCTATCTTCTTTCATTGTCCTAATAAATTCTCTCCTTGTATTAATAATTTTCAATTTCTCATAAAGGGATAGTGATGAAATTTCAAACAAATTTTACTAGTATTAAATAACTTTATTAATCTATGTACCAAAACTTTAAACGACGATCTTTTAAAAACGAAAGTAGTACTTTATTTATTTTGAACGGGAATCCGTTCATGTTCTGGTCTGCCCTAGAGAGGTAAAGACACTATTTTAGTACAAACAGATAACGCAACGTGTTCATAATTTTGATTCTCGGCGCACCCTCCCACTTGTCCCCTACCATAGAATAATAGGTTGGCTTTTGTAACCTTGTGAACTACTATTTCGGCGTCCTCTTGTTTATCTCTTAATAACTCTATATTTAATTTGATAGGAGTAAAATTATTTGATAAAATTTTATTTGTCTCTTATCGTCTCTTAATTTTTTATTAGAAGAGACAACTCTTAATAAAAAAATTAAATCTATGAAGTCTATACAAATATTGTACTCCCTGCATTCTAATTTCTAAGATCATTATTGATTTTTGAAAGGTTGATTTGAGATATTTTAAATTTAAAAGTCATTCAGATGTTTTATACATTTTATTTACCAAATAATTTTTTAAGTTTAGATGTTATTTCACTCAAATGATGTAATTTATTAAGATACACTAATCATTAATTACTCAATTTTATCAAACATCACCCCTCCATCAGTCTCGTTTAGTTTTTATTAAGCATCATTGAAAACATTTTCTAAATACTTATTTAAGCATATCATACACCATCATTATCATTCCAAGCAAATAAAAATTAAAAAATAAATAAACCACAATACCAGATTCTCATCTTAATAGAGGGGACTACTAATTAATTCGTTCTAAAATTAAAAATTTATTTATAAAATGACAAGCTTTTTAAAAAAAAATAATAATAATAAGTTATCCCTAACATCATCGAATAAATTATTTTTTTGAAAAATTATCTCTAATATTAGGATGGATAAAAATTAAGTTACCAAAAGAATGGATGGTAGTATCAAAAGCTGTTAATAAGTCGAATAACAAACAAGATTAAAGGTTGCCTAGTCACCTAGTGGTCGTATCCTCTTTTTTTATTGTGCAAAATCACACCTTTGAGTTTACCTTTCAACATAAATAAGTAGATGAGAAGATTAGGGGAATGACTTATTTTAGAGTAACTTATAAGTTAAAATTTAAAATGATTTATAAATTATTTTAATTTAAAAGTTTCTGGTAGTTGGTTTAACTTATATAAGTCGTAAATTAAGTTAAAATAATTTGTAAAGGTGTTTGACTAAAATGAATTATAAATTTATATAAGTTATAAGTATTAGTAAAATAGTCTTTACATTTGGTTAAACTTACTTATTTTAAAATACTAGTTTATAAGACAATTTTTTAGAAGTAAAAAAAAATTACTTCTCAAAAATTACTTATGAATCAATTTATAAATTAAAAAATAAATGGCATAGGAACGCTCAAATAGTAAAAAATGACTATATAACTTAAGAAGTGGGCGTTTTGGTTTCTTTATTCTTCCTTTAAATATTATGTACCCAAATTTAAATGTAAAATTCACAAAATGTTAGTAAAATCTCACCAAACTCAATTATTGCTCTCTTTTTGGCAAGTCTTGTGATATCCGCTCCTTTATGGAGTAATTAATTTAATGAGTAACTTTACAAAAATGCGTCGCCAACAACGTTGGGGTGGTTGAATTAGTTAGGGGACGGATTACGGGATTAGAATTCTCATCACTTTAAATAAAATAAAGAATTTTTATTTTAACACAGTTTGTAGTTATCATTAAAATTTTATATTTTAAATTGAGATTATGAAATGAAGACTCTTCATCTTATTCCCTCTGTTTTTAAAAAATTATCGTTTTAAAAAAAAAAATTATTTCAAAATATTTGTTGTTTACAACTTTATTTATTTTCTTATACTATCTCTATCTTCTCTCATTGTCCCAAAAAATTCTCTCCCTTGTATTAATAATTTTTATTTTTCCAAAAAAGATAATGATAAAATTTTAAATAAATTTTTTTAATATTAAATAATTTTTTTAATTTATGTGTCAAAATTTTAAACGATAATTTTTTAACAACGGAAGAAGTATTCGAGAGGTCTCTAAGGGGACGGCCGTGGCTTAAAGTTTAAGAAAATTTGTGGTTCCCACAGCTTGAACTTGTCCCTTAATGAGTGGACAAAGGTCCAAGTACGTGGGACCGGACTTACTCTGCCTCCTTAGCCCTCAGCATTTGGACAATCCCTTAATCCCCTTAATTTATGACCCCAAACCTCAAGACCAAAAGCATGTTTCTCTCTCTCCTTATATTCACTTAAATAAATAACAATATTATATATACTCTTTGAAGGCTTCTTCATTTCTAGATTCAGTGACTTTTTCAATAACAAAGTCAAAGATTATGAAAATAAAATGATATCTATTTCCTTATTTTATATTTGTCTTTTTATCAATCTTTTGTAAGATTTAAAATATCATTAATTCTTTAGTTTTTCATAATACTCTCATCAGGTTTAACTTTTTTCATCTATTCATAAAAAAAGTGTCGGTCAGAAAAATAAATTAATACACAATATTTTGTTTTTGATTTTATCATAAAAAAATGACAATATTTTTAAATTTAACATCACAATATCACGATCTTGCCACAACTACTGAAGTAAATACTTTAAGAATAAATATGACTGAAAATACATTCTTAAAATTTATAAATGCAACTCTTTTTGTAAGATAGTAAAAATATATAGTATTTGTTACTCTCACATTTTTCAAATAATTTTCTCGAATAAGATAACATTATATTTTTTTCAATGTAATGATATTTTATTATTTAATAAATTCATATTTCTAGATTGCTTATTTATTATTTATTTTTATATTTTAATTAATTTAATTTTTAATTATAATTAATCAATTATTAGTTTTTATTTATTATTAAATTTAACTTGTACTTATCAGTTATTCAATTTAAGATTATATACTTGTAATTATATATTTTTATCCCATCAATCCTCTCGATAAATCTTTGTAAGATGGAGTGATAAAAGATTTAAATATGAAATGAGACTTGTTAAAGAAATTGGTTGGTGATAGCGTAATTCCACATTTTTCATATGTAGTAATGTCTGTAACAAATTACTAGACCCATACCATGTGTGGTCCCGATGATGTCCACGTCAACCTTGAAGCTCCGGCACCAATGTTACGGATTTCAAACGGGATTGCAAAACAATTTTTAAAAATCGGACGCCAAACGGACATTTGAATGTAGTTTTTTACTTTCTAGCAACAACATTTACAACAAACAAACGCAGCTTTACAATACAACAATGGGGAGCGGACATGTGTCCTGAAACTCAGTTACAAGGACAAGGCGGGTCCCGTTGGTAACGGCAGCGTGTTTTTGGACGGTCGCTAAACAAATTCGTTACGTCCCATCACGAAGCTTGCGTGACTATTTGTTGAGCGAGGGAGGGGAAGGTTTACTGAAATGACGTAAACTTGTTACCGCCTAGAAACATAATTTTTTGGTTTTAAATGAATGGAGTATTATACTAATGAATACAATTATAAAATGCATTTAATGTTTGTAAAGGTTATTTGTCCTTCAAAAGGAAACACGTTAGTGAGAAATAGGGAGACATTGAAAAGAAAAATCAAAAAAGATTTAATTTCATCCGGTACCTTTTTTAGTTATTGAATCAATAACGGTTCAATTGTTGAAACAGTGATTCATTCACCCGGTACCTTTTTTAGTTCGATAACCGATCCGAGTCTAAAAATCTTTGCTCGAATCCCTCTTAATTTCATCCGGCACATTTTTTTTTAAGAGGGTGGAAGGGAGTTTAAGGTAAAATTATTCTAAATAACTTTTAGAATTCATCTAGTCTAAAAAGAGTCCTACTTTATATGACTTTTTTTTCATGAGTTAAAGAGTTCATTTATTCTTAAGAAGTTTAAGGTTTACATTTATCATAATTTTTATAGATTTTACGGAATATCAAAATTTAAAGACTAAAACATTATTATAAGGTTAAATTTGTAAAAAAACAAATTGTACGCTTGTATTAAAAAAATACAATTTTTTTTTGGCAAAATAGAAGTATTTTTAATAATATGCTAATTGATATCTGAAATGGACAAGAAAAAATTATATCCCCGTTCAAGTAATAAGGTGAGAAACCAGAAGACTGCCACTAACAAGATTATTGTATTGTTAACATCATTTGTCACAAAATTTGTTAGAGAAGTATTTTTATGTACAGTACTCGTATATGTTATAAGACTTGAAAATCAGAGAAAAATATTTCATTCATTTCATTACATGTACATATTTATAGAGATAGTAGAGATCCTACAATCAAGCTATTCATCCTACAATCAAGCTTTTCCTATAATTAAGTTATTTAGTTATTCTTATAATTAAGTTAATTCAATAGAGAATCTTTGACTATTAATCCAATATCGCAACACTCCCCCTCAAGTTAGTGCATAGATGTCACACATGCTCAACTTACCTAAAAACTTTGAGAACACTCGACTTGAAACAGTTTTGGTGAGAATATCAGCCAATTGATCTTCAAATTGAATCTTAGGCAACTCGACAATTTTCTCATCCAATTTCTCCTTAATGAAGAATCTGTCTACCTCCACATGCTTTGTACGATCATGTTGTACCGGATTATGAGCAATATCACATGCTGCTTTATTGTCACAATAAAGCCGAATCGGTTGCCTAGGCAGATAGCCCAAATCCCTCAAGAGAAGTCTCAGCCACAATACTTCACATATTTCAAGTGCCATACCCCTAAATTCAGCCTCTGCGCTTGAACGTGCAACAACATTCTACTTCTTGCTTCTCCATGTAACGAGATTACCACCTACAAAGGTGAAATATCCCGAAGTAGATCGTCTGTCATCTATTGCTCCAGCCCAGTCAGCATCACTATATGCATCCACACTTTGACAATCTACATTTTTAGTGAACAAAATGCCCTTTCTAGGAGCAGACTTCAGATACCTTAAAATGTGCATAACTGCATTTGTGACACCCCCAGAATAGGTCTAATCAACCCAACCCATTCTGAGTCGCCAAATACATGGTACAGAATTCAAATACAAACTTTTATATCACACGGTCGTGCAAAATACGACCACACAACTGTGAGTATCAATACAAATCGTATATAATACGAAATATCAACATTCAAATTCATTATTTATTTATTACAATTATTATCCCACTATTTTACAAAAATAGCGAGGACTACTACTGCTCTAACTAGGACCAGTCCCCCGACTAGATCCTGCGACATTCTCATTTCCTGAAGAGGACAATAGATGAAAAGGGTGAGCTCAACTAGCCCAGTAAAGAATATTATGACTAAGATAATGGAAAATAAATTAAGTCTTCAACAATTCAGATAAAATATTATGGACAACAAGTTTTAGATCAATATACGCAGCGGAAATAACAATTCATTAGAAGAGTTAAGTAGAGAATGAAGTTTACTATCTTCTATGATTTAAATGTTCATCATCAATATTTTATCTCTGTAACATTAATCAATATACATCTCGAATCAAATATTCATCTTTGCACTACAGGCCAAAGATATTCATTTGTATCACCAATGATCATGTTCATCTCAACACCTATCATCTTTGCACTATGGCCAAAGATATTTATCAGGTAATCATTCATCTTTGCTCTACAGGCCAAAGATATTCAGTTATATCACCTTTTAGGACTGAGGATGATGAAAAATAATATAAATAACGAATCCAGTGAAATAAAGGACAAGATTAAGGATTCGTATTTTAGTTTATTCAAGTTCAAGAATATTCCATAATAATACTTTGTGAAGCAAAATTCAAGAATGAAGCTCAAAACTTAGATCCAATCAAAGATAAGAACTTTAACAAGCAAATTGGATATATAGAAGAAAATTTAATTTTTCCGTGAATAGTGCCGTATACGTGAATAGTGCCGTATACGTGAATAGTAATCCAGACGAAAAAAGTAAGAATTTCATAATAAAATCCATGCCAATATTTTGGTATAATGATATTGAAAAAAATAACATCATTTACGAAAGAAAATAACATCCCTTACCTCAAAAGAATAGTACTTCTGGTTATAATATCGGATATAATATCGAAGGAAACTTGCACTGAATAGTAATACTCAAAATATCTAAATACTCACAAAAATACGCTCGATATTATAGAGAGAGAAAATTTCTGATTCTAGTGTGATTTTCAATTCTAACCTAAGCACCCTATTTATAGGAAAAACTTAGGATGTCAAAAAAGATTTTTTTAATAAAATAATATTTTTTTTAAAAATTCCAGCCGCCTCGTGGGAAAAAAAATTCAACATTCAACAAAAAGTGGGGCCCAGCATTTATTAAAAAAAATATTTATTTTTTAAAACTTCAATAATTCATAATAAATAGCCCTTTTGTCAGAAAAATAAAAATTCTATGTTCTTCTATAGGAAATTTAATTCTCTACAACTTTGTAGAAGGAAGTTTTTCCAAATTTCAAACATAAATTATCCGAAATCCACAAACGGATGATTTTCCACACCAAAATACTTATCAGCACTAATTCCTTCTTTTATATCCACAAAATAAATATTTTCTTATCATATAAATTAATAATTAATTATTCACAAATAATATTACAGAACTACAATATTGACAACCAGGTCGTTCCTAGGAAAGAGGGGGCCTTCCGATAAGGACTTTCTCCTTACTGGCGCGCAATTAAATAACCCCTCCTAGACATAACTTCCTTATACATTCTCAATAATACTTATCTAATAATATTATTCAAATAATATGAATTATTGAGTTGATAATGTGAAATACTGTGCAGTGACAATTATTGAATCAATAATACAAAATATCAACGATAGCAATTATTGAATCAATCATATAAAATAGCAACGTAACAATTATTGATATAAGATATCAATGTAGCAATTATTGAATCAATAAAATATCATGCAATTATTGAATCAATAATATAAAATATTGAACAGTAATTACTGTAACAATAATTGAGTAAGTGCCTTCTTTCGTAAGAATTAATAATTCGAAATACTGTGCAATATCGTGTGCTACTGTGCAACACCGCGTATTACTGTATTTTAACCACCGGGTATTTCAACAGTACTTACGGTAACAACTACGCCGTTATTTTATAAAAAGGTTATTTCTGTCGCTTTCTATATCCGACAGTTATTCCGTTGTGGGGCCCACAAATAGCTGCGCTGTCGTACGAATATTTCCCGACAACAAGAATATTTCACGACCAAACTAATTTTTCCCGGCAACAATGAATATTTTATAACCACTTGCTTATTTTAAAATATTTGCACATTTCACCCATAACTTTTCACATTTATCAAATCAACACCTTACCATTTCGAAATAATATATAAAGAAAATTAAATCTTTATTCATAAAAGTTGGGGTCTTACAGCATTCATATGTTATTCTCCAGGATTATGCATATACTGGCTAACAATACTCAATGCATAGGCAAGATCTGGCCTAGTGTGGGCTAAGTACATCAATCTTCCAATGAGCCTCTGATATCTCCCTTTATCAACAGGCACCTGATTAGTCTCAACACATAACTTCAATCCTTCTTCTACTGGTGTATCAGCTGGTTGACATGTTGATATACCAGTTTCCTGCAACAAATCTAAAGCATATTTTCTTTGAGACAAGAAAATCCCTTTATCAAATCGAGACACTTCGATCCCAAGAAAATATTTCAAGTGACCGAGGTTTTTCATTTCGAATTCGCTTGACAAGTAACTTTGTAGAGCCTTCCTTTCATCAGGGTCATTTCCTGTAACCACCGTGTCATCAACATACACAATAAGAGCGGTGATCTTACTATGCTGTCTTTTCAAGAATAAAGTGTGGTCTGAATTACTCTGATGGTAGCCAAAGGACCTCATGAACTGCGTGAATCTTCCAAACCATGCTCTCGGAGATTGTTTTAGCCTATACAACGATTTTTTTAATTTGCACACTTTTCGACAATGCACTTCTGATATCATGCACCCTGGTGGCAAATCCATGTACACTTCTTCAGACAACTCGCCATGCAGAAAGGCGTTTTTTACATCAAATTGTTGCAATGGCCAATCCAGGTTCTCAGCTAGAGACAATAAGACTCGAACTGTGTTGATTTTAGCTACAGGTGCAAATTTTTCTGTATAATCAATTCCATAGGTTTGGGTGTACCCTTTTGCCATCAGTCTTGCTTTAAAACATTCAATTGTACCATCTGCTTTGTGCTTTACAGTATAAACCCACCGACATCCAACTGGTTTCTTCCCTGAAGGACGATCAACAAGTTCCCAAGTTTCATTCTTCTGCAAGGATTTCATCTCCTCATTCATAGCAGCTTTCCACCTTGGGTCAGCTAAAGCTTCCTGCACACTGTTAGGAATAGATACAGTAGATAATTGATTTATAAATGACTTATTTGATTCAAACAAGCGATGGTTAGACATATAATGACTTATGGGATATTTAACTTTACTAGAAAGTTCGGGTTCATATGTGGGTGTGGGGATACCTCTGGTTTGACACGGTGGTAGTTGTTTTCTTGGTGGTTCAGACACTACAGCAGGACCATCCTCAGCAGGCGATTGGTTTGGTGTATCAGTTGCCTGTGGTGCAAGAGATTCAGATGGAGGTTGCTCCACAACTTTATTTTCTGGGTCTTCATCACGTTCATCACCACTGTGGTCCAAATTTATACCACTCAAATCCAATTCACCAACATTTTCATTAACAAGTTCAGGGCGTTCCGTTTCATTCCCATTCAAATTGTTACCAGGTTCAGAGAATTCCCCTTCTATATAGATCAGAAAATCATAGTCTAAAGCTTGAACTTCTTCCAGATACTCTCCTTGAAGTTCAGGCTCAGAGGAAAAATACATCGAGTCTTCATGAAAAACTACATCCATTGTAACAAACATTCGTTTGCTTGGAGGATGATAGCATCGGTACCCCTTTTGATAAGCAGCATACCTTAAAAAAACACATCGCAATGCTCGAGGTGTCAACTTGTCGCGCTGACGCTGATGAAGATGTACAAATGCTACACAACCAAAGACATGAGGAGGTAAGTTTGGAATGACTGGAGCCACAATTGCTTTAATAAGAGCCTGAGATGGTGTCCAAAAATTAATAGTGTTGGAAGGTACTCGGTTGATTAAATATGTTGACGAGGTAAGTGCGTATCCCCAATAGGATAAAGGCATATGTGCTTCTATTAATGAATCACGGACAACCTCCAACAAGTGACGATTTTTCCGCTCCGCCACCCCATTCTGTTGGGGTGTATCGGAACAAGTAGTTTGATGAATGGTTCCACGGGCTTCCAAGTACCGCTTCAATTCAAAACTCAAATATTCACCTCCATTGTCACTGCGGAGAACCTGAACCTGTGCATTGTACTGACTACAAACCATTTTATGAAAATTTTGAAATAACAAGTTTACTTCACTTTTGGACTTCATCAAACATACCTAAGTCATCCTGGTACAATCATCAATAAAAGTAACAAACTAACGCGACCCTTCCAAAGTAGCAAATTTAGATGGTCCCCAAACATCAGAATGTCTAATCATAAAAGAAACTGGATTTTTATTCAAAATTAATGGAAAACGAAGCACGATGGCTTTTTGCAAGTTCACAAACATCACATTTGAAACAAGAAACATCAAAGTTTGCAAATAAACTAGGAAATAATTTCTTTATGTAACCAAAACAAGCATTCCCCAGGCGTCGATGCCATAACCATATCTCAAATTTCTTTTTTTCCACCTCTGAACCCCCAATCTTTAAAGCTTGAAGCAACTTATCTGAACTTTTGGACACCAAGTCTAAGTAATACAGCTTCCCTCGCCTAACACCACAACCAATCGTCTGCCTTGTCCGGATGTCCTTAAATACACAAAATTCAGGCCAAAAAATGACAACACAAAATAAGACGGTGGTTATTTGAGAAACTGACAAAAGATTATAATTCAAAGAGGGAACAACCAAAACAGAATCTAAATTCAAGGTGTTAGTGAGGGACAAGGATCCTTCCCCAATAATCGGAATTGAGGTCCCATTGGCAGTGGAAACAGAACTTTGTGAGGAAGGTTTAATAGGTGAAACTTGTTTAGAATCAAATGTCATATGATCCGTAGCACCGGAATCAATTATCCATGCACTATAAGGAACATGTGTAGAAATATTTAAAACCTTACCACCATTACCTGCTTCTGCTGCCAATGCCAAGAACTTTTCACCACTATCATCCTCTGTCTTTGTTTCAATAATTGCAGCAGTAGAGACATTCTTGGAATTCTTCTTCCGGGAATCACGGCTATGATCCCACCATTCCTGATATCCCACAAGTTCATAGCATCGACTTTTTGTATGACCCGTTTGATCACAATGGGTGCATTTGTATGATGATTTGTCGCCGCCATTAGCATTCTTAGGATGGATGTTTTTTTTGTCTTGCTGGTGTTGAGAAGACCAGTTTTGATTAGACCAGTTCCGAGTCACCATGGCTGAAGCTTCAGAATTTTCCAGTTGTCCGTTCATCACCCCACGTCGAACATCTTCTCGGCGAACTAGGGCATAACACTCTTCTAATTCAGGGATAGGATCCTTCCTTAAGATTTCGCCGTGCACTTGCTCGAAATCACCCTCTAATCCAGCGAGAAAGATATGCACCCTTTGTCGCTGAAGCAATTTCTGATAGGGATGCAATATTTGTCTTATCCACCATGACCACCTTATTACGATGATCCAACTCACTGAAGATTTCAGTCAGTTCTCCATAATATATAGAGAGCGGTCTGCCATTTTGTTTGGCAGAGAAAGCCCTCTGGTTCAAGGTAAAAACTTGTAATTCATCCGCTCCATCATAAAAGGCTTTAGACAGAGCTTTCCAAATATCTCGTGCGGTAGGTAAGCGAATGTATCGCTTCATAATCTCCGGGGACATAGACATCAGCAACCATCTTTTGACCTTCTGATTGTCTGAATACCACTTTTCATAGCCTTCATCTTTCTCCTTAGGTGACGGCGATGTGCCACAAATAAAGAAGAGTTTCTCCTTCTCAGCAATTTGCATCTCTAACATTTGAGACCACAGATCATAGTTGGTCTCATTCAATACAATTCCTGCATTGAATGATGAACCTTCGTGTTGAATAATGATGGGGTTAGAATCTGACTTGCTCATGGTTTAAGGATTCAAAGAAGAATGATTTAGAGTTTCGTGGCTCTGATACCAACTTGAAAATTAGAGAAGTATATTTTCATTCATAGTTTTTCATTAATTACATGTACATATTTATAGAGATAGTAGAGATCCTACAATCAAGTTATTCATCCTACAATCAAGCTATTCCTATAATTAAGTTATTTAGCTATTTCTATAATTAAGTTAATTCAATAGAGAATCTTTGACTATTAATCTAATATCGCAACAATAAGCTCTTCTAGGTGGATATGAAAATTAGACATGATTATATTTGAATTTCACCTATTTATATTTTGACTCACCACGGGATAAAAATACAAATAGACGAAATTTAAATACACTCGTGTTCAATTTTTATGTCCACCTAAAGTTTTTGATATATTATACCAAAAACTCTATATGAACATAAAAATTGAATATGAATATATTTAAATTTTACTTATTTGTATTTAACCCTAATAATAAATATAAATATAAATAAATAAAATTTAAATATTTTTATTTTTATGTATGTCTAAAAAAAAAACTCAAGTTATACATGTTCTCATCTTGATAACTAGGACACGACTTTAAATGTGTGAAGTGCAAACGCGGAGAGGAGGACAGGTGGCGTGCTAGAGAATGGGGGCGGCGCACAAGGAATGCTAGTATATCAATATGTATGTGTTATGACGGATGACCCCACCCCCAGTTCTTTATGTTTATCTGTAGTGTATATTTTTATAACCTATTATTATAAATAATAACCAATTTTACTCTAAATAATTAAGGGATTTTTTAATATTTGTCTGTAGGACAAATGCTAAGCACACAGTTTAAAGGATTATTTTCTTGAATTGTGTATATATTTTCTCGGACTTGGTGTAAATGAAGAAATCAAGAGAATATGCACACAGTTCAAGAAAATATTCTCTTGAACTGTATGTTTAGCATGTGCCCTTAGAACACATGTTAAGTGGACTCATTAATTAATTACTACTACTAGTTTGTTATTATTTATTATTACAAAAATCATACGAGATACGGGCTAATTTTTTTTCTTTTCCTTGGTGATTGAAATTTATTTTAATTTAGGTTAGTTGATTTTTCAATTATCTACTGATTTAATGATTAATCAAATTATAAATTCATTTTTTAGATGATTATTAATATTATTATTATACGTGTCATTATATATTGTTGACATGGTCAAATCATGGATCAAGATAATCATATACTATAAACTGTAAGAGAAGGAGTATAGTAGGAGGAGGAGGAGTGAAGGATTTTTGGGTGCTGTACATGCATGTATGTATGTATGTATCCTGTATCCATATTTGATCAAATGCACAAGTCTTCAAGTATAAAACAACCAATTGCCACATTTTTCATGCGTACATTTGTGTTCCATTAATTTTGCTTTTTAACGCTTTTTTTTAGTGTTGTTGGTTGAGAAGCTATACCCTACTCAAAAACGATGACAAACAAACACACCCCTATCTATGAAGTACTACTTAATATACTATTAAGTAAATATTTGATGATTATAGATGGATGAGATTCATGAATTGGGTTGGGTGATACTTACTTGTTTGTCGTCAGGATAGAACACCAAAACTCATATGTCATTCCACTTATTTTAACAAAGGGTCCTCTTAACATGTGCTCTAAGGGCACATGCTAAGCACACAGTTCAAGAGAATATTCTCTTGAACTGTGTGCATATATTCCTTTGATTTTTATATTTGCACCAAGTTCAAGGAAATATGCATACAATTCAAAAGAATATTTCTTTGAATTGTGTGCTTAACATGTGCCCTAAGAAATTCCTTTAACAAAAGGACCATCTCTACGTGTGTCAACCATAACTTGTTCATATGGTCCTGTTTCACTCACTATGAAATGGTCCAATGGGATACTTTGTCCTAAACTCACTTAAAAATCATATTTTATGTAATAGAGAAAACGGAAGCTACAGTCTGTCGCTTTTAATAAAATTTTTAAGACATTTAAATTTACATAATTAAAAGACGATTTGGAAATTCTTTTACAAAATATTCTTTTTCAGGTAAGGATAACTTGTGTTTTCTCTTAATAATAATATTTCTTTTACATTTGATTTGATGTGATAAACGCAGTATATGAAATATATCTATATCTATATCTATATATAGAACAATCTTATTTGTGATTCATTTAGAGACAGTGTCGTATCGTTGTTGATAAGTCAAGTCTTGATTTTTATTTGACCTGCTTCAATATAATTTGTTAGATCAAAATTTCATCTCATTTGATAAATTGATATTTTAAATGATCATACATAAACTTACTCATGGAAAAAAAACGCAAATGCTGGGCACATCCAATCTATCAACCCACCCCATCACCGCTCCCCTTCATCCCCGACAACGACACCACCCCCATCGCCACCATAAACCTTGACCCATTTTTAATCCCGCTCTCTTTCTCCAATCTCCACCTCTTCAACACCCAATATCGCCTTCACATTTTTCGGTAGGGGGAAGAATTATGGATGCTCGGAAATATCACACTCTAATTCTATCCATTGGGTGACGAAGGAGACAATAATTCAGTCTTGGGATTTCAACAAGAGCTCTGCTATTTTTTTCTTCTTTGTCACTTTCATCATCAACTCAGTGAGAATTGTCCAGTTTTGAATATTCAATTTTACCCTAAATATACGTACAGTTCAAATACATATTCACTACTACACTTGCATAGACTTGAGAGAGAGAGAGAGAGAGAGAGAGATTAAAGGAAATTTGAGAATTCGGGATCAATAAGGACTTCTTCTTTCTTAGAAATCAACAATTGCTTAGATATGAATTCCAGCAACAATTGGATCGTTCGATAATAGATTCAATTTAACCGAAATTTGGGGTTGAGATTCGTCGATGATGGGTGAGTGTGAATTTGAAGGAAAATATGTTGTGTAACATTATATTTTTGCTTTGGATCTTGTATGTTAGGGTTTGAGGTGGAGAAAAAGATAGACTTTGTAGATAGTATATTAGTTGTTGTTCCTCTGACCCCTTTTGTCAATAAAAAACTAATTTATTTTTCAAAATAAATTTGACAAAAAGTGCTAAATATTATTCATGCTTAAAGTGAGATTATTATAATTATTATGGCAATTAAACTTATTTGAGATATATTTGAGAGTAATAAAATTTGCATTTACGTTTGAGATAGGATAAATGTGAGTTAAGAGGTCTCAAATTAGGGTTCAAATTCCATCTTAATCAAACCATGAATTTTAAATAGGACTAAAATACATCTCAGCTAAATCGTATTTTGTGAAATTAAAGTTACAAGTAATCGTTAGGTTTTAAATTGGTGTTGCAAATTGAGCGAATAATTCGATTGCCACCTTGAGAACATGATGACACGACGGTTAGCACTATAATAACCTTAATCTATGAAACAGAAAAATACGTAAGTATTTTTTTGACAAATTAAATTAACAGAAATTGCTTTATTATCAATGGAAAAGGATGGAGGAATAATTTTACATTATTAATGTATCTATGAATGAGACTTGTGCTAAAAAAAAACAGAAAAAAAGGTGTAGGGAGCAATCTCGCAAAAACATGACTAATGGAAGAGTTAAAACAAGATATTGGGCTTTCCTTGCTGGGCCGAGTTTATTCAATTAATATGTGTGGGTACGTACTCCTTGAAAATATGAATAAGCCGATTGAGATCATATGTTGCAGAAATTTATCAGATTCCTTATGTCCAATAAAAATATTACTAGTATACTTTTTTTATGATTTTTACTTTTGAATATTAAGATTTGTAGAGAGATGAATAAAAACATAAATCAATATCTTATTTTATTACACAAAACATTATATGCAAAATATATTATATGCAAAATCTTAATATTCGTTAATAAAAGTCAACAAAAATTGCGTCAAAGGAATTTAAGATTATGTTATCCCAAAACAGAAAGAAGAGCAAATAAATAGAGGAATCGGATAGTAATTAGGTCATAGGTCTACATCATTCCGGCGTCGTTCTCTGTAGTTTCCTCGTCTCCTCGTCCTCGAGTCTCGCAGCCTAATTTATCTGATAAAAACTAAGAGTCTGTTGGGAATGGCTTATAAGTTGGTCAAATTAATTTATAAGTCAGTTGTTATTATTCACTCGGTCGAGAATGATTTATTTTTTTTATTTATAAGTTGAGTTTTAAGTTAAAAAAAATAAGTAAATATTTGTAACTTATTAAAAAATTACTTATAGATAATTTTAAAATAAATTAGTTTGACCAAATGTAATATCTATTTTGCCCTCTTCTATTTTGTTCCTATTTTTATTAATGTTTTTTTTAATAATTTTTACATTTATTTTAACTTATAAATCATTATGAGTCGAACATCTTCGTAACTTGTTTTAACTTATTTTTTGACTTATAAGTTCTTTTAACTTAACGTAACTTATAAGTCAACTTATATTTATATTTTAACATAAGTCGGTTAAAATAAGTCATTCCCAACAGGCCCTAAAACCTCCTACTTTGGGTCTCTTTTCCCCCTCAACTGCTGAGCGAATTAGAAGAATGGTGGCAATAAATATACCGTACAAATAATATCGTTGTGAATCTAGCAAAAATTATTGATTATGAGGTTGTTTTTCTGCAGGAAAATCGTTATACGTAAAGATGGATATATAATCAAACAAAGAAGACATTTTTCTCTCCCATTCGACACTTCAAAAACCTCCCCAGATAATGAGGAGATAGCTCGAGAAATCACCTCAATTCTCGAGCACAACAACTGGCATTTCCTCTTGGAGTCTTCGCACATCCCCAGAAAGCTAAACCCAGATGTGGTTCGATATGTTCTTCAAAGCAACTTCACGGCTGACCCCAAACGCCTCCTCCGTTTCTTCATTTGGTCTGAATATCAAATGGGTACCCCTCCAAATTTGAAATCTTTCTTCATTCTTGCTGTAATTCTTTGTAATTCGAAGCAATTTTTATGTGCTGGTGGTTTATTAGAGCGAATGATCCAAACCCGTTCTCCGGTTTCAGCAGTTGTGGATTCAATTATTAGTTGTTGTAAAGACTATGATGGGTCTAAATTTGATAATGTGCTGTTTGATTTATTAATTGATGCCTATAAGAAAAAGGGTTTGTTGAATGAAGCTGCGGCTTTGTTGTTAGCCGCAAAGAATGGCGATTTTTTTCCTAGTTTGGTGTGTTGTAATTCTTTATTGAAAGATTTAATGAGATTTAATAGAATGGATTTGTTTTGGAAGGTGTATGATGGAATGTTGGAGGCCAAGATTGGTCCTGATATCTATACATATACCACTGTGATTAGAGCTCATTGTAACGTAGGGAATGTTGAGGAATTTAAAAGGTTTTTTTTTGAGATGGTAGAGAAGGGTTATAGCCCAAATTTGGTCACATACAATGTGGTTATTGGTGGGTTGTGCAAAGCTGGGCTTGTTGATGAAGCCGTTGAGTGGAAGAAGACAATGGTTGGGAAGGGGTTTGTCCCGGATGTCTATACTTACACCTCGCTTATAGATGGATTCTGCAAACAGAAGAGATCAAGTGAGGCAAAATTGATTTTAGAAGAGATGCCCGTTATGGGTCTCATTCCTGGTCACATTGCTTATACTGCTTTAATGGATGGGTTCATAAAACAAGGTGATCTAGACGAGGCTCTAAGAATCCAGGATGACATGGCTGCTTGTGGAATAAAGCTAAATACTGTGGCATACAACTCTATCATAAATGGCCTCTGTAAAGCTGGTAAGATGGAGAAGGCAAAAGATCTGTTGAGTGAGATGACTGCGTTGGGTTCAAGACCTGATACAAAAATTTATAATTCCTTAATTGAGGGGTATATGCGAGAAAATAATATGGTTAAAGCTAAGGAGCTGCTGGTTGAGATGAAGGAAAGAAATCTGGCACCTTCAGTATACACTTTTGGTGTGATAATCAATGGGCTCTGCCAGTCTGGAGATCTGAAAGGGGCTAATTATGTATTAGAGAATATGATTTCAGGAGGTTTGAAACCAAATGCTGTTATTTACACAACTCTTTTAAAAGGTTACCTCCAGGAAGGTCAATTTGAAGAGGCAATAAAGATTTTTAACGGATTGCAAGAAAGAGACATTTTACCTGATGTCTTTTGCTATAATTCTCTTATAATTGGACTCTGCAAAGCAAAAAGGATGGAGGAAGCCAGGACTTATTTAGTTCAAATGGTGGAGAGGGGATTAAAACCAAATGGATACACTTACGGGGCTTTTATTTCTGGATATAGTAAGGGGGGAGATATGCAGATGGCAGGACATGTACTTCAGGGAGATGCTTGGATGTGATATAGTGCCAAATCATGTCATTTACACATCCCTGATTGATGGACATTGCAAAATGGGGAACATAGCTGAAGCCATCTTAATATTCAGATCTATGCTTGGAAGAGGGGTGCTTGCTGATGGGCAAATATACAGCGTACTCATCCATGGCCTTGCAAGTAATGGGAAATTGCAGGAAGCAATGGGAGTTTTTTCTGAACTTAATGGAAAGTGTCTTGTTCCTGATATTTTCACTTTCAGCTCTCTAATTTCTGGTTTCTGTAAGAAAGGTGACCTTAGAGCAAGCTTTTCAACTTCTTGATGAAATGTGTGAGAGGGGTATTACTCCAAACATTGTTACTTACAATGCCTTAATCAATGGTTTATGCAAGTCATGCAAAATTGAAAAAGCTAGGGAGATATTTGATAGTATCTCTGGAAAGGGTTTGGCACTTAATGTTGTGACTTATGCCACAATCATGGATGGTTATTGCAAAGTTGGAAATCTCGCTGAGGCATTGCGGTTATTGGATGACATGCCATCAAGGGGTGTTCAACCAGATTCTTTTGTTTTTAATGTTCTGATCAGTGGGTGCTGCAAGGAGGGAAATTTAGAGAAAGCATCATCATTATTTGATTACATGGAGAACATGAACATTGCATGTACACCTACTTTCAACAGCTTTAATTGACGGGTTCTGCAAATCAGGGAAGCTGATTGAAGCAAATGAGTTGGTGAAAGACATGGTCACTAAGAATTTCAAGCCTGATCATGTTACCTTCACAATTTTAATTGATTATCACTGCAAGATGGGAATGATGGAAGAAGCAGAAAAGCTTTTTCTGGAGATGCTAAAGAGGAATCTTATGCCGACTGTTGTAACTTATACCGCCCTATCACATGGCTATAACAGTTTAGGGGAAGGATCCAAGATGTTTTCACTTTTTGAGGAAATGATGACAAAGGGTATTGAACCTGATGGAATTGTCTATAGTTTGGTTAATGCTCTGTGCAAGGAAGGAAATTCGGAAAATGCCTTGAAGCTTTGTAATGAATTAGTTGACAGGGGTTTATGCAGCAGAAATGTGTATGAAGTATTAATAAATAAGCACTGTAAGATGGGAGAATTCACTGAGGTTTTGACATTGCTTGATGAAATGGGAAAGCAAGGGCTTACGCTCAGTCTTGCTACATGTAGCACTCTAGTTCATGAACTGTACAGTGCAGGATACGAGGACAAAGTGGCTGGGGTTCTGGAAAGAATGGTGAGGTTTGGATGGGTTCTAGACTCTACAACTTCAAGCGACTTAATTAATGAACATAAAAAAGATTCATACTCTGGAGATGTTAGGCAGTGTATCAAGTGAAGTTGCTTATCAGGGGCAATCCTAGCTCAAGAACTGGAATCGTCTCCTTTTATGCTGTTTGTATTTGCAGTGCATGGTATTAAATGCTGATGCTGGCCAGACAACGGTGCTAACGTGAATCTAGTTGAGATTATAAAGCAGAATCTTGCACTGTTGCAGCTGCTTTTGCATAACTATTTTCGTGATGCTTCCGCCTTCCAATTACAATACTGGATCAATGCTGTGAAAGGAAGCTGGATTGATTTGTTTCTTCATTATTTATAAGTGAAATCCTCCTGATTTATGTTAAGCATTAAATGTTTTTTTGTGTATTTTGCTTTAGCTAATGTTTGATATTATAAATTTGTTATGTTTTCAAAGGCTTACATGAGATTTTGTTGAATTTGTTGCTATCTTTGCTAGCAACTGCACCATTTTTTATTGCCACTCATTGTGTAAGTTTGCTCAAATTCTGTGAGGAAGAAAAACACCAAGGAATCTTAAGGAATCTCAGCTTCGTCCCATAACTTATTACGTGAGTAATACTGTGGCTTAGAATTGATATAGCTTCATCTAACAGATTGGGTTTCTGGTTGGCTGCTTGCTGCACCCAAACGTGGGTAAACTCTTGCAGCAGATATTGGTGTTTTTCGTTGGCTGTTTGTTGCTCTTGAATGTGGCTTGGCTCTTGCAACAATATGGTGGAATTTATTTACTGAAAGGTGGCATATAAGGTTTGTTGCATGCGCTGGTTATTATGTGATTCATTGGTAGTTGTTTATATTAAAGATCCTGTTACATGAATATATAGCTTACATTTGACTTCATCGACAATTATTTCTTGTTTACAGGATGAAGGGCACCACTTTGTTCTTGTATCATGTTGAGTGGTCAGACAGTAATCCACACATCCTCAACTAAAAATGTAATTTTGTCGCTCTCTCTTGCTACTTCCTAGGATTGTGATTTTATGTTTTATACGTGATGTCTTCATTGTCTCTTCATCATCATCATCATCATCTTCATCTTCCTTCCTTGTGACCAGTTGGACTAGATTAGCTATCTACTTGGATGAACTTCATTCCTACTTCCTTTGAATAAAATAGGTGTTACTAATGTTTTTAAAACATACAAGACTTTTGATGTTCAGATACCTAATTCTTAAGGAGCATTGCGCTGGTTGTTTTAACATCAATGATATTTGGGTGTAATAATTTTATCAGATCAATGCATAGTTATCAGGAATGGTTGTAAAATTCTTAATACTATCTGATTCTAGAAACAGACTTCCTCTGATCCGTAAAAAGATTCCCAATTTGATTTGAATTCATTTAAGTTAAAAATAAATAAATTGTAATTCATAGATATTTTTTAAATAGGTTATAATATTCTTACAATTGTATAAATAAATTTATATCAATTTTGAATTTGAAAATATCACAAAGAAGAGGCTTTAAAATTTCAAAATGAGATTTGAACAGAAGGTAGTGCAACTTATGAAACTTCAAAAATTGAATAAAATCTAGGGTGCCTTATCTAAGACTTGCGATCTCCATGCTGAGTTTGGTGTTTCGGCCCCACACTCCCCTAATATGGCTGAATCTGAGCCGAATCCTCTAGCCTTAGTCCCTATTTCTGATGCCTCATCTTCGAATGAGGAATGGAGGTCACTGTCCTAGATAGGGAATCTGATATGCAAGATGTTTTCCGAGCTGCTCGCTACTTTACTCAAAAAGATTGTATCGAGGCTGTTGATGAGAGAAAAAAAACCCTAAGATTTAATCAATTTTCTCTATGCTAAGGGATTCTCTATCCAGGATATTAATGTATATGTTAGGGCTGAGATCTCCCCTGGCTCGGTCCATGCCCTCAACATGTTTGATAATAATCCGAGCTGCTGCTCTGAAACCCCCCATGTCTCTCCTATTCCGGTCCAGTTGGGCATTTCTCCCTTGATGGCTAGCTCTTCTGGGGTGGATAAAGATTTAGAAGAGGGTGAGATATTGCCCATTCCCCCTCCCTCTTGTGTGGAGCTCGAAGCTGGTGTGCAAGCTAAGACAGATGATATTTCTCCTAAAACTTGGAGCTCGGTTGTTGCTCAAGATGAGCAAAAGCCTTCATTTAGTCTTGATTACTTCCCTCCATCCCCCCTTGGTCTGATAATGGTTCCATCACCATCAAGCCTCCGGTTGAGATCCTTGATGAGGGGAATAGTTTATGGAATTTCAGTCTTATTGGGGGATTCCTGCATTCCCGTCTGCCTTCAAGCTTGTAGCGGATAATGCCCACAAGATGTGGGACAAATATGGGCTTCAAAAGGTATTTCTTCAAGGCAAAGGTATGTTTGTGTTTAAATTTTCTTCAGCTGAAGAGAGGGACAATGTCGCATTAGGTCCATGATATATTTCTAATAAACTTCTGATTATTCAAAAATGGAAAGAAGGATTGGATGTTCTTACAGAGCCGTGTACTAAAGCCCCAGTTTGGGTAAAATTCCACCACGTACCATTGTCTTACCGGACTCCTAAGGGATTAAGCTATTTAGCTAGTGGCATTGGTAAGCCTTTGTTTGTCGATAAAATCACGGAAAAGCTAGAACCCATGAATTTTGCTAGAATGTGTGGAAATCTCATCTACTTCAGCTCTTCCGGATAAGCTGGATGTCGTAGTGTTAGATGCTGAGTCCCGTTCAGAGAAAGTGGTTGAGGTAAGGGTGGAATACCAAAATAAGCCTCCGTCCTGTCCTCACTGCAAGTCTTTTGGCCACTCTATGCTTAGATGTCCGCGTGCAACTACCAATGGATTCTGAAAGCCAGAGTAAGGCCCATGCGGAGCCTGGATGATCATGGTATTTTGATGTCTGATGGGAATGGTATTCTAGCCTCTGCTCCTCATGATCACTCAGTCCCTCAGTCTGAGGAGAATTGGACTGTTGTTTCTATGGGTCCCAAGCTTGCAGCTGCCCCTGTTGTTATCAAGGACTGCTTCCCTCCGGCCATTAAAAATTATTTTTTGCCCATCTCCCCTTGCTGTTCTTCTTCCTGAAGCAGGGAGTTCTGGTGTTGGTAGTTCTCCAAATCCATCTCCCCTGGTCGATAAGCTGAAATTAGTTGATGGAAAGGATAATAAGGAGCATAAGATCAAGGCTAAAGACTCATCTGATCTCAGTCATAAACCGAAGAAGAAAAGTAAGGGTGGGCAAGGCTACGCCCCCTCGAACGAACTTTTAACTCTTTATGCTTAATTTTTGTTCGCCTAATATTAGAGGTTTAAATAAGAAGCCTAAGCAGGCCAGTGTTCGAGACCTCATTAGAGCTCATTCGCTATCTTTTGTTGGCTTGGTAAAAACTAGAGTGAAAATCCGTAAGGCTACCAGAATTGCGAATGCTATAAATAGGAGTTGGCAATGGATATTTAATTATGAGCATCATGTAAATGGCAAAATCTGGTTTGGTTGGGACCCCAACCTTTGGGATGTTTCTTTTGTGTCTAAAACATCCCAATTTATCCATTTCTTTTGTTAAGTGAACTTACAGTACAATTTTTTGTCACGATTGTGTGTGGGTTTAACAATCTCGGGGAAAGGAAAGCTTTAGGGAAAGACTTAAGAGAGCTCGCTGAAAATTTAGATAAACCATAGTGTCTTCTTGGGGATTTTAATGAGGTGCTTTCTACTCATGAGATTGAAGGTGGAGATGACACATGGGATAATGTTATGCAGGATTTTCTGGATTGTGTTGAGGATATTTCTGTTTCGGATCTTAGGGCAGCATGCCTTGTACCATACTTGGTGGAATTCTCAAGATGTTAACCCTATCTACAAGAAGCTTGACAGAGTTTTGGTCAATCTCCTTTGGATGTCTTATTTTCCGAGCTCTGAAGCTGTGTTTTGCCCCATAGAGCTCTCTGACCATTGGCCAGCGGTCATCTCTACTGGTCTTCAGCTTCCCCGTATTTCTAAGCCATTCCAGTTCTTCAACTACATGGTTCATCTAGATAACTTCTGTGATGTGGTGAATTTGACTTGGAGCTCCCATGTTGATCCTCTACAAGTGTTAGCCGCTAAGTTGAAATCTGTCAAAAGGGCCCTCATTAATTTTAATAGATTAGTGGGTAATCTTCATTCCAATGCTGACGATTGCTAGAGATGCTCTATGCTACGCAGCAGGCTATTTCGTCTAATCCTGGGGATATTAGCTTATTAAGCCTTCAGAGAACCCAATCCGATAACCTATGGACTGCATTATCTCGGGAGGAAAATCTTATTCAGCAAAAAACTCGCATCCAATGGCTAAAGGGAGGGTGACCGGAATACGGGTTATTTCCATAGCCAAGTTAAGACTAGGTGGAACCGCAACAAGATTTTATCTGTCGCGAATGCTAATGGAGAGATTAAATCTGGCCAAAATGAAGTTAAAAACATTGCTATTGACTTTTTTAAGGAGCTATTGGGTACAAATGTTCCCTCTAATCAGACATCTTTTATGGAGTTGAAGTCTTCATTTTCTAAATTCATATCCAATCAGGAAGCTGCCTTTCTGGACAGTGAGGTCACAGAGGAGGAAATCTTATCATATTTGAAATCTATGAAGAAAAACAAAAGCCCTGGGCTGGATGGTTTTAATGTCAATTTCTTCCTCCATGCGTGGGATATTGTGGGAAGGGATTTCGTCAAAGTTATTCAATCTTTTTTCCAGCAAGGTTGCCTCCTGAGAGGAATCAATTCAACTGCTATTATGCTTATACCCAAGGTAAAAAACCCTTCTTCCATGAATGATTATCGCCCGATTTCGTGTTGTAATACCACTTATAAATGCATATCCAAAATTATGGCTGGTAGGTTAAAGAGGGTCATGCCCAATATTATGTCCCCTTCTCAAGCTGCCTTTGTTTTGGGGAGGCGAATTGGGGATAACATTTTGATAGCTCAAGAATTATTCAAGGGATATAAACGTGCATCCGGTCCTCGTAGGTGTGCTTTGAAAGTGGATTTGAGGAAAGCTTTTGACTCTATTTCTTGGGGCTTCCTTCTCAAGGCTCTTGCTTTATTTAAATTCCCACCAAATTATTTATACTGGATAAGAGCATGCATTACGTCCACTTGGTTCTCAGTGAAGGTTAATGGGGAACTCTGGATATTTCAAAGGGGCCAAAGGTCTGAGGCAGGGGGGGACCCTTTATCCCCATTTCTTTTTGTCATAGCAATGGAAGTGCTATCCATCATTGTTCATAAGAACACAAAGGCTCCTGACTTTAGGCATCACTAGAGAACGAAGCAAGCTAATCTTACGCATCTTTGTTTTGTTGATGACCTTCTCCTTTTTCGTTATGATTATAGCAAATCTGTAGCTACTCTAAAGCATTGTTTGGACCAATTTTCTGCCATTTCTGGATTGTATACATTACTTCTAAAAGCGTATGCTACCTTTCCAATGTTCCTACTGATCAATCTGCTGAGAGCCTGAGATATTAACATGTTTGGGATTTCAGCTTGGATCTTTCCCGACAGCCTTCTTGGTGGTTCCCCTGATCCTGTCGAAGCTATCTCTTTCTGATTGCCGCTCCCTTTTGGAAAGAATAAAATCTAAATTTTGCTCCTGGTCCAATAAATTCTTGTCTTATGCGGGTAGATTGCAACTTATCAAGTCCTGTCATTTTTGTAATTCAAGCTTATTGGTCCGCTCACTTCGCATTACCTGCTGCAGTGCTGAAAGACATTCAAAGCTGTATGTCCCGTTTTTTATGGAAATGGTCATTCCTGGGGAAACATGGTGCAAAGGTTGCGTGGAGTAAAATCTGTCTTCCCTTTTCCGAAGGAGGTCTGGCTGTCAAGGATCTCAAGGAATGGAATCATGCTTTATTATTGATGCTCCTGTTGAAAATTGTCAACCCTCTTTCTTCTTTTTTATGGGCTACCTGGGCTAGAACATTTTTGCTAAAGGATAAATACTTTTGGTGCACCCATGTCCCTCCGGATTGCTCTTGGGTTTGGAGGAAAATCTTGCAGCTACAACTGGTTGCGCTTCAGTTCGTTCGGTACAAAATTGGCAATGGAAATCACACGAATCTTTGGTTTGACCCATGGCTTGCTAACTCTCCTCTAGCCACTTCTAAGAGTCATCCTCTTATTACATATTCTGGCCTTGGTCATAGTGCAAAAGTAAGCTCAATGATCCTTCATGACTCGTGGATCCTGCCATACTCAAATCACGAGGTTATCATTGATTTTAGGCAGTCATTTGATTACTCTACTTCTGCTTAAGACTCCATTATGTGAGAATCATTCAATATTAGAGAGATTAAAGTGGCATCAATCTGGGACTCCATTAGAAAGCGTGGGCTCAGCATTGACCGGTACAAAACGGCTTGGCATAGCAGTCTTCCTCCTCGGTACTCTTTTTTGCTTTGGATGGGATTTCACAAAGGGCTTCAAACGAAAGATCGGCTTATTAATTATGGAATGGTTATGGACCCTTCTTGCCTGCTCTGTATTGCTACTCCTGAAAGTTTTAACCATAGTCTCGGTCTTAAGATTTTGTGGATGGAGAGGTTTTAGTCGTAGCTGGGCTGACATTACAAAGTTCTTGGGTTCCTGCACGAGTGGTAAGGTCCAGTTTCACCTGATCCTACAATTTATGGGCTGAGCGCAATAATAAACTGCATGATAATATATCCCTCCGGGCCAGATCTATTGTGCAAATCACTCGGAATTTAATTAAATGTAGGCTGCATTCTTATGCTAAATTTCGAAAAGTTAAATCTAAATTTATTCATTTGGCCATTTAAGTTACCTATGTGAGTTGGTTCCTGGGCTGCTGTTGTTGTTTGTCATTAGACATTTGCTTGTTTGGAATATGGTTCGCTGTAGTAGAAACGGGAGTTCTGCTATAGCTAGGCGTCTGTTACCGGGGGCCTTATTGGCCATTGGGGAGCTGCTATAGCTGGAAGTAATTTGTCGTGTAATGTTGGATGAGAACTGTTGTTTCTGCGCAGCTGTGTTGGAGCTGTTTGGTGTATTGTTTCTGTATCTGCTTTTAGATAGTGGGTGTATTTTGTTATGCTAGCTTCTATTCAGTACTATTGAGGATGATTAAGTGGGTCTGTGCTGCTACCTTTGATGTGGTTCGGTTTGGATGGAAATGCTAATGCATCTGATAGCTGCTGCTGCTTTTTGGCGTGGTCTCCTGCTGCCGGGGGGACATTCTGCCTGGGCTGGGCGATGTGCTGGCTGCTGTTGGTCTAACATGTTTGATGGTCGGGCAATGTTTGGTTGAATTTATCTTCATTGTATTTGCCTAGTGTTATTTAATTGTGTTGTATAACTGAACATTTAATTGTTCCATCTGCTTTGCATTTTGCTTTGGCTTACTGTTGACATCATAGGGTCTGTCCTGTGAAGGTCACTCTATGGGGTATGTCCCATCAATCATGTATATTTCCTTTTTTTAAATGCAGTTTAATTTTAGCAAAAAAAAAGTGTTTTATTTTAGTTTTCTTCTGCTTCTAAGGAGCTGTTTGTCTACTTCTGAATGGGTCTGAATAAGTCTGAATCTGATCAAATAAATTATTCAGACCGTTTGTTTAATAATTTTTAAATTATGTATGTGTTTAAACGATATATCCAAAAATTTGTAACTTAATGAGTAAGAACTAGTGCTAAATGATATTTTTACTTACATACTCTCATAGACAATTAAAGTTTACATTCAATATTCATTCAGTTAATGAGTAAGAACTAGTGCTAAATGATATTTTTACTTACATACTCTCATAGACAATTAAAGTTTACATTCAATATTCATTCAGTTAATGAGTAAGAACTAGTGCTAAATGATATTTTTATTTTTGTTTAACAATTTAGATAACTAATTTAATGAATGTTGTTTTAGTCTTTTGTTTTGATTTTATATGTTGTAGAATGTTATTAATATTTTTTAGTGTTTTATTGCTAAACTTATATTTTTAACAATGTAGAAGATTAAAATAGGATAATACACGGATTCAAATCTTCTACTCTATTCAGCTCATTAGATTTTCTTATACATTCATAGCTTTTTATTTAATTTTATCAAACAACCCCTAAGATCCCTTCTAGACTGTTTTCATTCAGACTCGTTAGGACTCCTAATTCCAACCATTCATCTAATGAAACTGAATTACATGAAACGGTTAGAATTAAGAGTCTGGATGGTCTGTATAAAAAGAGTCTGGAGGGAAGCTTGGTCCCAGTGAACCAAAACTAGGCACTTGGTCAACAAAAATTCTAGTGGACATGAAAATTAAAATTGGATATGAAATGTATTTGAATTTTAACTATTTGTATTTTTACTCCCATTATCATGTCCACCTAGAAGAGCTCGTCAATCAAACTACACCTTAATTCTTTCAAAAACTCGAAAGTGGTTAGGATGAAGTTTATTTTAGGGTAAGTTGGTCAATTGACCAATAGAATACTGACATGCAGGTGAAGTTGGTGAAGTTGTATGTGTGTCAGCATTTTATTGGTCAATTGACCAACTTACCAACAAAATAACTTCATGCTAACAAGATCCCAAAAACTCTATGTGGATATGGAAATTGGACATAAAAATTGGACATGAGTGTATTTAAATTTGACTTATTTGTATTTTTACCCTCAATGATGGGTAAAAATACAAATACAGTGAAATTCAAATACACTCATGTTTAATTTTAATGTCCACCTAAAAAAACTCTAATTCTTTTTAAGGAGCGTTTCGTTTTCCAATCTGATTAACTTTGAAGAGGTTGATTGTGCCAGTTTGGACTGTGGAGGTGAACTTTTGACTAGTATCAATAAAAATCATAAGCAAAAAAAGATGTAGTTTGAATGAGATTATTGAATGTGGGTGCTCCATGTTACAATGATTGTTTATTTAGAGTATGTTTGGTATCACTTATTGAATATCAGCTCCTTTATTATTAGTAATAGTAACAAAAGTAACATTTTTATTTAATGTATAAAAACAAGCAGTCAAATTTATTTTCCGAATATTCGGAATCACTTGATTTACACAATTACACAACCAGTTTCAAGATCGGAAAAAGGACGACATTAGCGATAGTAGCCCCTCAACTAATTCTTTAAGTATTATGCGTTGCGAAAGTTGGGGAGCTAGGCTTTCACGATTTTTTTAAGCAATTACTTTAGCTGTTGATTATTTATTTTATTTATTTGAAAAATAGGATACATATTTTAATTATTTCATAAATTAATGTGCTTATTTTGACTATTTTATAAATTAAAAGTAACTTATAAATTTGAGGAATAACAAACTAACAAAAACCCTATGTAGACGGGGAAATTGAATAGAACGAGTGTACATACAACTAATTTAAATTATTCATTTGACACACAAAATAAAATAAATGGTCAAATACATTTATTAGATTAAGATTTTTAAAAAAATGGAGGATTATATGTCACTTCTCTCTGCTGTTTTCAATCATACCGTGCCTGTGGTTTTTGCAGTTTTGAATTCTGACTTTGACTTGAAACAATTGAACACTTGTGTACAATAACAGAAACACTACTACTTCTATAACCTCCCAAAAAACCCCTTTCGGGGGTAGACATACCGTGTGGATACTTAAAAAATTTCTGAACAAAGCAGAGCTTATGCAATGAATCTGTCGGACGTTCCCAACGCAGATTACTGCATGCATGTAGCCCTTACAGGTGCAAGTTTTTTGATTGCACACCGTCAGGCTGATAGGCCAATCTGAGTTATAACATCATTCTATTTTGGACTTTTACTCGGTGCTATCTACATGTTCTTTTCAAAACTGCTAGGAACTCAACATCATCAAGAGAAGATTCAGAGACGAGCTGAATCGGGGTTTTACCTTCCCAGTCAGCAGCTAGCGGATCGGCTCCTCTGCAACAAGAATGAGAACTAAATAAATAAAACAGACAGATTGATTGATTGATTTGAATTAATATATGACCAACCCCTTCAATGTAAAAGGCGTAGCCTCCAGTCTAAATTTCAAATTAGCACAACCAGAAAATTTATTTTAAAGGCATGTATATATATCAAAGTCTTGCCAATTGCAGCCTGTACGGTGGTCATAAAAATGCAGATCTTTTACATCCTTCAGAGACAAGTTCTACACCCGACTCCGATGGCTTAGACTGAAACTAGGCCATTATATTATGAACTTCAGTTCTATGAAAATGAATTGTTTCATTTAGTCTACTTATGTGGTTATATTTACTTGTGCCCTAAATCTATAATATACTATGGAGTGTTTAAGAGAAGTTGAATGAAACCAAATATTTAATCTGTGCTACTACGCGTCTTCCTATCCAGTTCCTTCAACTCAAAAAACTCTTGATCAGGTTATTGGGTTAGGATCAGACCCTGGATTTTTATTGGAATGCATATTATCTAAAAACAAATATAAAAATACGACACCATAAGTAGGTCATATGTACCCCACAGTTGACAAGTCAGTTCTAAAAAATATATTATTAACATATAAAGACGAATTGGAACATATTATCGGATTCTGGTTAATATCGTTTTTGTAATGTTGCATCATCACGTTTAAAAGCTATCATCTTGAAATTAATTATTTATGACTATAAGAAAGAGAAAGTTAAAAAGATTTTTGCTTTGGCTCATTAAACACTGGGATGCCACCATCTCAAAAGTGAAGCAAATCTAAAAAAGAAAAGAATACCTTCAGTACTAAACATAAAAATATGTTGATGGTAAAAAATCACCTTGTAATAAGTAGTTTTGCAATTGCAATTCTTCCTCTGATAATACTATGATGCAATGACGTCTGACCCCTTGTATCAGGGGCATTTATGTATGCACCGTGCTGTAGGAGTAGCTTCTACCATACCAATGTCAGCAGTTTGGCAGGCAAGGTGAAGCAACGAACAACCATCAAGAAATTCATCAATTAATTGATCTTCATTTTCTCTTAGCGAGCTGAAAGAGCTCGAGGAACATTTGTCAAAAGAATCACCAGCTAAGAAATCAAAGCTTTCTTCAAAGTTTGGCTGCTCTTCCAATTGCAATATATTGCCTAGAGTTAAAGATGTACTGGGTGAGGATTGTCCATAGACTGCATTGATATCCACTTCACAGATGACGATAAGGCGATAAACGGATTTTTTGTCATTCAAACGAACACTTTCCCACAACTGCTGTGCAACTGAAAGAATATGCTGAGTGTCCTTTGCTTTGTGAACAAAACGTTTTTCTGCATACTACAGAGAAGATGATTCACTTAAAACAGGTTTCAGAGAATCAAACATATAGTCAGACATGTTTTCACCACTAAGTATAGACCACCACAGAATAAGTACACCACTAGATATATTATATATATGATTTTGGATTTACATATATGGACACACATTGTGTGTGAGTGTGTGTGAGTTTGTTTGTGTGTTTGTGCACAATCAAGCGCAGGAATTCATGCACATGTATGATGGATAGATATTATGGGTTGCAAAGATTTGGCTGATATTATATAAGGTGATAGAATTCTACCCACCTGAATTCAATTCTCAATGATAAGTCGACCTCATTGTGCTACACTGCTACTACTGGCTGTTGAAGTACAACTATATTGTCGTGGTAGCTAGGGCCATGACCCATATACAAAAATCTGTGATCTTATCAGTGGTCCAGCTCTGGGCCCTGCCTTCAACTCCATCCACACGTAAGTGTAAACTTAATCCAAAGAAACTCACAGACTTCATGAGCTAAGAAATATATTCTTCTCCCTCCTAACTGGAACTTAGATACAATGGTTTCTTGCAGCTCCAAGTTATTAAATCTCCCTCAAAAATGGAACTCTAGGCTAGAGATGAGATGATAAATATAACAGAAGGAAAAGGATCCAGCCTCTAAATGTATGATAAATATCTAGGCATCTTAAAACCTACAGAAGAAGCCTCTAAATATTCAGAGAGCTTGGAAATTCAAATTTAATTGCCATGGTTAAATGTATGAACTGCATAAGGATATTCCACCACTGCCTACATGGGATAAGACGCTCTAACATAAACCTAGAGATATCAGGTTCATACCTTAACCAGACCATCATACAAGAGGGGTGCAAGAAGCTAAGTGTATCTAGGGTAAACCGTGCGAAAAGAAAGGAAAAATTATCAACAGAACCAGCCAAGAGTGCAAGAAACACAGCATCTGCAATTTGATTTCGGATTAATATTGACCAATCAAGATTACTCACTGATCCCTCACCATGTAGCACATACGTGACTACAAGTGATAAGTTTTATTTTTTTATCAACTGAATAAAGCATTTTGTTTATTATTATAGGCCTCTCTAGCATATCAATTGCTTTAAGCACCAAATTCATCTCTTGATATTCAATAGGTATTATGACTTGCATAAAATCTAAATAATAGTGACTACAACACGACAGTATTTCTAATTATAGTAAGTTTAGTTTCATAAAGAAAAAAATTAGTATGGGTACAAGAACCAGTTCAGTAATCAGGATTGGAGAGCGGGGTCATGGCCCTTCCAAAGCTCCATCATGCACCTTGTTTTCTATCATACAATATGAATTCACTTGCCCAATTTATTAAATTCCTCCCTTCCTACTGTTATGAACTTATGATATCCATTCACATCATATATTGATCTATAGTTGTATTTACTCTTGCCAAGGTCTAAATATTAGTTGAGGATGCGTGGTAACTGTGCACCTCTTTAAGAATAGATTAGAGGAGCAGTACCTAGGTAGTATTAAGCTCTCTCATAATATCTTGGGCTTCAGTTTCCCTCTCATTCACCGATTATCATCAGAATACAGGTAAACACGTAATCTACTTCTTAAATCCAACAGCGACATTTGTTAACTTTACCCACTATAATTTATCCATGTTTTTAGTTTAAGTGGTGCAACATGCCAAGGGCATTTTGAGAATATAAATCCACACATTGGACATGTAAGATATTGAAGTTCAGTATATAAACCATATAGGTTCATTAACACTTAGTTTCAAATTGGATAATTTTAATATTACATCAGATATCTAATATCACAAGGTCCTGGGTTAAACAGTTCAACTTCAACTGTTAATGCTTCCCTGGGTATATACTCAAATTCTTGGGTACATTTTGTCCTCATATGCTCTAAAACTAGACAAGGAAACACAAACAGTTAAAAGTACATACGCATACTCAAAATGGTCATAAATGTTGAAACCCTAGTATTAGAAAACAACTTTGTGAAGTGAGGATGGTATTTTCTTTGAAGGAACCTTGCTTATTGTTACAAAGGGGAGCTTCAATAACTGGAGTTCTTAATTTATCTTGCTTCAAATGATATACCTCCTCATGTATTATGGTTGCCTTCAATAGGTACAATTGCAACAATTTTTAAAGTACTCCAAGTTTGTAACTGGCAATTCATTGTTGAGATATATCACGCTAGAAAGTTTGTAGGCTGAAGAAGGAAAGTATGAGTTAAAACAATCTCTTAGAAAACAGTAGGGAAAATTCAGTCAAGTAGCAATACCATATGCGTTTTAAGAGACTAATTTCAGAACATTCAGCATTTATCAAGCAAAGTGTTCTTCATGATCTGATCTGTGGTGTATATTTCTATCTATCTATTTCTTCTTCAGTCATATTACCATTCAATAGTTCCAAATTTATAATCTAACTCTGGATATTAGTAATTTATCTTCTTTTCTTATCCTTTTCATCAGTTTCTTCATTAATAGTTCAGCTACTCTATTAAAGGAGATGAATGATGTTCAAGAAGAAGTTGTCCTAGTGATCAAGGCACAAATCTAGAATTATTACTAGCTTACATGCTTAATTTAAGTAATCAAATGGGACTAACTGCTTGTCCAGTTGACTAACTGAAACTTGAACAAATTATTAGCACTTCTCAACTTAACTCAACGCATTTTATCCTAAACTATAGTTGCATAAGGCTGAGAATGAATCCTGTACGTAAGTGTAAATGTAGAGAGTCAAAGAAGAAAACTAACTGGTAAAACAAATTAAATAAGAAAAGAATATACTCCCTTTGTAGCCTAAAGATAACATAAGTACAGTTTTCACACATATTAGGAAAAATCAAAGTTGAGGGGAGAGTATAAATAAGTTCCAATTTTTATCCACAATAAAACCCACATAAGTAGACTAGTAAGACTACGATTCTTTCCTTTTTCTAAAAGTAGTGGACCCTACTTAAGTACTTTTGATAATAAAATAGTCTTCATACAACATTTTATATTTATGTTAAAATAATTTAAAATAAAAGAATAGAAATGAATGTAGATGAGTAATATAAAACACAGACGCATACAAAATAATACATACATGCATATATAAAAATCAAATATGAAAACAAAGGATAAAAAGGAAATGGAATTTAAGGGAAACATCCTCCACTCACTTCTACCACAATCACTTCCTCTGTTATATTAAGCTCAAGTTTCGTAGAACTTTTCCCCAAGTAATTTTTGGATTACCCCTCCCTCTTCTTATATCTTCCTCCTAATACAACTACAAGACTCATCTTCTCACTGGTGCACCTACAGACCGACGTTAACGTTGGATATGATCTAACCATCTCAATTACTTTCCCTTTATATTCTCCACAACTTGTGCCAGCCCAAACTTTTTTTTGCATATCCTCATTTGAAATCATATCCAACCTTGTATGACCACACATCCAATTTAACCTTCACATTTCAGCATCTCCCATCTTATGCACATGGTACTTTTTAAGATAAAATATGTTTAACCAAAATCAGAATTATACACTTCGTAATGTTTAAGATTTGAGGGTAATATTTTTGGTTGCCAATGGGAATTCATGGTCACAGCAATTATTGATAGGAACTAAAATACACAAGTTCAAAAAAAATTAGTTTAAGAAACTGGAAGTACACATTGGATAATTACAGAATGTAGTAACAAGTGCAGAATATAAAAAAAGGCAAGACATTCCAAGCAGGCTAAAGAAACTGGATCATTTTGAATTGATACCTTTGCATGAATGAACTTCTCCTTTACTGATATATGATCATTATGGCTAGGTTTGCTAAAGAAATTTTTGTGTCTGTGAGACTCAACAAACCTACAACACAAAATCATATTTTTCAAGAAAATTAATAGAACAGATTTCCACAAAATTATGCTAGAAGTTACCTCATTGGTATTTCATCAGCTTGAAAAGTTCTGCTTGCTTGCAACAGTCCCTCCCATATTGAGTTCACAAAGACATTACCCAACGCCTGAAATAAAGTTATGACAGAAGGCTCCCACACTTTGACATCAAGAGCCAAGGATCTAACCTGCATTAACAGTCATGAATCAGCTATAAAATAAGGAAATGTAAGAAATTATTTGACACAGTAATATACGATTCTAAATAATATGACGTATTACCATTGGATTGTGTATCTACATATCTATCTATTCGCAAAAGTATACACGCCATGTTGAATCCAGACACAGAAACGGGAGCCAACCATATTAAGGTTACCTGCCTCAATTGAGGCTTATACCGCTATACATGCCAATTAGAGATGCAATAATATCTTATAATTATGAAATCCAAGAATAAACCTTGCAAGAGGCCTATCAAGAAATAACATGTTTTCAATTTTAGGTATACATGTAACAACTATGAGAAGGTTGTAAATCAAAACTACCAAACCTTGCAGTCCCTAATACAATAATTCAAATAAGCTTGTTGTTCACCATTGGCAAACGTTGTTAAAACTTCTACGGCTTCTATAATGAGGCACTTTTACAAATAAATTAAACAATAAATATTGAGGTGCCAGAATGAGGTAGGGTAGATTATTTTCTCAATGGTTTAAAGCTGAACAGAATTAATACTGGTCCACCTAAAAATATTATCGTGTACATTAGAACTTCTAAGTGGTTTGAGCCTCCTGCATCTGTATTTGTGCCTTGATGTCTAAGCCTTAAGTGGTTTGAGCCTCGTGCATCTGTATTCATGCCTTGATGTCTAAGCCTTAATGTCTAGCCTCACATTACCAAAAGTTGTAAGGAAAGGACATGCACATGAAATAATTAAGGTTCACAAAACAAACTTTAGACGACTACTAACCTTGGATATATGGACACCAAGATTACGGTGAACACCAGAACATTCAATGCAGATAAGAACACCAAGGTTTAAGGAAGCCCAGTCTGGTTCAGGTGCACCACAATCAGCGCATTTATCATTCCCTGGTAATCTCTTTAATGCATCAACTGGCTTCTCACCTTTTCCGAGGTAGTTTAGCTGTTGTGAACTTCTAGATATAAGGATCATATTTCTTGAATGAAGGTCCATCTCATTGGTATGTTCTTCAACTGTGCGAAGATTTTGATGGGAGGGACTTCCAGAGGAACTACTTTCACTGGTTGGACTACATGGGAGCAACTGGCATATAGTTGATTTTTTATAATTAAAACAAGGGGAAAAAAACATATGCCACGTGGCGGTGTCAAGTGTTAACATTAATAGGAGTTTACCCTGCCAAGTGGCTGGGAGGTCAACAATGAAGTAATGACTGCTGTTATTTTCTCAATCCAGTCCATTTGATCCACTGCACTCTCAGCCTGCATTACCAAACAGTTGTTGAATATAATTGAGGCTATGCTGATAGATGTGGAACCAATCCCCCAAATAGCAATTGAACAAGTATAAGTGCAACAAAACATAAGCTGTAAGAGTTGTTATAAACCAAACGAAAATATATATGTATATGTAAATTCAAGCTAACTTTAGGAAACTCTACCTGCAAAGTGTAAACCTTTGTTGGTGAAATGATCCTGAAGCAGAACCTCAGATCTAACTGCTCTGCGTCAACCTTTATTGTTGATGTCAGCAAGTTCACAGTGTGTCGTGCAACAGATTTTTCATCATGTACACCACCATGGTAATGAGAAGACAGCCACCTACTCAGCAGCCCAGGACCAGGTTCAGATGGACTACTTCTGTGTATGGGAAGTGGACCCCCAGATAACTGAATGATATGCACAAAGATTTTACGAGCAGTTGGGTGAAAGACAAAGAAAGAGTTATAGAAAGAATTATGCAATATATATTTTGGTTTGGAGCATAGCTAAGTGCTCACACTTCCAATTTATATTCCATAACTTACAGATAACTTGCTCCACTGTTTGCGATAGTAGTACAGCATCCCTCTGCTATCGAGAACAAAGAATCTTCTCTTCCAGTCAGCCCTCAAATTAGAGGAACGTTTTGAGAGATAGCCTTGTTTAATGGTTTGAACCTAAACTATTGAAGTCTTAGTTGAAAATTGAAAGTTTCGCTATGAAACACATAATATAAGCTATATAGAAAAACAGGAAGTCAAGAACTTGGCAGATATGAAAATAACATCTATACCTTTCCCTCTGCAGCTGACTGCATCACCGCATTTATCTCTTTATGAGAACTTTTAGGGAAAGGTTGGCTGATATCTCCATTTGAAGAATTGTGAGAACCACATAATGGCCACCTACTCTCATGATCAATGTGCCTTTTGTACTCTTGTATCCTTTCACTGAGTTCTGTCTGCTCATAGTTGAAACTTTCTTTTAAATGTTGTGCATCAGCCAAAACCTGTGGTAGACAAACATACCTGAACTTTGATAGTTGCTGGCTTAAAAAAGAACGAGAAAGTTCAGGAAAGGTAAAGTATAACAAACTAATAATATCTTTGAGATAGTTAGCAAACTGAAAACAATAGTTTAATTTGCGATGGTATCTACCAGGTTCAATTCATATATGTAGGGAAGCTCTTGATTGCAATGCATTTTAGTAACAACACTAAACAATAGATGAGAAATCAACATTAATGTAATTTAAGAAATTATTCAATATCATACAATCCAACAGGGAAATATTTAATTGATACAAGATTGATGAAAAGGATGATTTTTTCTACTAGTTTCTTTCTTTCACCTTTTTTAGGAACAATCAAGATAACTTTGGAGAAGGTTAGGGAGAAGGCCATTTTATCATTTATGGAAAAAGATGACCAGGCTAGTCAACAATGATAATGCTGCTTTGGGCACAATATATAACTGAAGACACTTAACAAAGGCACGAAGAAGAGTGGCAAAAAATCAAGAAGTAGCACAGAAAACAGTATGAGAACCGACAATGTAATAGTAGCAACATATGTTGTATAAATTGCTATATTGATTTGAATGGCTAAGCAAGACTCTGGAGTCTGCAATTCTCTAGATATTATTTCTTTAATTTGAACTGCCTAAATTTTAGATTGGAAAATGTCATCAATTTTTTTTACCATTTCTTTTTGTGTGCGGTGGGGGGAATGACTGCAAGTGTAACTTATGTTTGATATTTTTTAGAACTTTCCAATTGTTCATTCCTATATTTACTTCTTAGCCACTGTTATTATCTACTATTAAAAGTTGTAAACTTTTTTCTAATGAATTAATTAATTTTGAATCAAACACGAACCACAACAGCACCCAATCAGCAGAAATAATTAATAAATTGATAAAAATAAACCTTGCTAATATAAGGCTCCATCTGATGCAATAGCTCATATCCCTGCATAGAACAAAAGGGATTAATAGCAGTTTACATGCAATAACCCAGATCAGGAATGACTACGAAAATAACATAATATCTTCTACCTGTTTGAAATAACTAAGATGAGCATCCATTGTCACACTAAGAGCCTCCAGAAACTCAAATCTCTTCTTTGCCTCAACAGTAGAAAGAGAACCAACCTGAAATCAGTTCTACTTATTACAATCTTGTTTAAGTGTGTCCACGTGAAAGATACAACAGATTATTAGAGAATGAATGGTGTACTACAGATTAAATTACCAAATTAAAGCGGGCTTGCTCAAATGCCAATCTTGCATTGTGAAGTTCCTGGAACGTCTCTCTATCAAGTTAGGATTTAAAGATGATGGTTACCCATAACAAACTATCTGATCAATTAAAGAATGGTTACTTATAAGAAGAATGAATACTTTATACCTCCTCTATGGCTGCAGTTATATCCATCCTAGAACTTTTCCTCAGTGACAAAAACTTCTCGCGAACCTGCAGAGAAAATTGGCATCTGTATAAAAAAAGAAAAAGTAAAACACCAGATACCATCCAGTTTGTTCCCTTGTCAATAATTTCTACCACTAAGTTCAGTAAAATTCCTGAATCTCTCAAATTGCTTCCCCAGATCACCCATAAACTCGTGCAGATGTGAATATATTATAAATATAGATTTAGAGGAGTATTTGGTGATAAAAATACTATGATTTTGTAGAATGTCTATCCAGTTGTTGAAAAATCGTTTGAAGGTAATTGTACTTACAATGATGCTCCAAATAAAAAATTATTCAGAAATAAAAAAACAAGCATTCGAATAATTAATAGCGGCTGAAAGGTAACAATAGAGAATGTAAATGAAAAGCGCCTTGAGAACCGAGAATAAAATAAAGGTGTTGAAACCCTAACCATTTCTCATTACATATTTTTCTCACAAGCCCTTCGAACTTTTAATATATTCAAAGCTCAGTATTTAAATTTCTATATTCTTTCGTACAGATGTTGCCCACAAACCCCTCTTTTCTTAACATATTCAAAGCTCATATTTTAACCATCTACTTTACGCTGAAATCACAGAGATATATAAATGCTTAATCCCCATTTTTTAGGTATTCAAAGTGCTTAATCCTATTCTTACTTTAACTCACATTACATAAGTATTTTATCTTTGTTCTCTATAACTAACTTCCCCTACCATTTCATGGTCCTTTGAGAGCTTAAGAGTGTCCAAATTTCAAAATTCTAAAAGATTTTTGATATTTAGTCAAGAACCCTACCTTATATGCATAATCACTCAACTTTTCATAAATTCCCTTATTATGAACACTATAACAAGATATACTCTCTCTCTCTGCCAGTTTAATAACCTCTATCCAATGCACAGGAAATGAGATGGTTGATCATCATAAAATAGATTAGGCTGGCATACAAGTGGAAAATAATGGATACTCTTTGATTATACTTGGTCCTTGGCGAACCATCTGGAAGAAGACAAATTGAATAATTTATATTAGATTAGATAACATGTCCTGGAAGTGCTATCAGAAGGCTTGGTCCAAAATAGTTACTTAAACTTGACAAGTTCCTTTTCAGTACACAAGTGGATAGCCTTTATTTCAGAGAATTTCTTTTCTAAAAAATTTCACGGCCATTTCTTCCTCTTCAGTCTTCATTTCTACTGAAAGTATCAAGTCAACTTATATGATATAACCAATTGAATCTTTTGATTTCTACACCACTGTTTTAGACAATCCACTTGTGCTACCATTTTGAATGAAAGGAGGAAAAAACCGAAAGAAAGAAAAATATGGAAATCATTACTTGTTCAGTACAGTATATACCAAATCTAACTGAACTCCATCATCTCACTAATGAAATCATAAAAATATAAAATAAGATTACACTGAAAAACCTTAAAAATTAAAATTTTGAACAACAAAGTACCCCACCTGGTCATAGATAGCATTAGCCTTGTCAAAACGCTTCCTTGCTTCCTGTGCCAATGTAAAAAATAAAACAAATTAAATTATAATCACATAAATGGTACTTTTTTCACTTCTTTAGTTGAGAGGGGGGAGGGGGACAGGGGTACATATAAAGATAGGGAATTGATATTTCCACAACTAAATTTAATAATTCAACAAACTCCTCCTCACATAAATAGTAAATGGGGTCCACCTTCATGTGAAAGAGTATATTGCGGAACTAACAATTTTACTTGTGGAAATATTAATTTTCTAAAAATATACGTAAAGTGAATTTACTAACTCGTAGGATCCTTCAAAAGTAGTCATTTAATCAGAAGAGCCTAAGTATTGTTATTTCAAACACAGAAACATAGTACAAAGTAAGGGTGAGCATGGTGCAGTTTGGTGCGGTTTGAAGCTCAAACCGCATACGAAACCGCTTAGGTGATGTTTGACAAATCCAAAACCGCACATGAAATCGTTTGTGATTGGTGCGGCGCTAGTTTTGAATCGTGCAGTGCGGTTTCATTTGGTACAGGTTTCGGTTCCAAAACCAATTGAAATAATAAACCCGAAAATTTGATTACAAGCTATATACCAACTCTAGCTTGATCCCCCCTCTTGTGGCCATAGTTTAATCTGGACAATAAATTTAAAAAATTTCAATGCTTCCTTAAATATCACAATCACTTATGGGTTTTAAACCACCAAATATTTATGCATAATATGTTCAATGTGATGGCCACAACTCATGGATTTTAAGAATCTAAGATTCTGCAAACGTATTACACAGTGAACACAATCATGAAGCTAACTTAGCAAAATAGTTCCAGGCATCAACAATTATATGGTTGATTAATACTATGTTATCACATTTAATTTAGGAAATAACAAGCTACTCTTGATTTGAACATAATTGATACTGCTGATTTTTCATTCAACCCTCAAATATCTGTCTTCTAAAATAGAATGAGAAGAATATGTTAAAGTAGAGAAATTATATATACTCGTAACAAAATTGAGAAAACATGATGATTATTTGGTGCGGTTTCGGTTTTATGCGTGCGATTTTGGCTAGTAACCAAACCGAAACCGTAAATTTGGATTTTTCAACCCACCTAACACCGCAACATATGTCGGAACTGTTGGTGCGGTTTGTGCGATTTTTGGTGCGGTTTCGGTTCTAATTTTGTTCCTTGCTCAGACCTAGTACAAAGATGATTCTATACTATTTGGCATTATATTCTAAACACGAAAACATTTCTACATTTCCAGAGAAAAGAAGTATAATAACCTAATTTTTTGTTAATAATTAAATAGTAATTGATTTTATTTTATAAAAGTATAATTGAATTGAAAAAGGTAAGTTACTAAAAATTTTCCATTCTTTTCGGTTGGAAAGTTAAAGTCTTTTAGTAGATAATTGTTTTAATTAAAATTGAGGAGTCCATTAATGTTTTGCTAATTCCTATATTGTTTCCTTGTTATATTTAAAGAGTGGAGATGTAACCCTAATCATATTCTAATTTGATTAGTTAAATTCCCGAGTAGAATATTTATACGTACTGTAGCCCATTAGAAAAATCACAATTAATTCATCCAATGTCGGAATTGAGTGAATCCAAAGCTTGTTTCTTCATACCTTAAATTGCTGAAAACCATAACATGTCCAGATTCACGTCACTATTTTCAGTTCTAGTTTTGAAAATTTGTAACTCAGTCATAATAACTCCGAATCGAGTGATTCTTGAACCTATGTCGTGTATCTTTTCGAGAGCTACAATTTTCTTGAAAACATGAAGATATTTTGAAGACTCTAGAAGACCCAAAATTCATATTCTTTATTGTTGCGTATTGAAGAAAAGCGAACAAGGTAAATATTATTTCGTATTTTGATTTGAAGTTTAATTATGAGGGTTTTTAAATTAGAGATTATTTTTAACTAAAATATAGACATAGAATTAGATATCATGATGATCAGAAAGAGGAGATAAATTTATATTAAAAATATAATTTGATTAAATGTAAGTGTTAAAATCTGAAAATCAGTATCTATATTTTAAGGTATATTGTGTGAGTTATATCTCTTAATCCGACCGTTGGATCGTTATAATTTTTGGATATGTTATACATATATAAACTGAGAATATGTTCACTAATTTTGAACCGTTAAAGATTAACATATGATTTGTTATAAATTTTAAGAAGGGTTGATCTGGAATTTTTATAGCAGAATTTTCAGCAACAAGTTCTAATATTTAAAAATATATAACCTAATGATTTTAACTCCGATATAGGTGATTCTTGAGGCTAAATTGAAGTATTTGAAGACTATTTTCTGTTAAAATTAATTAATTTAATAAATTTTACTAATGGTTATAAGACCAGAATAGTTGATTGACATATTAAGAATAATTTGTCATATTCGGTTTTAAGATTTCTTAAGTTTTGTTATTGATTTTTAAGTTTTGGAGTATTAACAGTGATTTAAGACGATAATTAAAGACATCTTAAATGGATTACGAATTATTTTGGAACTATTAGTTTGAATTATATTTAATTCGAGGTGAATATGTTGTTTAGGTGGTGAATAACATTTCGTATTTAATATTGTTAGCATTTGAGGGTAAGATTTTTTTGAGGGTGCTATAAGTGGTTTTGCGTATCAAGTACAGATTTCGTACGCCTTCAGCGATCATCTTTTAATTTTGATTTGTTCGTTTTGCTCTTCGTTTAGAAGTTGGTTATTATTTTACCTGATTGTTCCTTCTCAAATTCATGTGATAGTTTTGTCTTGGCATTGATACTTAGAACTCGTATTTATACTCTTTGAACTAGTTAATTATGTCAATATATTTTGGACTTTATTCGTTTGTATCATTCTTCGTATATTTTTGTTCACATTTGGGAGTTAGTTTGATCAATGGTATCTTGTGATAGCTAAGTATGTTCATATTTGAAATAATTCGATGTCATTTGGAGATGATCATGTAAGCCTTATGATTTGAACATTTTTTGCTTACATTTTATAGTCCGATCCTTAGGGTATACTTGATCTAACCACCTGTAAGGGTACCACAGGCATGTCCTCTTGGTACCAAGGCATGACACCTTCTGTGGCGATGTGATCAGTCCACAGCGTATCCTTTTGTTTTGAATGTTGCTCTAGGTGTGAGTTTTAGCCATTTGATTTGTTTGTTCAGGATACGTATGGGTCAACCCAGTATTTGATTTGATTTGACTTGTTTAGCAGATTAGGAACGTATTTGTCTTGCGTACTATTCAGTTTGATTTGCATAAATCATGGTACCGATGTATTTTGTTAGCCTTTGGCTATTTGTATTTGAGCTGAGTATGAAATTGTTACCTTATAAATATTTGATTCAACCTTATTTTGTTTGGGATTCTTTTGACTATAGTTGTATATTCGATAGTGTTCATCATTTATACCTGGTCTCACTAACTTTAATATATTCATAATTCATTCGTAATTCATATTTGTTCATTCATTCGACTCTTTTAGTTACCTTATATATTGTGGTATATTTGTACGTCTTTATATCCGTACTGGACATTTGTCTCATGTTGTGTTTTTCTTCCGACAGATTTGCAGAGGTGATTTAGGATTGTGTGAAGAGAGAGTTTGCCTTTGACCATCTAGGTTTAATTGATTTTAGGTTTTGATTATTCTGTCAATTTTTAGAAAATTGTATTTAATTCGACATTTATGAATTACCAACTATTAAATATTTTGAAGGTATTAGTGCTCTGTTTACTTATTTTGAGGTTTGTCGTGTTTTGTAATGTGACCTCCCTTTTCCTATTCGGGAAGGGGGTGTTATAAGAAGTGTATGAGGTTCTTTACTAAAATGACTAGGCATAGTGCACTAGCTTTTGGTGAAACCCAGACCATGTCTGTGCAAACAAAACAATAAAGCAAAGGTGCAGGGTACCTTAACATCTTGCAGGTCAACATAGGCTAGCTGAGACAGTCTATCATTCAAACTGTGCTCAACCTGAGAAAGACAATTGAAGAATGCCATCACAATGAACTCAAGAAAGAGCAGTTCAATAGAAAGGTATACATATGCTTAGCAAGAAGAATCTTCTTGCTGCACAAAAGTACAATTAAATTTATTTATATTTTGATAAGTAAAAAGTAGAACTATACATGTCATGGTAACACAACCTTTGCACGAAGAACTTCCTTGTATGTTGCAATCTCCCTCAACGCAGTTACAAATTTGGTCATATCAGGTCCTAAGAATGGGACGGAAAGAAATAAAATATTACCTTTTTGAAATGGGTAAGCTTGGCCCCAAAGTTGTGAGGACTCAAACTAGGGACTAATTAAACAGAAATAGTGAGCCCTTTCAGATATGATTTATTACAGTTTGGTCAATGTAACAAAGTAGGTAACAACATAAATAAAATGGCGATATCTTCCAGATTTGATAATTTACAAAACCAATGCCAACCAAAAAATTGATGATGCAGGTAAGATGTTTTTTTACGTTTTGGTTTATTATTGTCCATTA
This sequence comes from Panax stipuleanatus, assembly GCA_020205555.1. NCBI lineage: Eukaryota > Viridiplantae > Streptophyta > Magnoliopsida > Apiales > Araliaceae > Panax > Panax stipuleanatus. Next base: position 5,296,013 of record CM035117.1, on the reverse strand, counting down.
TAATTTTATGTAATATCTGCGAGATAAACTACATTGAACATTGTACTCATTTTGCCTATCATCAAGTGAATTTCCATGTGCTTCGTAATATAAAACAATTGGAACTTGCCTTGATCTTCTTCTACCTCTCCTTTTCATAGTGGGCAGCTTGTGTTCTCTCTTCTCAAATTTTATAATCTTCTTAAAGTTTCTCCTCATGCTCTTATATTGTTAAGTTTGAAAATGAAAATTTTCTCTCCTCCAAAATCATTATTTTAAGGCTAAATAACATTAATGGAATGGCTTTTGTCATCTAGTTAATAGCTAACCTATCTTGTTTTATATGTACTTTGATTGAAGGAAAAAAGTAACAATGCTTGAGGACTCCAACAGTAAGCCGAAGTTTACTCGTCAAGCCAAATAAAGGAGGAGTCGATGGAAACAAGATAGTCAAAAGTAAAAGAACAATCCTGGATTTAGATTGCTTCCCAAACCCTATAAATATCAGATACCACCACCTCTTGAAAGGCCCCATCGTTGTCCACAATACAGAAAATGGGACCTAGTAACCAAGTTCAAGATAACCCATTTGATACTGGTGGTTTTCTTTCATGAGATAATAGGAAATAAAATCATGTCAAATTGCGTCCATAACTTCATAAACCATGATCATATGGATGGTGATGATCAATAAATAAAGTATGTCAATATTCTCATGCATTAAGATAGTTGTGATGTATTGAAAAGATCTAGAGATCTCTAAGATTTTTACACATCCAATATCATAAACTAGATGCTCACATAGTGAGTAAGCAGCAACAACCATGCCACACTAAAAAAGGAACAGATGTCCAACAAAACCCGATACTCACCCTCTTGTTTTTTCTTTTATTATTTTTTTTTCTTTTTCTTTTTTGATTGGTAAGTACCCACCCATTTATTATGGGAACCACACCCAAGAACGAAAAAAATTCAAAGTCTTACCTCCAAAAGAAACACAAGTAGGATCATTATGACCTCCTCCAAAAGTTTCAAGTGCACTAGCAAAAGCAACATCCCTGTCATGCCCTTCTCCAAGCCCGTCACTGTAACAAGGACAATAATTTCATGTTTGGAATTTAAATGGACTTGGAAATTGTACAAAAATGTTTAGTCACAAAATGACACCAATCATTTCTTTAACTACACTGCAGAAAGATAAAATGAGTTTCAGTAAGCAAATTTAAACTATATGTGTGCTAGAGATTCCATATCTGATATAAATAAATGCAGGGTTTTTTAGCTAATGTTGAAATTTATTCTTTAATCAATGCTAAGCTATAGTAAATACCTAACACAGTCCAAAACATTGAACAGAAAGAAGATTAAAAAGTCAATGAAGAATTGAATGTTCTCTTCTAGACAAGTATAAAGTGGAGGTAATGCAATGATGATATGAAATAAATGTGGAGAGAAGTAACACAGAAAGACTTACGTGTACTTTCGACATCCTTTATAAAACCTTAAACATTTCTCCCTCAATGTCTCAGCACTTTCTTCCAAACACTGAATCTGCATTGCAGAACAACATAACAGTCAAATTTGTTCAAAGTACGTGTAACGAATATTTAATCAAAGGTGGCAGGGACAAAATTTAAATACTGCTTAAATATCAGTGAACAACATAGAAGAGCACTGCAGGGGGGAAGATGTGGCAAATATGCACTGTCACCAGAAATTGAACATATCATCTTAAGAAAAATAGTAATAAATATGCAGTTTTATGGAGAAGGAAACTGTTCTTGCCATTCCATAGTGTTGCCAGCTTTTGAATCCTTCGACTGAAACACATCGACTTGGGTTACTTTTCTTACGGGACAGAGACATGTATACAAGACTGCCAATTTTCAGATTCTTATAAAACATTTAGAGTAGAATATGCAATCACACATTAAAACTCTGAAGTTAGGAATTTCAAGGATGAAGTGGCAGATATAATGAATATGGAGAATATGCACTCAGAAATTGCATCATGGTAGTGACAGAGAGCAATTTTAAGATATTTAGGATACCAAATGACAATATAATATTTCGGGAAAATATAACTTAAACTTGGGAGTTCCATAATGTCTTGACTCTTGAAGAAAGGAAGGGGGGAGGGGAGAAAAAGGAAGAAGCCAACATCAGGAGATTGAATGGCTGCATAATCTGAAATTATAATTTTCCCAGACAAATAAGAATGGCCCAAACTGTATGAACTTCCAAAACATACTATATTAAATATACAATAGCAGTAAACTGTATGACCTTCAAAAGTATACTATGTTAAGTATTCATTTGGCTATAGAACATCTATAAGTTTTAAATGTTCCTTGCAAAAGCCAACTTACCGTTTTGATTACAGGATATCCCTGTCCCTTCAACAGAAGCTAAAACTATAGCCTGTGAAAAATTATAACTGGACTAACTATCAATCAGTTAAACTAGGGGTGTAAACGGATATATACGGATTCGGATACAGTAGTATCCGTATCCGTTTATTTGCGGATACCTTTAAATCGAATACGGATAATATCCGCTGTTTTCCGAATACGAATAATATCCGCTTTATTTCGAATACGGATGCGGACAGGATACGGATTTTTCGATTACCATTTATAGTCTTAACTATAACTAGTATAAAAAATAATGAGTTTTAAAATATAGTTTATTAATGAATGAATGTTAATTTATTTATTTTTAATAAATATTTAAATACAATATTCAATGTTCTTAATTACAATTCAAATAAGTTTTCATCATTTTTGAAATCCTAAATTTCAATACTACTTATTAATGTTTATATGTCCAATATTGTAGTGTGTATGAATACTTATAATTTATAATTAGATTCAAAAGTTTACATTAAATATTTAATTAATTTTTCTCAAATACTTGATTAAAATTTTAATAATATGTTTATAGAAACTTTTATTTATAATTTATCCTCAATACATAGATTACAATTTACATAGTAATAAAAAGTTTATTTTATTTCATTATATTTATGGAGAGTGCGAGTTATAATGTATATGTGACAACTGACAACTAGTTAATCCAACTTCATCCAAAATTTACTTTGGACTTGCTTTAAATATTTGGATTTCTAATTTTTAAATAATTAGGCAAATGAAAGTGATACATACTCCCTTCACCTCGAAAATTCATAAACGTGAATTAATTATTCAACCCCCTTTCTAGATTAATTTGGACTTAACACATTTTAACAATAAAATTATATTATTCATTGTTCTCGTCTCCCAACATTGCAAATAAGTTTTGAAAGTAAAAAACTTATAACAAGCTAATAACTATAGTTTTGTTCTTCTAGTATATAATTTTCTTGGTAAATGATACATTTTAGATATTTTAACTTTATAAATGTAAAAATCTATTAACTATATTTAAATCAATTTATTTCAGTTTATTAATATTAAAATAAAAGTGTTATTTCCTATTTTTTAGAAGTGAAATGATGTATTTTTAAAATAATTTTTGTATGATAGTGAAAACTAATTATTATATAAGAAATGTCATTTTAAAAAAATTATTTTGCTTATTATATAATATACTGTAAGTTATTTGGATACGAATTTCGGATACTGATTCGAATCCGGATATTCGCTATCCGCCGGATATATTTACGGTCGGATGTTAAACGAATACGAATACGCCTATATCCGTATTCATATCCGTTTGTTTGCGGATATCTTTAAACCGAATACCGATATATCTGTTTTTTTTCGAATACGAATAATATCCGCTTTTTTTCGAATATGGATGCGGACGAATACGAATTTTTCGGTTACCATCTACAGTCCCTAAGTTAAACTATGCCACCAATTCGCCTTTGGAGCTGTAAAATTCACCAGTAGCCGCCACAACGTGATTGTGACATTGAACCATACATATATATATATATTTTAATCAATTATTTGCCAAAAAATAAGGGCAAAAGGAAAAAAAATAAAATACCTGTTGCCTAAACATTGGAGAATCATCGAGCTTGGTGAAATGCATCTTTCCTTCCTGCATATGGTTCGAATCAAAATCACATTCACAATTCACAATCCCAAATTCAATTTATGTATCGTACTGGACCTGACCCCAGAAATCTATGCATGAATCCGTGATCATAGATAGGATTAGAGGAAAGGGAAAAAAAAAACTAGAAGACAGATATAGTTGAAAAACAGAATTATGTTTGTCGAAATCTATGATCCGAAAATGATTTTGTATAGATGAATAACAATGTCTGAATTTTGGAAACCCCATACTTTTTTTGTTTGGTATGAAATATGCGGAAATAGAGGAGGGATGAATTGGTAGCTGAAAAAAGAGAACCAGCTGCTTGCGATTTTTCATGGCGGTCACAAATTCCTTGGAAACAGGCCAAAAGAACCCTTACAAATATAAATAAATTTTACTACTAGTAGTATTAAGAATCTTAACGGAATGAGAATATTACAAGAAACGCTCCAATGGGTGACAACTTAATTACTAGACCAACACTTGATCTCCATTATAGGACAATTGCATCATATTTACCTCTGGACACTTGATTACCATCTTTTGTGTTCGATGAAATGACACATTTTTTTAATTTTATTTCGTGGGGGAACATTGGGCTTATATTCAGCCCATACTTAACTGAACGTTTTCCCAGCCTGTGCCAAGGCTCAGACCAACCCAACATAATTGGACCTAGCTATTTTAAACCAACTAATATTCTCAAGTGTTAACTACAAAAATATAACAACCAACTTCGCGTCTTTTATTTTAATTTTTCATTTTCCTTCAGGAGGTTAGAGAGGAATTACATATTATTCAATATTGGCGTGTAGGTGTGTAACTGCATTGCATAAAAAATAATAATAAAATAAAATAAAAAAGGGACAAAAAGGGAGGGAAAAAAATCATGTTCCACCGCTTCCAACTAGGGTTGCAAACGATCCGATCTGATCCGAACTTTGATGATCTCTAACCAAATTCAAACACTATCAGTCAAACTCGAACATGTTCGTATAACATGATCAAACCAACGCACATGTGCGAGTTCGAATCGTTAGTTGTTCGCGTTGTTAATATACTCGAGTTCGCTAATATAATCGAATATTATTATGTTCACGCACATCTAAACGTTCACAGACACAAACTCGTTCGCGAACAACTAACGAATATATTTGAACTTGATGAAATTCACAAATACTTGAATAAACTCATTACATGCATTGAAACGGAAATTAAGCCAAATATTGTAATCATCATTATCCAAACTCAAAAATGATACTTAAAAGAAGTTAAAAGTTAATAAATACTTAAAAATTATTGATTTACCAATATCAAAAATCAAATATTAATATCTAAAAAGTCTTTCAAATCTTCAAGGTCCAACCATGTAAATATAAGCAATTGTATTGTATCATTCTTTAATTAATGTCAAATTGTCATTGTATCGTGATTAATGACTTTATTTATGTGATTTATGACATGTGTTATAATTTATTAAATTATTAGTGACGTAAATTGTAATAATCCAACAATCATTATTAAAAAATTTATGAAAATATTAAAATTATTTTAATTAAATTAGGGGTGAAGAAGTACACATTATTATTTATTAATTACTTAATAAAAATATTTATTTATAATCAATTATTTAAAAAAACAAAAAGATGTCTAAGTAATAAAAAATTACTACAAATTATAAGACAAACTTTAAAATTTAATATGAAATAACCAACTATTTATATTTAAAATTTTAAAAATTAAACTTGTAAGAAGTAGGATTTGAACTCGAGCATCTAACTGATATACTCGCGAATCAATCGAACCAAAAATTGTTCACGAATAAAGTCAAACCAAACTACATGGTTCGAGTAAAATTCGACTCAACAAGTTAATCAAATAGAATCAAATTCGGCAAAACTAATGATTCAATCATCGTAGTTGACACGTTTTACTTAATAAACTACCGAACTTTTAATTTTTCAAATTACTCTATTGAACTAATTTTTATTTTAAATTAGGTCATTCTGTTAACTTTAGCTAACAGTTGTTAAATCTTTATCATACGTGGACGTGGAAAAAAAAATGACATGGCTTATTAGACGCGAACTCTCATTTGACTAAACGAAGTTCAGAGAGAGAGACCCTTTCTAGGGCTTTTCTTCTACAAATCTCTTGCTTAGATCTTCGTTTTACTTCTGCAAATCTCTGGTATGCAACTATCTATCCATTATTCTTCAAATCTCATTTCTTAATCTCTCAATCCAAACCCCCGACTGACTACCTAACCCTCCTCTTCATTTTCCCCAATCGCAAAAATGAACAAATGAATAAAAAAATCAAAACATCAATTTAACAATTGATTAGGTAAAAAAAATCAACAATGAGAACCTTAAAATCTCAAAGCTCACACAATCACCAACTTAGATCTCATTTCACACAAATTTTATCCAAATTAAACAATACCCAATAGCAAAAAACCAAAACCCATTATAATTTCGAAATAATGTTTTAATCTTTTTCATCTTTCAGCCAAATAAAATGAGCCCAAGTACCTTATTACATGGACAAATTAATTGGAGCTCTGAATCCAATAAAATTGAAGGAAACAACAAAATAGAAAAAGAAGTAAATTGTAGCAGCAAACAGGGGGCAGGCTCTTTTCTAAAAAGAATGGATCTGAAAACAATGAGTGGGTTTTTAGTTCAAAGGGGATTGGCTTGAAAGTGAAAAATCCATCGATTTGAGATCGATTGCCACTAAGGCTTTGTTAATTACCCATTTCTGAACAAATTAGGGTTGTATTCAACACAATACAACACAAAACAAGCTCAAAAAAGGATCGAAGCCATCGTGTTGTTGCTCTGTTTTGGGGTTAATAACATTACCCAATCTCCGCAACCGCCATCCACTGCCTTACCTTCCCAAGATTCGCCGACTATTTTATTTCAAAATCATTTCAGAGTCTCATCAGATTCGAAAGCTACTGAACGGAAAGAAGGAAGATGCAGAAAGCTCAAAAATCTTTAGTCGTAGAAGGAAGAAAAATATTACTATAGTATACCATTTATGCTTCTCCCACCATCAAAATAGTAGGGCCCACGCCCATGTGTCCATGTGACTTATGTCAAGGAGCATTTTACTAAAAAAAAGCAATTCATGTCATTTTCTTCTTTTTTTTCTTTTTGTTTCACGGCCACGTAGGATAAAGATTTAACAGCCGTGAGATAAAGTTAACAGAATTACCCAATTTTAAAATAATACTCCCTCTGTCCCGAAATAAACGTCATAATTGGTTTCGGCAGGCTGATTAATACAATTTTATTTTACATAAATTACCCTCTTGATTACTTATTAATTGAAGTATTGCTTGACTTTTCTATGACCCCAATAATTATTTTTTCACATCATTTAATTTTCTAGATTCAATTTTTTTTTGAACTCATATACTCAATAAATACATTAAATAAAAAAAGATGTTATAGTGAAAGTGGTATACTATACACCAGTTCTCAATATAAATATTTTTACATTTATTCAATTTCCAATAAAAGTTGAGTAATGAGATTATGAGGGTATAAGAGGAAGAATATGATAAATATAGTTACTACTATAGAAAAAGGATATTTATTTTGGAATATCCTAAAAAAGAAATTAGGACTATTTAATATAGAACGGAGGAAGTAATTAGTTCAATGGAGTAATTTGAAAAACTAAAAGTTCGGGCAATGTATTAAGTAAGGCTTAAATATGAATTACTACCCTGAACTATAGGCCATATTCCGCTTCGGGGATCAAAGTATCAATTTTTTCAATCAAGTGATTAAACTATCAATTTTTTTTCAATTCGTTCAATTGAGGCTGCCACGTCAGAAATTGCTGACGTGACTATCTTAGTGGGACACATTTCAGCTGATGTGTATAAATTAAAGGCTTTCTAAAATTCTGATAAACCATAATTCTTTTATGAAAGTGTAAAATGGTCAAACAATTTCACTTAATACATTAAAGTAAAGTAAATTCAGACAACAGTTGAGATCGATCGATCGATCAGAGAGAGAGAGCCCAAAATCAAAAAAGCCCTATCTTTTCTGTGATGATATCCCAAACGATTCCGGCGAAGAATCGATTGTCACTTCCCCTAAAGATTCTGGCGAGAGTCTGTGATCGTGCATTATGTGCTGAGACGACGTGGAGACTGTGCATTTGTAACCATATTCGAAGCTTCGACGAACTAAGTGTCTCTACCACATATCCTATAGTTTTGTCTCACTAATTCATGTGAGGTCCCCATTTGTGGTCTGTAAAGTATTATTCCCCAACAATTCCCTATAGTTTTGTCTCCCTAACTCATGTGAGGTCCCCATTTTCTTACTTTAGGTATAATATTTTTCAAATATGTATATATATATATGTATTCTTTTTAATGCAGAAATATATGTCATTACTTTATCGTAAAATAGTGAAAAATTGTGATATAGTTGATTATGTTGGAGGCACTGTTAGTGAATTGTTTATATATGATCCTGATTATATAACTTGGGCCTGGTATTATTGATTATGTTTCAACAATACTTGGAAGCAAGAATGTGAAAAATGTATATTATCTTATCCCTGGACTAAGTTTAGCAGAAGGGCTTAGGACAGTAGGTTATGATAAAGGAGTTATTGGCATGTGTGAGTATGCTAAGAAGAACCCTAGTTGTTGAGATATACTCAGATCATGACCATGAACAAATAGTAAGTACTGATGAACATAATAATAGTGATGGTGAGGGATTTGTTGATAATTTAAAAGATGTTAACATTGAAGGACATTCAAATAATGAGGGAGTAAAAGAGGAAGATGTTGAGGTTGATGTGATTCAGACTGATAGTGAAAAAGATACAGATTATGAAGAAGGAGATACAGACTCTGATATAATTAGTAATTGTGACTGGTTAGTTTAGAGTGATGAAGAGTTACTTACTGCTAGGGAAAATTTGAGAGCAGTAAAAGAGAGGGAAAAAACTAAGAAAAAGAGGGACACAAGAAGAAAAAGAACCGAGGAGAATGAAGAAGAAAATGATGTTGATGAAGGTGGGAAGAGAGCAGTTGATGAAGGTGGGAAGAGAGCAGTTGATGAAGGTGGGCAGGGACTTGTTGATGTAGGTGAGCAAAGAGCACCAACTGTAGCTTGGGATGAAATTGACTTGGATTCTGATGAGTTGCAGACACCTGAAACAAGTGAGAATGAAGATGATGAGGTGAGACCAAGCAATTTAAGAAAGAGAAAATATCTTGAGTTTAATCCAAAGACTGACACTAAAAATGTTGAATTTGCTGTTGGAATGAAATTTACTAACCATAAAGAATCTAAAGAGGCAGTGAAACAATATTCAATTGGACAAAAATACAATGTATGGTTTCCAAAAAATGCAAGGGATAAGGTACAAGTGAAGTGTGCACAAGGCTGTCCTTGGAATTTATGGCCAAGTGTGTTAAAACATGAGAATGCTTTTACTGTTAAAAGGTATAACAATGTTCACAGGTGTACAAATAAACAGAAAAATAGAAGAGTGACTGCAATATTTTTGGCCAACCACTACTATGATAAAATAAAAAGGTGTCCATTTTGGAAACTCTCAGAATTTCAATGGGATGTGAAGAAGAAGTTAAAAGTTAGAGTGTCACTGAGTCAATGCTACAGAGCCAGAGAAATAGCACTGAAGCTAGCGTGCTTATGCAACAATTGATGATATATATGGACAGTTATGGGACTATGAGAAGGAATTGAATAGGGCTAACAAAGGTTCAACATTTGAAATTAAAGTGGATAGGCAGTCACCAAAGGAACCAGGGAGATTTTAGAGATTTTATGTAGGATTTGATGCTTTGAAAAAAGGATGGTTGGCAGGTTGTAGGCCAATAATTGGGCTTGATGGATGTTTCCTCAAAGGAATATGCAAGGGTGAGTTGTTATGTGCAGTCGGGAGGGATGCAAACAATCAAATGTATCCCATTGCTTGGGCAGTAGTAGAGGTGGAGAACACAGACAGCTGGACTTGGTTTTTACACATTTTGATGGATGATTTAGGTTATCTTGGTGGAGGATATGGTCTCAAAGTGATAACAAACCAACAAGAGGTATGAAATGTAATTTTTTGTTATTTACTATATAGCTAATGCATTTTCTATTTGTTAGATGAATGTTTGTTAAATGAATTCATATATAGCTAATGCATGATGTGTTTATATGTAGGTTTTGGATAATGCAATCAAGACAATTATTCCTCTAGCTGAACATAGATGTTGTGCTAGACACATCTACGCAAATTGGAGGAAAAAGAACAAAGGATTTGAGTTGAAGACTGCATTCTGGAAAATATCAAAGAGCACAACTAGGAAGCATTTCATGAATGAAATGGAAAAACTGAAAAAATTAAGTCCAGAGGCACATGAGCAGCTGTCAAAGCAAGATACAAAGCAGTGGTGCAAAGCTTTCTTCAATGACATGTGCAAATGTGATATCACCACAAACAACTTGTCAGAGACTTTCAATGGTTGGATAGTTGGTGCAAGACAAAAGCCAATAATTGAGATGCTTGAGGATATGAGGCAACATATTATGGAGAGATTGATAAAAAATAAGACAATGATGGTGAGAAGGGATGATGTTCTACCTCCTGGAATTTGGTAAAAATTAGAGGATGCAAAGAATGATAGTTTCTTGTATGAAACTAAGTGGGATGGTTTTGAGTGGTATGAAGTGAAAAGGGATGGTGGACTTGAAGGTAGGATAGTAAGCTTAGTGAACAAGACTTGTGCTTGCAGAACTTGGGATCTTGAAGTATCCCTTGTAGGCATGCAGTTGCTGCAATTTATGAACAAAGGGATGAGCCAGAGGAATATGTATCACCAATGCTTAAGAGAGATGCTTACTTGGCATCTTATCAGTTTCCATTGAAAGGAATAAATGGTCCAGATCTGTGGGAACCTTCAGGCAAGGAGAAGTTATTATCCCCAAAGATTAAAGTGCTTCCTAGAAGGCCAAAGAAACAAAGGATTAAAGATGCACATGAGGAACATAAGTTAGGTGCAAGTGGAAGACTGTCAAAAACAGGAATACTAATGACATGCTGGAGATGCAATCAGGTTGGTCATAATATGAGAACTTGCAAGAACACACCAGTGGAAAGGCTTAAAAAGGAAAAAGGTAACTATAACTAACAATCAAACATGCAGTTTTTATTTTACTTGATTTTCAAAGCAACTAACATTACATTGTTGCCATTCTTACAGCTGCAGAAGGAGGATCAGGTAGTGCAGAGAGAGGTGGAGATATTATAGCTACAGTAGAAGAATCAGGTAGAGGAGCATCAACTAGAGATAGAGGTAGGCCCCCAAGCACTGGAGGACAAAGAAGAGGAAAAGGTAGACCACCAGGAAGAATGAGAGGCAGTAGTGGTGATAAGTGGGATTTATACCCACAAATCAAGTCCGTTTTACTTTGAATGCTATCTTGTTGTTGTATGCTATTTATGTTTTTACACATGTATATGGGATGTTTTGGCTTAAAACTGTTTTGCAGGTGTTAGTGGGGCAATTTCAGGTTTTCAGGGGCAAATCAGCTATTTTTCTAAGCCTGGCGCCGCAGCGCCAGTTTCCTTAACAAATCTGGCGCCGCAGCGCCAGAGACCTCCCCAGATCTCTGCCAGCACAACGCCGTAGTGCCCATGACAAGTACATTCTGGCGACGCAGCGCCAGGCCACCGACTTTCCAAGATATTAAGCGGCGCCGCTGCAAGGCTTTAAGCTGGCGCCGCAGCCCCAGCTCCGGTGTTTTTTCAGAAAAGGTCATTTAATGACCTAGTTGTTGGAAGTTTTAGGATATACTTAATTGTCTTAGCTTCCTTAACTCCTACAACTGTTCTAGCTTAGCTTTTATGGTTTTTTAGCTTTAAGAGAGATTTAGTGGTGCAAAAGTGGCTCAGAATTCATTACGTCCTTCACAACTCGGACTCTGCACAGCGAAGGGAAGAGTTGGAGCCAGAAAACTTCGCGAGAGGAGTTTTCTTTAGCCAAATCTTTTATTCTTTTGTGTAATTTTGAGCATGTTGAACTCTTTGATGTTGAAAATTAGTTCAATAGTTATGAACTAATTTATTTCTAGCATTGCAATGTAACCTAATATTAGTTTAATCAAATAGCTCTCCTTTTTATGGTATTGACTCATGTGTAAATGGATTGTTGCACTTTATGCTTATTTTATTGATTGCTTGAGACAGTAATTGATATGGTTGTAGTTGATATTGGAAAATTGACATTATGACCTAATTATAGTGCAACAACACTTGTATTGTTCATGACATGCGTTATGAGTGATTCTTGCATGATAGAATATGAATATTGCTATTTGCCTTGTGTAATCAGTGAGAACGGCTCTTCATGAACCTGAGTCTATTTGTTTTCACCATAGGAATGTGATGATTTATATAGCTTAGGGATTGCACTTGAAACTCGGAAGAGGCTTGTGTTCACTGTAGTTCTCGATTAACCATTCTCGTGAGTCATTGCTTGTATTCGGAGAGTTAGGAGATTAAATAATGCATTAGGTGAAGTTGTAATTCTAGTTTGCCTTCTTTGAACTTATTATTCCTCTCACTTACTGTTTATATTTAGCTTTATTTAACAAACATTCGATAATCAACCGTTTAAACCTGATTGTAATGAAAGGCTTAGTGTTTGAATAGCTTTTAGTACTCTAGTCCTTGTGAGTTCGACACTCTACTTTTATCACTATATTACTTGTTTGACCGCGTATACTTGCGCGTGCTCATCGATCGGTAATCCAATCGCAACATGGAGGTAGAACAGGGTTTGATATTTATGTATCTACAAGTGGGGATTCTTACATATCAAGTGGGGCACAACATACTAGGGTAAATAAATTAAATATGTCTAGCATGTTTACTTTATTAAAGTATGCATTACATATTTTATTATCAATGTTTAACCATTTCATGTTTTTGTTTAATGCTTGCTAGATATCTGAGATCTCAGCTGCATCAAATATAAGTCAAGAAAGTCCAGCCACAATGAATCCTCAAAATCAAGGGAATACTCAAGGTTCAACAACATCCTTGTCAGCTATGAGGCCATTTACATTCCAATCTAGGGGAAGAAATTGGATTTCTTCAAGTCAACTAATTGTAGGAAGGAATGTAAGGCAGGATGCAAAGGCAAAAGACAAAGTTGTGGATATCTAGTCAAAGCAGTGGTATTTTAGGAATTATTAGTAGTATTATGGATTATGTGGGAATTATTAGTAGTATCATGGACTATGTCGTATTTGTTGTTTAACTAGTTTTTGTTTGGATGTTTTGGAATATTGTTGCAGAAATGTTGGCAAACTATGACAGTTGTAATACTTTATGATAGTGGTGCAGGCCATCTATGACAACTATGTGACTTTGTTTGTATATGCTCAAACAAAGTGCTTTAATGCAAGAATCCTTGTTTTTGGAAATATTATTGTATTTGGAATCCAATGTTTGGTGATTTTAATATTATTCATCTGTTGGTGTTTGGTGTTAATGGAAATTTTAGCCAACTTGTCTGTATATGTTGAACAGCGTATGCAACAGTGAACAATTTCTGAGCTGCAATTTTTGAGCTACAACGTCTATGAGCTGCAATTGGATACAAATTGCAACAGTGAACAATTTCTGTCATCAATGAATTTAAGAGTCACAACAAAAATTTGCAACAAACCAACTAATACAAACAATGCAAACTTACAAACAACTTGCTAAATTCATTGCAAAACTTGTTCATTTATACATATCATAACTAAAAATAACAATCATTCATCACTATCATTGACATACAGTTGTCCTAACATGAATACAAATTTCATGCCTAACAACATGACTTTGATTGAAACAGTACACATTTTATCCTTCCTTGCCAACAATGCAATCAACTCTCTCAATATTCCAACCTCTTCACTTTGCTTTGCACATTGAATTTGAAGAATTTCATTGCTTTTTTTCAATTCAAATATTTTTTCAGTGCCTCTCTCAATATCACACTTCTTCCTTTCTATTTTCAACTTCATACCACTTATCATAAGCTTCAACTCAGGTACCACTTCTTTAAACCTTTTATAAATTTCTTGGTCATACCAGCAAAAGAAGTTACAGTGTTTGCTTGTCAATTTATCCTACAGGGTGGTTGATAAAAATCAATCCAAAACATCAAAATTTGAAAAAAATCCAACACAAACACACATTACATAATGTTTTCAGAATATATGCAATTGCTCAGCCAAACAAAAACTACAGAACATTACCTTGCTCCATTGTCGACAAGCAAAGAACCTTCTTCCTAGATTACTTTTAGTCCAATATATCTTCATTCGAGCTCTATACCCACAATAGCACCTCGGACACTCACCCATCGAATCAAGAGGCTCGCCCAACTCTTGTTCATCTTCCATACCAGCAAATTCCATTTTCAGTGATCGATTTTTGGGGATTCTGAGTATGTTTTTTACTTTTGGGATAGCAACAGAGAAGAACTAGGTCTCTCGTCGGAATCTTTGGGGAAAGTGACAATCGATTCTTCGCCGGAATCGTTTGGGATAGCAACACAGAAAAGTTAGGGCTTTTTCGATTTTGGGCTCTCTCTCTGATCGATCGATCGATGTCAACTGTTGTCTGATTTCACTTTGCTTTGATGTATTAAGTGAAATTGTTTGACCATTTTACCCTTTCATAAAAGAAATATGGTTTATCAAAATTTCAGAAAGCCTTTAATTCATACACATCAGCTGAGATATGTCTCACTAGGATAGCCACGTCAGCAATTTCTGACGTGGCAGCCTCAATTGAACGAATTGAAAAAAATTGATAATTTAATTACTTGATTGAAAAAATTGATATTTTAATCCCTAAAGTAGAATATGACTTATAGTTCAGATAATAATTCATATTTAAGCCATTAAGTAACGTGCCAACTATTAGTTTTGCCAATCAAATTCAATCAAACTCGAACCGAAAATGTTGTCCAACTGTTCGGTTGGTGTTCAGCCCCCGAAATAAACAAGTTCCGACTCTCCATTCTCCAAATAAAAAAAAGAAAATAAAATCTGACACATTCCCCTCTTGCCGCGCCTTTGTCTTCTCCCTCAATTCAGTATTGATATAATTTCCATTTTCCCCTATTGCATTTTCTGGGTTTGGGGATTTCTTTCAGTTGAACCCATTCTTCCATTTTCACATCTGAATGAAGAAGCATTGATTCGAATACGTAAGTCATTTCCAATTGCTATATTACCCACATGTATCTTAAGCTAAATCTATGCTATATGTTTCATAAATTTGTAGTGCTTGTATAATTCCATACCAAGTTTCTTTATAGTAATAGTGAGTCCATGATTAGTGGAGTATATGTTTTGTTGCTTACTGCTATTTTATTCTATTTCTTCATTTCACCTTCTCCATCTTTTGCTAAAATCAACACAATTATATTCTCTGGCTAATTTTTGAGTGCTGTACGTCTGTACCTAGAAGAAAAAGTCACCCAATTGAAAATCAAAACTGAATGTCTACTAATTCAAAGTGTTATTGTGGGGGTTGTTTGAACTTTTGCCCCAATTTGAATTACATGCATTCAAGAATTTGATATTGTCATCAAGGCTGTAACACAGCTTATCTTAAATATGATCAATGCTTCTTAGTTAGGCTGTGATATTAAACATCTGAGACTTATAACCTGAAAAACTTAGTTACTAGGCAAATAATAAGGATTAGTTCGTAGACCCCTGGTATGCAGAGCCTTCACTGAGGTTTCCAGATTCCGTTTAGTCCTGTTTGTAACATATTTAATAAGTATTTTATACAGTAATTTTAAGCAAGATATTTGTATAGAATTGAAAAATATTGCAAAAAAGTGCTTATAGAAAGTGTTATAAAATATTGGTTAATCCTTCAGTAAAATGGCAATGCTAGTATTTCAATTGGGTATAGGCTCAAAGGCTTACACAACATTTCAATGCATTAGAATATCACTCATTTTACAGTCGAAGTTTTCTTTCTGAAAGGTGAGAGTGACACTAAAGAGAACGTGGAGATTTATATTTATATTGCCGGCAACATAAAGCAGCCTGCAGCTTAATATAACTTGTACTCCTTGTAAAGATCGTTACACTCTATAAAGGGAAAAATAGTTCCAAGTATAGATAGCATTATGAAACTTGACAAAGTTGTAGTCAACTTTTCAACCCGAGTATTTGTAGAAAAAAGACACATTCTAGAAAAACAGGCTCATATGCTAAGTATTATGTTTTATATGATTTGTTGTATTTGTCAGCTTCATTTGGTTTTATTTTTTATCGTTTTATATCATTTTTATGTTGGAATGCCACACCAGCACACAAGTACTCAGAACTATTTATAAATAAATTTATGGCAGTGTAGCTGAAAATTTGACCGTAGGTGTGCTGAGCATGCACTTTAGATAGTTGAAAAAAATAGAGAAGGAATAAATTAGTTAGTTTCAAGTTTTTATATTCTTTTCACTATTATATAGCCTTATCTCTTGTGGGTCCTATACCTTATAAAATTTGTTTAAAACTTTCATGTAGAAGGCGAACAATTGAGGTTAGTTGTTGCCTTTTTCAGGTATGCTAACTGTGGGTGTTTCCAAGAAGTATCAATTGTGAGCTGAGAGATGTATAACAAACTGGAGGCTCTACGAGAAAAAGGAGATGCTGAAAAGATGATATCTAGTAAAGATTATGTGGGTGCCAGGGAAAAATTACTTAAAGCCCAACAACTTTTTCCAGCACTTGATCACATTGTTGCAATGCTGACTGTTTGCGACATACTCTCAGCAGCCAAAAACAGAATTCCAGGTTATGACACTGATTATTACTGGGTTCTTCATATTATGCCCTCATCCTCTTCCGCTGATGTGAAACGCCAATATGATAAACTTTTAATATTGTTGCAACCTATTAAGGGCAAGTTCTCTGGCATTGAGCTGGCTCTTAAGCTCATACAGGAGGCATTTTCGGTGCTTTCAGACAGGACCAAGCGGTTAACATTTGACACAAAACGAAGTACTAGTTGGACTGATTATGAATCATTTTCTGTACACGCACCATTGTGTCATGGTATCTCTGCTAAGGAGACAGATGTTAATGCTCAAATCACTTCAGTGCATGAAAAGGTTTCTTTTGGTCAAGTTTGGGATGGAAACAGTGTAGAGGGTTTATCAATGCACATGCACCAGGAGAGGGTTGAAGGTTTGGGACCTAAGCTACAAGCTAATTATGATAGTAAGAAACAAAATGCTAATATTAGCCCTCAAGAATCCAGTTCAGTTTCTTCTGATATAATTTCTGAAGGGAACACAGGGGAAGACATCGATTTGCCTGTTGATGATTTAAACTCATCAGTTGGACCACCAATTACTGGTATAAATAGTAATTCATCTTGGTCTTCAAAACCTGTGGTACATAAAAAGCTTGATCAGGACTTTTACAACTTTGGAGACAATAGAACAGTAGAGTGTTTCAAACTAGGTCAAATATGGGCTGTTAAATATCACTTACAAGATGCTCAAAATTATCGCTATGCTCAAATTAATACCATATCAAAATCTGCTGTTGGCATTAGATGGTTGAAACCAATCCCTATTAGCAAATGTGAAAGAAGATGGTGTGATGCAAGCTTGGCTGTTGCTTGTGGATCATTTTGTCTGGATTTAGATACGAGTGAACAGGTGAGCAGGCCAATGGCATTTTTGTACAATTGTCCATGGGTCCCTGGAGTGGCAGAAGAACAATTTGAGATTTATCCGAGAAAAGGTGAAGTTTGGGCACTTTATGAGGATTGGGACCTTGATGAGTGGTCTTATAATACTGGAAAGATTAGACGATGCAAATTTAAGTTAGTTGAGATTCTTTCAGATTTTTCCAAATACGTTGGTGCAAAAGGTGCATGCTTGTTGAAGGTGGATGGTTTCAAGAGCATCTTTCAGAGAGAAACGAAAGAAGGGAATCCCGTTATTATTCACATATCCCCAAGAAATCTATACATGCTATCTCATAATGTGCCAGCATATAAATTTACTGGTGGAGAGATTGATGGAGTTGTTAGCGGCATGTTAGAGCTTGACCAGTTGGCCCTGTTCGACAATAAGCTTCAAGATATTGACAGTCAAGCGATGTCAAAGGAGGAGAATATGGAAGATTCTGATTTTACTAATCCTGTAGAGCCACTTGCTCCCTTGAAGGTAAACTCAGAAAACACTGTATTGGGACCCAAATGGTCACTGAATGACTTTGCCACCGGTCAAGTCTGGGCTGTGTACTATGGAAAAGATGTGATCCCACGGAAATATGCTCGAATAGATAGTATGATCACAGGGAGTGAGGTACGTGTTACATTCTTAGGGCCTCAACCCATTTTTGATTATGAGGTTAATTGGAAGAAAGAAAACCTACCCATTGTTTGTGGAATATTTCAAGCCACGGAAACCACTGTTATCCTGAATATATCACAGTTATCCCATTTAATTAAGTGCCAAATGAGCACAACTAGGCCTATGTACAAGATATACCCAATGAAGGGTGAGGTTTGGGCTATGTACCAAAATTGGAGTAGTGAGTGGAAGCTCCCTGATTATGAACGTTACCAATGCTGGATTGTTGAGATTCTATCAGATTTCTCTGAAGAAGAAAGAATGGTGGTGGCTAGGCTGGGCGAAGTGAAGGGTTGTCTCACTTTCTTTCAAAGGTTGCAACGTGATGGATTTGACATGTCCCGTGCTGTTTCAAAGACAGAGATGCTTAGTTTTTCTCATCAAATTCCTGCCTTCAGGGTGCCTGGAATCGGACGCTATGGCATCCCAGAAAGTTGTTGGCATCTGGAGCCAAATGCTTTACCTCCTCACAGTCAAATATAAATCTGAAAATTCAACAGCCTCGTTTTTTTTTTAACTGTGCCTCTGTTTGATTTACTGCGGGTTTAGAGGAAATTAGAAATCTGACATAAGTCTGCCCTTTGTTGGACAGAGCAATGTAATTTTACTCTTTAGCTTGTGCAAGTGTTGGACAAGATGACTACACAATTTAGAGGATGTTGTGCATTTGCCTAATTAATAAACGTCTGATGCTATTTTTATATCCCTGTTTATCATCTTAAAAAGTTCAAGGTTTAACTTGGGAAAAACTTGTGAGAAAATCAGAATAAGTTGGAAAAATCAAAAGCTTCACTTTTTCCAATGAAGCAATAGTTCAATACAATTTTATTTTATTTTACTATATTACAGTTCAATACAATTGCATACTGGGAACATACTGTATGTGACGGAAGAACAAATATATTCTGCTATTTTCAAACTTTAGTTCGTGTCTCGGAGAACCACCGTCAAATTCAACACAACCTTCACCAAAAAAATAAATGAAATGAAATTGCAGCAATTACACCTCCCATCCAGTTTCAAAATAATGTTCTTTTCCCCCAAGACTAGTAATATCCAAAGCACAAAAAACACCAATGTTCTCTTCAAGTACGTATTCCAAAATTTGGAGACAGGGTTCAGCATGGGAATGGTTAATAAATACAATTGCAAAATTGATCAAAATCCCTACAAAGCATGAAACAGAAACACAGACCAGCTATCTACTCACCCCCAAAACCTACTTAATAAGCCCTTTTTATCTTTCTTCATCCTGTTCTCGAGTGATGGGAACTCGATTGAGTTATAGGCAAGGTCAAGAACAATCGGATTGCGAGGAATTGCTTGGAAGGCTGGCGGAAAGGTTTCAATACGAGGAGCTCCTCTTGTGTTGGAATCACCAACTGCAGATTCATAAGTATCCAATTTCTCCAAAAGGAAGTTTTCCAACTGAAACAAATTTAAATCAAGGCATGACAAAAATGTTAGAACAGCATGCATCATCAAATGTAAAAGCACCCAAATGGAGTGAACAACTGCAGGCAAAAGTGTAAAAGAAAGAATTTCGCGGGAAAGGAAACAACCTAACATGAGACATGCAGAACATAATTTTGAACCCCAACCAATTATTGCATTGATAAGTGATTATTATTTTCAGTGTTTTAAAAGTCGCTAATCAGACCTAGGCAGCGGAAGGCCGCCTACTGCATAATAGGCCGCCTAGGCATTTTCCTAGGCGAGGGTTTTCCTAGGCAGTCTCATTTATTTATTTTTCTATTATAAATGCTTGTACTATACAAAGCCTATAGTAGATTTAATTTTTAAAAAATTTACATCAAAGATGCCCAAAAAAAATCTTTTAAAACTTCAAAAAAATCATTTCAAGTATTGTAAAGTTTCAAAGTAGAGGTCTGATACTGCCTAGAAGACAACCTAGCGCCTAGGCGGGGATTTTAGAACACTCATTTTTTCCATGAATAGCTGCTATATGGTCGAGGAAAGTCCCATTGCAAAAGACTATGCTGTTAAAAAGACATCACAATCAGGAATTTAAAGGTGAAAAGATTGAATTTCATGTAGGCAGGCCTAGCTGTACTTGCCCTTATAAATTTGAAATTTAGAGTTGAATATTTAATGACATAAAAACAAAAGTCAATATACAGTTAATCCCCTTAATAAACATCTACCAATCTACCAATATCACGTTGATAGGTTTCATATCAGTTATTAAATACATCTAAATAGAGGATTAACAACAAAAGATTTTCAATGCCTTCTTATTTAACAAAAAAAAAAGATTTTATAAGAAGAGAAGAGGTATAAAGGTCAAAGGGTGGGGAGTACAGGAAGTCCTCCCAAACATAAGTACCAAGGAAAATACACAGAAGAGAGGATATATTGACAAGACTGATAGTTTATAGTTACCACTGTGAAAGCCAATGAATTATGCGAAAGCAGTGAACCAAATATAGATTGAATGAACATTTCTCAGTTAAAGTGCAAAAAAGGGAAGAACTGCATTCAGAAACAAGGGTTGCATGTTTATTAAATTCACACTTTTTCATATCAATAAAGCCAGGGCACCCACAAAATAGACCACATAATCTGTTGTTAGCTAAGATTTAAGCGTTTAGTTTTTTTTAATTTCTCTTTTTGTTGAAAAAAAAGTAAAAACAAATAAAGAAATACAGTACCTTCTTATCCTTTCCAGTTAGTGACATAGTAGAGATCTTTTCAGAGAGGTTATTTGGAGCCTTCTCCAGTTCCATAATCCCAACTGCATGCTCTATACAACTGTTGGATCTACTTTCATTATATAGCATCTTCAAATCCTTGATAATTTCCTGATCAGAAGAAAGATGAATAGATAAAAAATAGCTGAGAGCAGTCCCAGCCTGAGAAATTTGGCATGCATATTTCATGTTTACTAATCCTGAACTACAACCCATGAATGTTATACGCCTAGAGTTTTCACAAGGCATTTATCAAATAGAGAAATTGACAATCACTTACAAGGTTGTAAATGGCAATTTCCAATGTGGTAACTTCAAAATGTGCAGCAGTATATTCTACTGAACTAGTATATGTGGCACATGCAATGCATGAACACGAGATAAATTTATAGTTTTATACTTTTACACCTCAACATGTTTATAGTGACTGGTTATGAGAAATTATGGGTAGTTACTGGATATGATGGGTAGCTTTGTCAAACACAAATATGCAGCACAATTTCAAAATGCAGGCAACACCATAATCTCTGCTCCTGCTTAATTAATATTAGTAGATATGTTACGAGTATAAAAAGGCGATCTGAAGTAAACAAATCAAGTTGTACATCTTACAAACCTGATCAGCGGTGTTCAAACTTTCAAGTCTTTTAAGGGCAGTATCAGCAAGAGAGCGAGCACGACAGTACAAAGAATACGCTTCGATCCTCTTTCCGGCCAAACTGTAAGATTTAGCCAAGTAAAAGCACCTGCCAACAAATTGAGAGGGAAGTCATTTAATTATGTAAGAGCTAAAAACTGTTATGTCAAATAAACTCATTTTCAAGAAGGTCAGTTCTAAAACAAAATCACGTTGGTCAATCCACAAGGAAGAAACGCCACAATTGTGAGGATCTTCAGAAATGATAAGAAACACTAAATACGGAAAATATCTCCTGCGTGGTCAAAGTAAGTAAATTCTAAAGCAATCAGATAAACAAGTTTGTGAACAATGCATTATTAAAGTGATCAAAAGTGCACCCGAAGTGTGAACTTGCCGAAACAAGAACATGTAAGGTCAAAAGCTGTTTTTTAAAATGACCGAAATGTGACAATCATGATAAAGTATGCCCCAGTATTTGAAGATAAGGTAAAACCATTAGATCAAAAATAAGAAGCTCTAAAACTGCAATACTTTCACGTGCTTATTAATTATTTTTCACTGCGTATATTTTGTGCCTGTATAACAATTTCCTTGGATGTTTATGTCAGTCTATTTTCTGAGGGATCATCTGCTTGTCTTCATAATTATTAGGCCAAGATGGATTGAGAAAGCCCCAAATTTCTTCAATTAGGCCAAAATGGAACTTGACACTTCAAAATAAGAAGGTTAATAATTACTTTTGCTTGTGTGATAAATCAAAGATCAAGAGCAGATAGAAATCCCATAGAAAACATAATGACAAGTTTGGCAACAAAAGCCAGAGAAAATCAAATAAGTACAGAAATAAGCAAACGGTACCAATAGCTTCAATTATATGATACGTTGATAACAGATGAAGATAGATGCTTCACAGCTCAAATTTGTAAAGCATGGTTTGTGATATATCAGAAATGTGTCGAGAAAATAAGAAACAAACTCACAAGATGAGTATTTGGACTGCATATCTATGAAATGAACTAGTGGAAGAACAGTGACAGAAACAAATCTTTAGTACGAAACTAGAAGCAACAACTTGAACAAGAAGAGAGGCCGTCAAACACTATAGTTGAGGCACGAGCAGAGAACATTCTATAAACAAGAGAGCACACATGATCAAAATTCAACACACAAGAATGAAGCTGAGCATCTGATGCATGCTAAAAAATGTGTAATAAAACACGTCTACACGTCTAACCACCGGGAAAAGGGAAATGGATGATTATGAAGGATTATAAAACAGAAAACTGTAAGCCAACCCACCCAAAAAAATCTCTCGTTAAGAACAACTTGTTTTAAATTACTTTAGCCTTGATGTCTCCTGTGGACTGAACTGACACAACCTACCAGGCTACAGTTATAAACTGGTACAAATAAGATTCCTGATCGATAGAAGCTGAATGTGATTTAAGTAAATAGGGAACCAAGCAAGACAGACCAACAGTCAGGTCAAATTATTTGTGAAACACTAGTATTTTATGGTATCCAGAAACTGGTAATATTTAAAGGAAGCCAACCTTTCTGCTCGGAAAATCAAACTTTTGACTTCACATTCTTCAGCAAATGCCACTTCTTCCGGTCTTCTATCTCTTCCAGAACTAACTAGATCAGAAAGATCAGCTGTATTCTGCCATGAATAAGAATAATCACACAAGTTTTCTATGAATATCTAATATTGGTAGTGTGTCCTAAAAAATCTGAAGAGTCCATATATAATAAAATTGTCAAACATACAATAAGAAGTAGAGTCAGTCACCTGCAATAAAAGATCATATAGCCGGACAAGCTCTTCAGGCTTGGTGACTCTGTCATTTTTGTCATCACGGGCCTTATTAAGCTTACTCTTCGCTATGCTTACTAACAACTGGTTCCGTTCAATAGTTTGCTGTCCCAAGACAGCACCAATTGCTTTATCAAGGCCACTCAGATCATCTTTCATGTTTTCAGAGTTACCTGCAGTGGCCTAAAACAAACAGCATGCTGTATCAAACTTTTTTGAATAATCATTCAGATTCATGTGTGCTTACTGCTTATTAGACCGATCAAAGATCCAGTTAATCACCAAAACTTTCACATTTAATCACTAGGATAAATCTTGCTTTCACATTTAATCACCAAAACTCTATACCAAGTCATTACGAATGCTGCTCCTTGCTTCATGATACGCTGCAAAAATTTTGTCAAACATGACCAGTCTTTTTTCTGCTGGACGAGAGTCTGCTGTTGGACCATGAAGATCTTTCTCCAGCTCCTGAGCTGATCAAATGTTTAAAGTATAAATAAAGATTGATATTGGTTTCTATTTATAAAGAAGCATACATAATTAGGGCAAGACCAAATCAATATTGAGGCAAAAAACTACATTGATATATATTTATTCAACAGAAAAAATGTACATGGGACTTGAACTGTCGGAGTACATATTGATCATGGTGACCAGGGTACACCTAAGATTTTGAAATTCTGACCCATTAAATTTAATGCTCTCTTCTGACAATGTTTAAAGCCCTCTCACCCCATCGCGCTCACGGACAAAGAAACACATTCTATTGTAACCTAAATCCTATTTTAAATCTTTGCCTTGCTCTCACTTGCCTCCTTGACCCCCCATTGTAAAACTTATGGCGAAGTCCCTGGGCTACATGCACAAGTTCAACGCAAAATAACTACAAAATTAACACTTTTTTTCATGCACAAAAATTAAAAGTATTATTAATTTACCTATCACAAGCAGTATTACTATTATCTTTTCTTTTTCTGAATTTGAAAACTCTCATATTCTATAAAAAAACAGTGGAAGACTAATTTTTTGAAAGCATTTGGAGCACCTATAAACTCCTCTCTGGCATAGCACTACAGGAGAAAACGGGACATGATGAAGGACAAATTTTGATACCATGTTGTTTGAATGAAAAATAAAGTGAAACTAATTTCTGGAAACAGACCTAAGCTTAGCTTGTCAAAGGAGGTTTCATTAGACACAAAACTGCCACACCAGTACAGATGACTGAATAAGACTACTAAAGATATAATCCCCACAAAAGTAGTCAAGGTCCAATATAGGATGGACAAAGGCTTGAGGTAGAAATGATATAAATAAACATATTTTAGAATTCTATTGTTTTTCTGGTACTCAAGCCTATTCCGACACATACTGAGTTGAAACATAAAAGGTCATGAAGCAAATGTTCTCACGTGATACAAAGAAAGTTGCAAGATATAACAGAGTTAAAGCAAGATGTACAATACACTGGCCACTGTGCTGTACACTTAATACAGGGTGCTATTTCAATAACATGAGATTGGTATTTACCTTTCAATATGGAAAACCGCGTCTTCGCGTTTGATATTGGAAACCAATGCCCTAACCAATTGAATTCTGTCATAGATGCAGCCTGCTGAGATCTAGCTTCAGCCATGACAGCCTGAATATTAACAGAACACGAATACAAAATTAATGGGAAGTAACATGTGTTGGAAAATGCTTTTATATTTCCTTGAACACACTTTTATACTTTTTCATGCTCGAGAGATGCTTTGGAATATTAACGATCGAGTTTTGGATCGGTTATGCACTTATGATGCGTTTGTGGCATGTTTTTAAAAGTTTAGGGTAATAGACTCACCTCTAACTTAGCTTTGAAAAGGTCCAGTGCAGGTCCTTCCATTTCACCTATCTGTACAAGTTCAGAAGCTTGTAGATTTGACTCGCCAATTTTGTGCAGACAATACCGTATACTGGGTTCTAGTTCCTCAACACGCTCACGGCACAAAACTTGATTTTCTAGGTCTCCATATTTCCCAAGTTCCTCATAAACTGCCCTATTAATTTATTAATAAATAGCACAACACGTATATCTAGTGAAAGGACAATAGGAGAAAAATATGATACTGTAATATTCTATATACCTGGAAAAAAATTACAATTAAGCGTTGAAATTGCCAATAATACAACCATGAGCAAGTATTATTAGAAAGGAACATGTTTATGGAGAAAGGAACATATTTATGTAGAAAAGAACATGTTTAAAATATCTATAGGACAAAGACGTACCTAGCACTCTTGAAACTCTTTAACGCAATGTCCCAATTCTGATCTTTTTCAAATAACAAATTCCCTTTCATATAAGAAGCATAAGCCTACAAATTATCAACCAACTTGCTCAATAGATAAATGAATCAAATTTTTGGTAAGCGATAAGAATGACATGAGAAGGGACAAGTGAAGCCCAATAGTCCAATCTTTTAAAGCATCCAAACTTTATCATTAATACTTAAAGAAATACACGATCGATACAATAACTATATTATTTTAATGTTAAATGATATTCAAAGCAATAGCAATACTAATCATAATCCTAAAAAAGAATGTGGCTTCTCACATGCTGTACTCACTCAAAATATGCAAAGATACCTCATCTAAACATGAGAATTACCAAAACCCCTTGGACTAAAACAGTACCACTCTACGAATATTGCCAGCTAAACTTCCCAAACAATAAGAAAAGTTTAAACATATTGATCTATGGCGATGCGAAAATTAATCCAAATCAATGGCAAAATGAAATAAGAGAAATACTAAAACCATGAATAATAAGCCAGAATGTTGCAAATTCATACACTACACATCTGACGAACCAATATTCTCCTATGGAACTATGCTAGAGAAGCACATTATTCCATTATTGCAGCACGCAATACTAAAGTGAGAAGTTATCCAAAATAAAATACTATTACAAAGAACTATAGTCCAAATTTGATTGTTTTGTGACCCATTAGATTCTCAAGAAAATGCTTCAATATATAAACACTTTTCATTTTCAAGTAAGCGATCATTTGTGTTCTCAACTAAAGTCAGCACTAGGTAGTTTTAAATGATGAAGCATAATAAAGAAAACTATACATCTAGTACAGCCATTGGCTCCATGAAAATAGTAGACCAGTTTAAACTGATAACCAAATATTAGAATAATCATTATGACTTCACAATGAAGTAAAGCTTTCCACACACCTCACAGGAAAGAAGGGTAAGAGATAGATAAACAAGTTATCCAATAACATTTCAAGTGGTGCAATAACTACTCATGAAAGGGAAGATAAAAGAGGGGATTCAAAGCCGTAAATGGGAATAAAAAACAAAATGATAGTTTCTCCAAGCTATGGTTTGCAGAAGTTATAGTTATAGTTCTATATCTTAGTTCACAACTTTCATTGATGAGTCCAACATAAAAATGATGACATCATCTCCTTAAAATTCACTAGATGACTAGAAATCCCATCCATCCACCTCTAAACTAAAATCAAGAAGCCTTATTGTTACAAGTTTCAACAAGTCCAAAATGTATGCGACCCTAACCTAGACTATAACTTAGTCACTTTCCAAAACAGTTACCTTAACTTAAACAATTGACAAGCAAAGTAACAACAAATAAAGCCCACATGGTTGCAACACGCACCTCAGCTTCTAAAGATGTTCTAGAATCACCCTTGATGGCACACAACTCTGCAAAAATGGTAGCCCATTTTACTGCCTTCCTTAGCCTACCAATCAGGTATATGCGTTGGCGCGCATTTGGACCATCTGGCACCTGTCTCTTTTCCATGGCATGGCTCCAAGCTCTTTCTGCTGTATACAGAACCACATGCAGGAACCTATTGCAAGTTAACTGGAGATTAGACATGCCACTCATAAAAAAATAACAATAGAAAGAAGTATCGTTCCTGGTTTATTAAAGTTTAAATTTTTAACCCAACCTGACATACAAAATTGCATCTACTAATCGAAAAAATAGTCTTATAATTTTTATTTTGTTAAAGATCAGGATAATTACTCTCCAACTAATGCTTATCAGTGTCTAGTATATAAAATGCATGACACGACTTTATCGGTAACATATTCATCAATTTTATCCCAAAAAATTACAAAACAATGATAAAAGGCACCAGATGCAACCTCACTTCGGTGACCATTGATGCTGTTATGGCTCTTTTGGTGTATTTACCACGCCCATGTGTAAACTTCAATGACTTATACAACCTCCGTAGTCGAGCAGTGCAATACCTCCTGTTACTCAAATCAATTATTAACCCTCCAGGTTTATCCGTGTCAATCAGTTAGAATTGCATACTATACCGAAATTAAACAAACAAAACATACCGGTAACGAGTGTAATCCCCAAAACGTAATCCATGTTGCATCTGAGCAGATTTCAATAACTGTAACACTGTACATTCAAACGAGTATGAATAAAATTAAGCACAAGGATTTGCATATAGAAATATGCATATGAACTCTACTGTAAATTATCTTTCCATATATACTGTATATCGAGAGAGAGATTGGGAAAGACCATGGATTGAGAACTTAGGGTTGTTATTGATCTGATCGGAGGCGGTCGACTTCTGATCGTCGATCTCCATAGCGGATAACCCGTTTTCTTTGGCCATGAAACCTGCACGAGCGTTATTGGTATAAATTTGCTGCAGATTTGTGAGAAACGTCAATTTGCCGGCAAATGTTCGGCTCTAGACGGAATATTGGGTTGGTCTACTCCTTTTCTTCCGTTCAGTAAAACAGTGACGTATTGGATTTGATTCTTTTGCGTTACAAACACAGTGAATCAGATTTTAGTGTTAGTTTATCTGTTTGGGTATAATCGCAATGACAATTCCTGGATCGTTTGGATACGTGCTCGATGAGAGTTTGATCCGCTTCAGACCGGGAATAACCGAAATACGGTATACAATTTAGTAAATCTCAATCGTTGTGCGCGATTAATTAATGAAATTTAATTAAGAGTAATTGCATTAATTACCTACGAATCATAACCTTAGATTAAAGATCATGTTGTTATTACATAATTAAAACTTACTTCCTCCAATTTGTCGTTTCAGAAGAAAAAATTTGTTCTAAAATATTTGTTGTTTACAACTTTTATCCCTATCTTCTCTCATTGTCCCAATAAATTCTCTTTCTTGTATTAATAGTTTTTAATTTTCCATAAAGGAGTTGTGATGGAATTTTAAACAAATTTTACTAGTATTAAATGACTTTCTTAATCCATGTGTCAAAACCTTAAACGACAATCTTTTAAGAACGGAGGGAGTAAAAATTAGTGGTATAAATTAAAGGCTAAATGGCATTTCTGTCCCTCCAAATTATCATTCACTATCAAAGTCGTCCTTAAAATTCATTTTTATCAGTTGAATCCTTAACTTGACATTTTTTGGCGTTTCTATCCCTTGTACCCGATTTGATTGTAACCCAATCCATTTATCTTTTACCTGATTAAACAATTTTTGCACTTCTGTCCATCTAAGTTACCCGATTTAATTTTTTTATTTTTAGGAATTTTTTTTTAAAAAAAATAGTAAAGTTTTTAAAAATAAATATTCAAAAAAAACTTTATTTTCTGAAGAAAAAAAAGAGGATTTTTTTTTAAAAAGAGCAAAATTTCATAAATATATATTAAACAAAATAGAACAAAAAAAGAAAACTTTATTTTTAGAGTTTTTTTTTTAAAATGAGTAAATTTTCAAAAAACAAAACAAAACAAAAATATTTTCATAAAAAAATGAATTCTTATTTTTTAAAAAGTGAGTAAAGTTTCATAAAATAAAGATTTTAAAAAATAAAACAAGAAAATAAAGCAATATTAAAAAAAAAAAGATGTGATTTTTTTTATAAAAAAATGAGTAAAGTTTCAAAAAATATATATTAAAAAAAACTTTATTTTCAGAAAAAATGGGAATTTTTATTTTTTTAAAAAAATAAGTAAAGTTTCAAAAAATATAGATTAAAATAAATTTAAAGTAAAATGAGTGAAGTTTTAAAAAATAAATTTATACATCTTTTCAAAAAAAATTATATTTACTTTTCTTGAATCTATATTTTATGAAAATTGACTCAATTTTTTTTTAAAAAAATATTTATTTTTACTGAAAATAAAGTTTTAATGTTTTTTATTTTATAACTTTTTTAAAAATATATATTTTATGAAAATTAAAAATAAAATTGTAAAATAAAATTTCTATTTTGTTTCTGAAAATAAAGTTTTCTTTTTTGTTTTACTTTTTTTTTAATCTATATTTTGTGAAACTTTACTAATTTTTTTAAAAATATTTTTAAAAATTTTCCTTTGAATTTTTATTTATTTATTTGAATCTACAATTTGTTAAATTTACTCATTTTTACAACAAAAAAAAAAATCATTTTTTTAACAAAAAAAAAATCATTTTTTTGAAAATATTGTTTATATATATATATATATATATATATATATATATATTTGTATCTATATTTTATTAAAATTTATTCATTTTTTTAAAAATAAAAATTCTAATTTTTTGAAAATAAACTTTTAATTTTTTAATTCTATAGTTTTGTACTTTTTTGAAAACTATATTATTTTAAATTTACTCATTTTTTTTATAAAAAAAATCCTTTTATTTCTAAAAATAAATTTTTATCTTTTTTTTTTTTAATATATATTTTATAAAACTTTACTCATTTTTTTTAAAATAAATTTTTTATTTTTTTCTGCATATAAAGTTTTATTTCTTTGAATCTATATTTTATTAAACTTTACTCATTTTTACAAAAACAATAATTTCTATTTTTTTTGAAAGTATATATTTTTTTGCTTTTTTTAATCTATATTTTATGAAACATTACTCTCTCTCTTTTTTTTAAAAAAAATCTATTTTTTCCCTAAAAATAAAGTTTAATTTTTTGTTTTACTTTTTTTAAATCTATATTTTATGAAACTTCACTCATTAATTTTATTCATTTATTAAAAAATACAAATTTATATTTTTTAAAAAATATAGTTTTATTTTTTATTTTATTTTTTTGAATCTATATTTAATGAAACTTTACTAATTTTTTAAAAAAAATTCTTTTTTTTTTTGAAAATAAATTTTATTTTTTGAATCTAGATTTCATGAAACTTGACTCATTTTATAAAAAAATATTTTTAAAAAAAATTAAAGTTTTTTTTTTGTTTTACTTTTTTTAATCTATATTTTATTAAACGTTACTCATTTTAAAAACTATTTTTTTAAAATTAAAGCTTTTTAAAAAATATATTTTATGAAACTTTACTTATTTTTTTGCCAAAATAAAATTCTATTTATTTTTATATAAATTTTTTCTTGATAAAAAAAACAAACTAGTAACTTAGAGGGACAGAAGTGTAAAAAATGTCGAATCGGGTAAAAGATAAATGGGTCGGGTTGGGTTAGGTCACAGTTAAATCGGGTAAAAGGGGCAAAAACGCCAAAAAATATAATTATAAGAACCTAATTTGTAAGACCCCAACTTTTATGAATAAAGATTTAGTTTTCTTTATATATTATTTCGAAATAGTAAGGTGTTGATTTGATAAATATGAAAGTTATGGGTGAAATGTGCAAATATTTTTAAAATGAGCAAGTGGTTATAAAATATTCTTGTTGTCGGGGAATATTCGTTTGGTCGTGGAATATTCTTGTTGTCGGGGAATATTCGTACGACGGCGCAGTTATTTGTGGACCCCACAACGGAATAACTGTCGGATATAGAAAGCGACAGAAATAACTTTTTACAAAATAACGGCGGAGTTGTTACCGTTAGTACTGTTGAAATACCCGGTGGTTAAAATACAGTACGCGGTGGTGCGCAGTAGCACACGGTATTGCACAGTATTTCGAATTATTGAGTCTTACGTGAGAAGGAACCTACTCAATTATTGTTACAGTATTTACTCAATTATTGAAATACCCGGTGGTTAAAATAGTAAAGTTTTTAAAAATAAATATTCAAAAAAAACTTTATTTTCTGAAAAAAAAAGAGGATTTTTTTTTAAAAAAGAGCAAAATTTCATAAATATATATTAAACAAAATAGAACAAAAAAAGAAAACTTTATTTTTAGAGTTTTTTTTTTTAAATGAGTAAATTTTCAAAAAACAAAACAAAACAAAAATATTTTCATAAAAAAATGAATTCTTATTTTTTAAAAAGTGAGTAAAGTTTCATAAAATAAAGATTTTAAAAAATAAAACAAGAAAATAAATCAATATTTTTTTTAAAAAAAGATGTGATTTTTTTAAAAAAAAAATGAGTAAAGTTTCAAAAAATATATATTAAAAAAAACTTTATTTTCAGAAAAAATGGGAATTTTTATTTTTTTTAAAAAAATAAGTAAAGTTTCAAAAAATATAGATTAAAATAAATTTAAAGTAAAATGAGTGAAGTTTTAAAAAATAAATTTATACATCTTTTCAAAAAAAATTATATTTACTTTTCTTGAATCTATATTTTATGAAAATTAACTCAATTTTTTTTAAAAAAAATATTTATTTTTACTGAAAATAAAGTTTTAATGTTTTTTATTTTATAACTTTTTTAAAAATATATATTTTATGAAAATTAAAAATAAAATTTCTATTTTGTTTCTGAAAATAAAGTTTTCTTTTTTTGTTTTACTTTTTTTTTAATCTATATTTTGTGAAACTTTACTAATTTTTTTAAAAATATTTTTAAAAATTTTCCTTTGAATTTTTTTTTATTTATTTGAATCTACAATTTGTTAAAATTTACTCATTTTTACAACAAAAAAAAAATCATTTTTTTAACAAAAAAAAATCATTTTTTTGAAAATATTGTTTATATATATATATATTTATTTATTTGTATCTATATTTTATTAAACTTTATTCATTTTTTTAAAAATAAAAATTCTAATTTTTTGAAAATAAACTTTTAATTTTTTAATTCTATAGTTTTGTACTTTTTTGAAAACTATATTTTTTTAAATTTACTCATTTTTTTTAAAAAAAAAATCCTTTTATTTCTGAAAATAAATTTTTATCTTTTTTTTTTTGAATATATATTTTATGAAACTTTACTCATTTTTTTTAAAATAAATTTTTTATTTTTTTCTGCATATAAAGTTTTATTTCTTTGAATCTATATTTTATTAAACTTTACTCATTTTTACAAAAACAATAATTTCTATTTTTTTTGAAAATATATATTTTTTTGCTTTTTTTAATATATATTTTATGAAACATTACTCTCTCTCTTTTTTTAAAAAAAAATCTATTTTTTCCCTAAAAATAAAGTTTTATTTTTTGTTTTACTTTTTTTGAATCTATATTTTATGAAACTTCACTCATTAATTTTATTCATTTATTAAAAAATACAAATTTATATTTTTTAAAAAATATAGTTTTATTTTTTATTTTATTTTTTTGAATCTATATTTAATGAAACTTTACTAATTTTTTAAAAAAAATTCTTTTTTTTTTTGAAAATAAATTTTATTTTTTGAATCTAGATTTCATGAAACTTGACTCATTTTATAAAAAAATATTTTTAAAAAAAATTAAAGTTTTTTTTTTGTTTTACTTTTTTTAATCTATATTTTATTAAACTTTACTCATTTTAAAAAACTATTTTTTTTTAAATTAAAGCTTTCTTAAAAATATATTTTATGAAACTTTACTTATTTTTTTGCCAAAATAAAATTCTATTTATTTTTATATAAATTTTTTCTTGATAAAAAAACAAACTAGTAACTTAGAGGGACAGAAGTGTAAAAAATGTCGAATCGGGTAAAAGATAAATGGGTCGGGTTGGGTCAGGTCACAGTTAAATCGGGTAAAAGGGGCAAAAACGCCAAAAAAAAATAATTATAAGAACCTAATTGACGAAAAATAAACTTTAGAGACAACTTTAAAAATGAGTGACAACTTGAAAGGACAGATCACAGAAGTGCCATTCATCCATAAATTATACAACAATATAACACTAAATTTATAAATTTAAAATATAATGCTCATTTTATATCAGGGAGATATGTAATAATTGAGGTTAATTTTTTAATTTAATTATTTATGAATGATACTCATTGATTTTTCATGAGCTCACAAATATTACTAAGAGCATGTTCAAACCATCTTATAAGTAATTTTTTAATGTTCAAGTGTTCGTATGTGACTTATTTTTAACTTATAACATGACTTATAAGTCATTTTTGAGAAATAATTTATTGTTTATTTTAAAATGACTTATAAGTTATTTTAAAATAAGTAAGTTTAACCAAATGTAAAGATTGTTTTGTCCTCATTTTAGTTATCTGTGCAACTTTTTTTAATTTATAAGTCATTTTAGTCAAACATTTTCAGAACTCATTTTAACTTATAAGTAAAAACGATGTCAAAACCATTTGTTTATAAATAACAATTTAAAATTAATTATAAATTATTTTAAATTTTAACTTATAACTCATTGTCGAACCGGCCCTAAATGTTATGTGTCTTTCAATATCAACTTTTATAGTATTTTTGGGTAGCTTAAATAATGTTAATATTGATTTTAATTATTGTACTTTTTAATTTTAAAAACATTGTGCTTAAAAAATAAAAATAAAACATTTAAACTAGTAAAAAATATTTGATATTAAGAAAAAATAAAATTTACTACTTATTTAAAGTGTAAATTACTAAAAAGAATGTTTTATAAAATAATTCGGGTAAATGATGGAATTATTAATAGTGACACACATATATTAGTAATATAATTAAACAACCCTGATGATTATATTAAGCAAATAATTAAAGCTTCAAAATTATGTATTAAGCGAAAGTACAATGGAAAAAATTATATTGATAGAAAAATATGGGTTTTGAAAAGAGAATTGAGTGAATATTGTAATATTCCGAATATTTATAACAAAAATGTTAATAAAGACTTATTTTAAACCCTACTGTATTCAAATTATAAATTAAAGTTACCAATTAAAAGTAACTATAAATAAAAGAAAAGAACATAAAGAAAAAAGAGTGAAAATTTATATTATCTCAAAATTCAAATTTGAGCTTGGATTGAAATTTTGAAACGTGGACCACATCATTGAGTCCAGAACATCGAATTTAGTTGGAAAATATTGTATGTACAGTGATGTGTATGGGTTGACTTTGTGGTCAAAGTCAACATTTGACTTTTATGATTAAAAGTCAAATTTTAATTTTGAAAAAATGGATATCACCATTATGATCATGACGTCAATTTTAGTAGGAATCTATTGTAAGTATGAAGGGGTAGAAAAAAAATATTTTTTAGAAGTCAAAATGTCAAATGAATAAGTGAATATATAAAATGGTGAAATATATATTTTGGAGAATATAAAATTTCTGATGGTCAGTTGGTGGAGGAGTATTTGAGCCTTGTTGGCCAAATTAAGTTTTACGGTCCATGTTATAACAAAAAGAGAATGGAATATGTGGTCCAATTTAGGACTAGGAGTGTTTATGGATAATTTATCGTATCGAATCGGTTATCGTTTTTCTCAAAAAATAGATATTAATACCGGTACCAA